>CM057231.1:56035135-56635135 GCA_029891385.1 Erythroxylum novogranatense
TATATTCCTCCTTATATAAAAAATCGCTCTTATAGATTCTAGTTGTAGAGGTGTTCACTAGAGATTATCATTCCCTATGGATAACAAAAAAATTTATATCTGACTGCATCGATCTCATCAAAATGTGTCATCATTATTGATGTTTAGTTTCTACTTAGATTTAAATACTTTGAACTTTTCAAATCGCAAATCATTATTTTATTTAATACATATGAATATATCACATAAAATCTTTAATAATCTAATAGAAAGTAATATCCTTTTATGAATTTGTATTATATCCAACAAATCACATGTATAAGATTTAATAATTAAATACCATCATCATCCTTTGGTTGATTCGATTTTCTTCAACTTTATATGTTTCACAAGTTTCGTACAATTCATAATTAAAAAGATACATATATCCTTGTATGTAACTTTATGATTCTCATTATGATGAATTAACTTATATGCAATAAAAGGATAACCTCAGTTATTCAACTTTGTATTCTTGCTGTTTATGTTAAGCATAAGTCTACTATAACACTCCACTCTCCCAAGACACATACCCAACATCCTAAGTGATATCTGAATATGTATCTCACGAGGGTGGCATGTTAGAACAGTAAATGATCGAAACTCATTCCAAATTTTTTTAAACAACGTATGCAAATGCGAAAAATCGATGATCAAATTTGGCCTAATATATTTATAAACATTTTTCAGTCACAAGAATTATAATCATTATTTAACTCATCAGAATTTCAATAGTCCTTTGGACCTGTTACAGAAGGCAAACACTTGAAGTCATAATAATATTACATTGTAAGATCATTTTCATACATAATGAATAACACTTATGGAAACACTTTTGATACAACATAATGAGATACATATGCAGGCGGTAATTGATCCCGACTTCAACCTCTTACTTGAATGTAGTGACTAACCCTAATTCGCCTATCTGGAGATCTTTCTTAAACCTAGAAAGTCACGTTGCAATTTTATGAGTTTTGTGAACTCAATTAAGTAACCATCCTCGATGGTTCACTCAAAACAAATACATAAATCACATATCTCTCATATATTCATTCAGATCATGAATAATTCAATACTAACATTATCATGGCACATCATGTTATCATTGTGAATTTAGAACAGATATTTACAAATACAAATACATATGAGACTCTAGATTCGTTATTATTGTTATGATCGAGTGCCTTTCACATACATATACATATAGTAGCCCATGCGCTCAGTCAGAACAGAAATCACGGAACAAAGCTCTACGTGCAGAAACAAAAATCACGGAGCAAAGCTCTACATTCAAGCGCTTTCATACTGACTACTCCGGTCACAATGCCTTTATTTGAACATGTATTTTATGAAATGCATCAAATACAGAATATACCATATATAATAGTCATGTATGTTGCACAATCAAAATCTCATCGTCATCGGACCTCAATCCGACATTCAATTTTTCATTTGAGAATAAGAGAAACATTTAGGCAGTTATAATGCATAGACATAATCTCATACTCATCAAACCTCAGTCCGGCATTTAACTTTTTAGTTAAGAATCAGAGTTAGGTAGTCATATTCACATACAAGTAGCACTTTCAATCTTATTCATATGCATCATAGCCTCAAACAAGTAATGTTTTAAATTCAGCACATAATCAGTCAATGCAATTCAGTAATATGTATCAATACATTTCTGTCATATACATAACAGAACAATTAAAGTGAGACCATCTTAGGTTACTCACAGTACGCTTCGATATACTATTGCCTGGATGGTCTAGTAATGTCTAACTGACGTCTAATGTGTTCCTTTATATCTTACAAAACACATTTACATATATCACACTTTTGCACAAATGTATAATTATTCCTTAATGCACATCTATGTATATAAAATATGCACAATGCATGTTCAGTGACAATCTTAGGTATCTTATTGTGATTTTTGTCACTGTTTCATTCAAATATCAAAACCCTCATAAACATAATTTGTATTTAGGATTTGGACCACAATAAAACAATGTGAAACTAATTTAATAACTCAATTGATCATTTCAGATTTTTCTAACAACATGCTTTCAGATCAACTTTGCATAATCAATCTGATAAAGTGAATGTCACAATTAGGCAACAATTCCTTTAAAAAATCATTATCCCGTGTCTTAACTTTCTAATGATACCAAGATCATTCAATTTGATTCATTATTTACAAAGTTATACTCAATTTACTTTGGACTTCTCTTAAAACATAACTGTACTCTATATTTAACTTCAAGTCAAATTCTGTGATTCTTAGAGACAGAATTAGAATTCAACCTCTACATACAATTTGTAGCCTTATGTCTCTATTGAAATTAAATTTAAGAATCATTCTATTTGGAAACCTAGAATCAAAATACTGAAGTATACTCAGCACAATCATTATGGTTATCATACTTCAACACAATCAACATTTTCATCTTAAATTAATCAATCAATCCATTTCAGATGGTTTCAATTTTTAATGGAGATAAAGATCAATTCCTTAGGAGTCTATTGGTTTAAGAATCAAGTCATTTGGATGTCAGGTGAAGAAGAAGTTATAGCAAAAATATCAAAGGATGTTCAAAAGCAAACTCAACGTTGAAGGTCACGATCGTGATATCCTACCTGCCCCTGCAAAGTAGCGATCGTGCAAAAGCATGATCATGACTTTGCTACTTCATCAGAGAAATCATGATTGTGTTGAAGCATAATCGTGCTTTCTCTCTTCTTCTTCTCTCTTTCTTTCTTTCATTATTTCCAAATTTACTCACTCCTAAATCATCTATTTTGTATTTCTATATTCGATACAGTCTCTAAATAAGTCAGATTCAAATTTACACTTCAAACATCAAAAATTCGATTCTCATACATGCAAATTCTAGTTTTTGCAGTTTATTCTCTATCTACTTTATCTGATGCATTTTTCCTCATTTCTACTTTTTCATTTCATCATAAATTTATCATTTAATCAACACTATACCACGATCTCATATAATGCATAATTAGAATCTCATAGTCATCGCACCTCAATTCAGCATTCAACTTTTCAGTTGAGAATCAGAGAAACATTTAGGCAATCATAATGCATAGACAGAATCTCATAGGTATCGGACCTCAGTTCGGCATTCAACTTTTCAGTTGAGAATCAGATAAACATTTAAACAATCATATTCACTTACAAGTACACATGTCACACTATGATTAGTCCATATTTCAACATTTTTCTTAGTTCAAAATACTCCAATTTTTAAAAATTCACAAAATTTTGAAATAATCATAATATTCTTTAAATAAATTTTCATCACAAATAATCCGAATTCACATTTAAATTACATTTATAACTCAATTATACCCGGAAAATGTAAATGAATGCATGTATAATCATATTAATGTACAAAATTCATTATTCATGTATATGTATCAGTATTTTGTATAAGCATAAAGTGCACTTTCTACATTCTCAGTAATTTCTCATATTCACTATTCTAGCCTTAATATGGGTAATAGGATGTTACATCTACCTTATCCAATACATATAAACTATTTGTATAAATTTGGATAAACCATTTTTGCTCAACAATGTATTTCTTATGCCTTGAGTATTATATTAATGATGAATCTAAATTGAGTATCAAATACTCATCATCATCATCACATCCAATCTGAAATTCCGGAGTGAATCAGGGTCTGGAGAGGTCATAAGCATCGGTATCAAATACTCATAAGTAAGAATTATAAATATATATGAATTTTATCATATCAAATATAAGCAAGAAAATTCGAGCAATTATTTTTCTTATAATGAAAACTATTATCATACTATAGCAAAGACATTGATTGTATTCCATATTTATGCTTTCAATATGCTAAATTGAGTGAAACAATTTCATCAAGGTACTATACATTTCATCTCTACTTCATGCAACCTTTTGCACCTTGTTATCATGGTATTGACATATATCGTACATATTGTCATCAAAGTTTATCAGACATTAGTTAGCTCAAAATATCAAAACATTTTTTTTTCATATATATGATAACATGTTCATAAAAATTTATCACTAAATCCTCAACGAGGATTAATAGCAAAATTCATAATGGATATACAACTTTTCTATCTAACTCTGAAAACTCTTCTAAAACATAACATATGTCTAAGTATTTTATTCACTAATTGAGTATCAACTATACTAAATAAGGTAAGTTTGACTCAAAACAAAATAAAATTATAAGAAAAGTAAGTATTGATTATATGTCATGACTACCAAATAAGATCAAGACTTTAATCAAGTATTTGGTTACTCGTCGCTTTTATTCAAAATAATAATCCTTACTAATATTTGAAAATATTACTCTAATCTCTCTAGTAAGCTAGGATCCCACTCAAATTTAGTTAATCTTAAGTTTGCTCAATAAATTAACTAAACTTATCTTAGGTAGATGACAACTTTATGAATCACATCTTATGTGACTCTTAGATTGTTGGACCCCGAACTTTTCTTGAAATTTTGAAGTATAAATTGACATTAAATGAGGAAATATGGTATGATTCCTTGTAATGAATGAAAAAGTATAAATGAATCTATGAGCATTTGATGAAATGAAAGACATTTGAGTTTCCTTGTGTTTTGCATATGTTTGATAACAAGATGAGGTAGTATGATGTTGAACATGGCCTCATCCAATAAATAGAATGGTGTTTATTGTATTCCTTTCTTTTGAGACAAATTTATGGACTTATGTGGAATTGATTGGCTTCTTTAGCCTTCTTAAGGATTATGGAGTATTTGCATAGCTTTAAAATGAGGTATTGTGTATTGTGTTTGGATGTGGGAATTGGAGAATATGAATGATTGAAGTGTTTGTGCAGGTGCTGTAAATTGTGTGGGAGTTTGAAGAAATATGGATAGTTGAAGTTTGGGGGAGGTGCTGTCAAAATGTCAATTATGGGCAGAAAGTTTGAGCGAAGTTTTGTCCCTCATAGAGTTAGATTTTGACCAAAAAAATCTTCTTGAAGATTGTAGTTTAGGTTTTGATCTTTTCATTGATGTATAATATGTTAATTTTGGTTGTGGAAATTGGAAGATATGAAATTTGAAAGTTTGGATGTTGTTTTAGGATGACAAATTTCTGGCAAAAACTTTGATTGAAAAATTGACCTAGTTAGAGGTTGAAATTGCCTTTAAGTTCTTCATGAAAGTTTTAGATTATGTTTTGATCTTTCCATTGATGTAAAGTATGGAATTTTTAGACCATGGAATAAGAAGTTATGATTTTTAGAAGTTTCTATTACTGTTTGGCATGATCATTAGTGGACAGAAACTTTGAGTGGCTTTTTGATTCCCTTAGGGGCCAAATTGATTTTTCTGTCCTGTTTGAAAGTTGTAGGTTGCATTTTGATCTTTTCATTGATATAAAGTATGACATTTTTGGACCTTGGAGCTGAAAGATAAAAATTTTAGAAGTTGTGATACTGTTTAGGGTGACATAAATGTGGACAGAAATTTTGATTGGGATTCCTTTAGAGACGGAATTGATTTTTAAGTCCTTCATAGAAATTGTAGAGCATTCTTTTATCTTTCTATTGATACAAAATTTGAAAATTTTAGAATTCTGAGTCACAAGTTATGAATTTTAGAAGTTGGAAGGTCTGAAGAAGAGAAGGAGAAGCACCCCCTCGCGAGGGTCAGCGGTCCTCTCGGTCGCCCTACCGAACGCTCGCTTGAGCGAGCTGTAGCGCCCCCTTACAGTAGAGTATACACCGGGACGCCCGTAGGTCATACCGATACATACCCTACGATAAGGGTGCACTACGATACGATCAATCTTATAACTCTCACGACATCAATAAAATAAAGCGGTAAGATCACATTCACTAAATTTTAAAACCAAAAGGTAACCTTCATTTCAATTCATAAAACCCTAAGTACAACATCCGGTCATTTTTACAACTGAACAAGTCCAAAATAGACAGTAATAACTCTTATCTAGGTCATCCTCAAAATATCCCAAAGGATCCCCAGCTGATCGACCTGTGGGCCATGCTCCTCTCGCCGGCACACACACAGCAGGAAAAGTCTCAAAACCTGGAGCTAGGAGTCACACTACTACATCTGAAAAATAGTCACAATTTGGGTGAGTTTATGAAACTCAATGAGTAACCATCATCGATGGTTCACTCAATTCATGCATTACGCAGAATCATGCATAAAGCAACACATATCATATTTAGAATCATAATTTAGAAGTTCATAAAACCATAATCACACATTTGCATTTAATCCTATTTCAAACTCACAACACAATCACAGACTCACAGCACAATCGTAGACTGAATGAATAATGATTTTCATTTCATTTTAGCGTTGTGACTGGGCATCAGAATTATACCATTTCTGGGCACATTATACATCACTCAGAAATCGCGTTTTCGGGGGTAGGAGAGCCCTCTGAGTATGCACTACTGCCCACGCGCACTAGGAATAGGAGAGCCCTCCGGGTATGCACTAATCCCTTTTCACTTATTACAATAGACGAGCTTATAGCTCCAATCAGATCGTAATGTGCTCCAAATACAACTGCCGCCATCGATTTCTATTCATACCTAGCATGCGATCACAATTCTCAAAAACATATTTCATACGAATCATTTACTCAGAATCACAGATAGTTACACACAAAGCATATAACACATCAGAGATTGAGAAACCAACTAGGTTACTCACCTCTAAACTTCCGAAGCATCACGGAAGTCTCAGCTGAGTCAGAGGAACGACGCTCCACTTGAGCCTCTATCAAAATCAGAACATTCGAATATTACTAAATTGACCAATTTCCATAATCAAATATGCAAATATATCAAATAATGTACGTACTATGCACATTATGACATTTCCGACACAGATCCGAATTTCCCGATCTCATATTCTAAATCCCGAATTCAAAATCTCTAAATTGAAATCCATTCATATCTAATTGCATCATCAAATTCCTAATCCCCATTTATTAGAAATCTCCAATTACAAATTCGGAAAACAATCTCCCTCGTCGCGGCGTCCATTCCTCGCCATGGAGCCCTTTTTTCACGCCTTCGCGGCGTCCGCTCGCCTACATGGCGAATAATCCTTCTTCGCCGTGGCGTCTGGCGTTCTTGCGTCGCGACGTGGACCGAAATTCCTCGCCGCGACGCGCTCCCGCGCTCGTCGCGGCGTGCCTACGTCTCCTCGCTCGCTGCGGCGTGTTCTTCGTGCGCCTTGGCGTGCGATCGCATATTCGCCCAGAAAACCTAGAATTTCTCAGATTTTTTGATACAAATCCATCCTAAACCCTTTTAAACACTTCAAAACATTATTCTACACTTAGCATTACTCATCCCTAACCTTAAACCCACCAAATGACCATTATTCAACAAATACCCAAATCAAAATCACATTTTTACCCTAAAACCTATATCATCCGAAACTTTCTAACTCTTACACAATTAATCACTTAATTTCATACTTCAATCAAAAGATTAAACACATAAATAAGTTACAACTTACTTGATTAAGCTTTAAACTTTTCCAAATCACCAAGAAAATCCAAATCTCAAGCTATACGACACCCACAAAGAACTCCCAAACCAAAACTCATCTTCATCCTCTCTAATGCCACACTAAATGATAGATTCAAGGATGAAGGAGGAAGAACTAGCAAGAAGAGAACACTGGAGAGGAAATCACGATGGAGGAAGAAGAAATCTTCAAGCTTTTCTCTCAAAACAAGCAAATATCGTGGATCATAGATTTCAAAGGCATAGGTTTAAATACTAAGACTTGATAAGGCTTGTTTGGCAATTTATTGCCACAAGTCCAATTCGAACAACCTCTATCCAATTTCAAATTCTAATTTCTCCCGAATTCCAATGGTTCATACCCTAATTCATCAAATCATATTTCAAATTATTTCATATCAATTGTCAATCAAATTCGGAACCAGAATCATAATTAATCCGTAGCTGAACCATTTTTCCTATTAAGGCCTAATACTCAAAATTCCAGAAAATTCCTATAATTTCACAAAAATAGTAAACCTCTAATTATATACTCAAATCTCAAATTCTCAATCTCCATATTCAGTTTTATCACTTCAATGCACAAATCAAAGTACGATTAACCTTAAAATAACAAACTCTCCAATCTCATAAATCCCAGCTCTAAAACATCAAATTCACTAATCAAAACACAATTTACCTTAAATCATAAATTTTCCAATTCACAAATCAAAGCAAACTTAACCTTAATCACAAAGTCTCCAATGTCACAAACGAGTCGGAATTCTGTCATACATGCATGTACATACATATGCTGATGCAACACTGAACATTTATCAATGACGTGGAGGCTACAAATGCACATACAGAATACGTATACAGAATACATATGAGGAGAATTGTAACATCCCGTCACCATATGAGGTGAACTGTACCCATCCCATCGGTGAAGGGATGTTACAATTCTCCCCTCCTAACAAAAATTTCGTCCCGAAATTTTCTTACCTAACTGATCGAACAAGTGAGGATACTGCTTCCTCATGTGCTCCTCAGTCTCCCAAGTTGCCTCCTCTGATGAATGGTTCTTCAAAAGGACTTTCACCAATGAAATCATCCTGCTCCGCAACTGCTTGACCCGCAATCCAATAATCCGCACCGGCTCCTCCACATAATTCATATCACTGGCTATCTCAATCTCCTGAGCTGGAATCACATGAGTCGGGTCTGATCGGTATCTCCGGAGCATACTCACATGAAACACATCGTGCAACTGGGACATTTCACTCGGCAAGGCTAATCTGTAAGCCAACGGTCCAATCCACTCAGTAATCTCATATGGACCGATATACCGAGGACTCAACTTGCCCTTACGGCCAAATCTAAGAATTCCTCTCCACGGAGACACTCTGAGGAACACTCTATCACCCACAAAGATACTCGTCCTCTCCGATCTTTGATCTACATAACTCTTCCGCTCGTCCCCGAGCCGCTTTAATGCGATTCCAATCACCAGTACCTTATCTACAAGGTCTGGATCACTCGGGACCCTCTAACATCCTCATACCCTCTTCATCCCAGTAAAGAGGGGATCTACACGTTCCCCCATATAAAGCCTCATACGGTGCCATACCGATACTACTCTGCATCGATTATTATAAGCGAACTCTACCAGAGGCAACATCGATCCCACGCACTCGGAACTCCAATACATGGGCTCAACATATCCTCAACAATCAATAGTCCTCTCACTCGCCCATCCGCTCGAGGATGAAACGCAGCTCTTTGAAGTTCAATCTCGCACCCAAAGTCAATGCAAACTCCTTCGAATCTCGAAGTAAACACGATCCCTATCTGACACTATCGTTCCTGGGACCCCATGCAGTCGAACTATCTCTGCTACATACTTCGGCCAACTGATCGAGGGTATTGCTCTCCCTCACTGGTAAAAAGTGAGCCGATTTAGTCAACCGGTCCATTATGACCCAGATAGCATCACACTGCCTCGACGTCCTGGGCAATCCCATAATAAAATCCATCGTAATACGCTCCCATTTCCACTTCAGAATAGGTAACGAATGCAATATCCCAACTGGGGCCTGGTGCTCAGCCTTAACTTGCTGGCACGTCAAACACCGAGAAACGAACTCTGCCACATGCCTCTTCATACCTGGCCACTAGAAATGCAACTTAAGAGTGTGGTACATCTTGGTGACACCAGGATGCATGGCATAAGCAGCCAAATGAGCCTCCTCCAAGATCTCACGCCTCAGATCCTCCACATCAGGAACACATAGCCTCTGACTCATCCACAAAGGACCATCTCTCAGCTCAAACTCAGACTGCCATCCTGATCTAACTCAATCCATTAATCTCCCCAATGCTGGATCCCGATCCTGAACTCTCCTGATCCGATCATGCAATACCGGCCTGAGTCTCAAAGTTGCAATCAGAGCTCCATCCTGACTCAAACCCATCTACACATTAAGAGCTCTCAACTGAACCAAGCACGACAACCTCGAAACCTGAATCTGAGCTGCACTACCATGCGATCTCCTACTCAATGCATCAGCCACCACATTGGCCTTCCCTGGGTGGTACTCAATAGTGCAGTCATAATCCTTAAGCAACTCCAACCATCTCCTCTGCCTCAGATTCAACTCTCACTGACTCAACAAATATCTCAAACTCTTATGATCGGTGAAGATCTGGAACGTCTCCCCATACAAATAATGTCTCTAGATCTTCAAAGCAAATACCACAGCGGCTAACTCCAAGTCATGCATAGGATAATTACCCTCATGGGCTCTCAACTGTCTCGAAGCATATGCTATGACTCTCCCATGCTGCATCAGCACACAACCTAAACCCTGCTGCGAAGCATCACTATAAACCTCGAAACCTCCGGATCCAAATGGCAGGGCTAACACCGGTGCCGTAGTCAACCGATGTATCAACTCATTGAAACTCCTCTGACACTCATCTGTCCATCTGAAGGCCACACTCTTCCTCAGAAGTCTTGTCAAAGGGGCAGAAATCACAGAAAACCCCTCGACAAACCTCCGGTAATATCCTGCCAATCTAAGGAAACTCCTCAACTCTGACACCTTCCTCGGAATCTCCCAACTCCTCACTGCCTCAATCTTGTGAGGATCCACCCGGATACTCTCACCAGACACAATGTGGCCTAGGAACACCACCTCATCCAGCCAAAATTCACACTTAGTGAATTTGGCATACAGCTGCCTATCTCTCATAATCTGCAGCACTACTCTCAGATGCTCCGCATGCTCCTGTCTAGACCTCGAATACACCAAAATATCATCGATGAATACGATCACAAACTGATCCAGGTATGGCTGAAAGATCCTATTCATCAAGGCCGTGAAGGCTGTCGGGGCATTAGTCAACCCGAACGGCATCACTAAGAACTCGTAATGCCCATACCTGCTCCTGAAAGCACTCTTAGGCACATCGACCTCTGCGATCCTCAACTGATAGTACCCGGATCTCAAATCCAACTTGGTAAACATCCGAGCTCCCTGCAACTGATCAAAGAGATCATCGATCCTCGGTAGTGGGTACTTATTCTTAACAGTAACCCGATTAAGCTGCCTATAATCGATGCAAAGCCTCATAGTCCCATCCTTCTTCTTCACAAATAACACCGGAGCTCCCCACGGTGAAACACTGGGCCTGATAAATCCCTTATCCAACAACTCCTGCAGCTGAACCTTAAGCTCCCTCAGTTCCACCGGTGCCATCCTATACGGAGGTATCGATATAGGAGCGGTACCTGGAACGAGGTCAATCTTGAACTCCGTCTCCCGATCCGGCGGCAAACCCAAGAACTCCTGAAACACATCCGAAACTCTCGATCACGAGGACATCCTGCGACTCTGCCGCACTCTAGAATCCACCACATGCGCCAAATAGGCCTCACAGCCACCTCTCATCAACCGCAGAGCACTCAGAAACAATTCATCCCGGCTGGTATCGCCGACTAACACTCAAAATCTGACCCTCTACCGACAGAGACTCTAAGACGACCTCCTTTGATAACAATCTATAATCGCTCTATGGGCGGTGAGCCACCATCCCCAAAATCACATCAATCTCTCGAAGGGCAACCTAATCAAGTCTCGCACGCAGCCCGATCGATCAATCAAAATCGGACACTCCTTGCATTCCTCTCCCAAAACCGTGATACTACCCAAAGGTGTAGTCACTTGCAACCCATACTGAAGCATCTCCCTATACACATGCAATCTACATGCCACATGCGGTGCAATAAATGAATGCGTGGATCCTGGATCTATCAATGCAAACACCTCAAAGCTAGAGAGCAGAAGCAAACCTGCAACCACATCTGGAGAATCCTGGGCCTCCTGCCTGGTCATAGCATAGACCACGGCACGGGGGCTCGCGACTCATCGCCACGACTCTCGATCCCACAAAGAATCTCCAGCCCACTCCGAGCTCGCCTGCGCCCAAATCCAGTCCACTCTCATGGCTCACAAGACAATCGTCTACTACCGGCCTCCCACTGAAATAGATCGAGCTCCCAAAATCTACGGGCGGTCTGGGATCGATGCTCCATCGAGCCACACCTCAAACAAACTCCAGTGAACCTCCAGCACTCCCCACTATGCCTCCTCTCACAAAACTCACACAACGGAGGAAGCTGGCCGAAGCCTCTACCACTGCCACTGCTACCCGACTGACCAAATCTGCCTCTCTGACAAGAACCAAACTGCCTGGGACCTCCTGAAAATCTGAGCCTGCCCTGGCGTCTGCTAAAGCTCCTACCAGAGCTGCCCTGACTATCACTGGATCTCTTACTCCGAGATCCTTGACCAACCTCAACTCGACTCTGCCTCAAGAGCTGCTCAATCCTGATAGCAGCTGACCTCAGCTCCACAAAGGTACCCATATCAAACCGGGCTAACCTGGTACGAATCTCTAGATTCAGCCCTCCCTCGAATCTCCGGCACCTATCTGCCTCAGAGGAAATCAAAACATATGCATACACCGACAACTCATTGAACCTGACCTTATAGTCGGCCACTGCCAAAGACCCCTGTCTCAAATCTAGAAACTCCTGCGTCTTCATCTCCATGTAAACCTTGGGCGTATAGTTATCTCAAAAGGTCCTCAGAAATTTCGTCCAAGTCGAACCACGTGTCCGGTGGAACTACGGGCAGTCTTCCACCATCGACACGTGGACCTCAAGCAAAGAGACAACATAGTTGAAACGCTCCTCAGGGTCACAATCCATCTGATCAAGGACTCGCTCAGTCCTCTCCAACCACCCTCGACCTCGGCAGGTCTCATGCGCCATAAAATCCACGACTCCACCTTGCAGACGATCATACCTCCGTTCCCGTCTCATGGGAACCACAAGAGGCTGCTGCTCATACAATGGCACAGAAGACTCTCTACTAGCTCCTACTGATCCTTGGTCAGCTGAGTGATCTATCTGATCACCAAAGACGGATGACCTACAATAAAATCACAATTCCGATCAATTTCTTACTTTTCTAACAAAAATCAAGCCTAAAATACTCTATGCCCAAAAGATGCCAAACTATGCTCTGATACCACCAATGTAGCGCCCCCTTACCGTAGAGTATACACCGGGACGCCCGTAGGTCATACCGATACATATCCTACGATGAGGGTGCACTACGATACGATCAATCTTATAACTCTCACGGCATCAATAAAATAAAGCGGTAAGATCACATTCACTAAATTTTAAAACCAAAAGGTAACCTTCATTTCAATTCATAAAACCCTAAGTACAATATCCGGTCATTTTTACAACTGAACAAGTCCAAAATAGACAGTAATAACTCTTATCTAGGTCATCCTCAAAATATCCCAAAGGATCCCCAGCTGACCGACCTGTGGGCCATGCTCCTCTCACCGGCACACACACAGCAGGAAAAGTCTCAAAACCTGGAGCTAGGAGTCACACTACCACTGTCCTGAAAAATAGTCGCAATTTGGGTGAGTTTGCGAAACTCAATGAGTAACCATCATCGATGGTTCACTCAATTCATGCATTACGCAGAATTGCATACGAAGCAACACATATCATATTTAGAATCATAATTTAGAAGTTCATAAAACCATAATCACACATTTGCATTTAATCCTATTTCAAACTCACAACACAATCACAGACTCACAAAGACAATCGTAGATCGAATGTATAATGATTTCCATTTCATTTTAAGCGTTGTGGTAGGGCATCGAATTATCCCATTTACGGGCACATTACACATCACTCGAAATCGCGTTTCGGGGTAGGAGAGCCCTACGGGTATGCACTACGCCCACGCGCACTAGGGATAGGAGAGCCCTCCTGCATGCACTAATCCCTTTTCACTTATCACAATAGACGAGCTTATAGCTCCAATCAGATCAGAATGTGCTCCAGTCACAACTGTCAGTTACTGATTTCTATTCATACCTAGCATGCGATCACAATTCTCAAAAACATATTTCATACGAATCATTTACTCAGAATCACAGATAGTTACACACAAAGCATATAACACATCAGAGATTGAGAAACCAACTAGGTTACTCACCTCTAAACTTCCGAGCTACTGCCGGGAAGTCTCAGCTGCGTCAGAGGAACGACGCTCCACTTGAGCCTCTATCAAAATCAGAACATTCGAATATTACTAAATTGACCAATTTCCATAATCAAATATGCAAATATATCAAATAATGTACGTATTTATGCGTTATGACATTTCCGACACGGATCCAATTTCCGATCTCATATTCTAAATCCCGAATTCAAAATCTCTAAATTGAAATCCATTCATATCTAATTGCATCATCAAATTCCTAATCCCCATTTATTAGAAATCTCCAATTACAAATTCGGAAAACAATCTCCCTCGCCATGGAGCCCTTTTTTCACGCCTTGCATGGCGTCCGCTCGCCTCGTCGCGGAGAACAATCCCTTCTTCGCCGTGGCGTACCGTTCTTGCGTCGCGACGTGGACGAAATTCCGCGCAAGGCGCTCAGCGCTCGTCACGGCGTGCCTGCGTCTCCTCGCTCGCCGCGGCGTGTTCTTCGTGCGCCGTGGCGTGCGATCGCAGATTCGCCCAAAAAATCCAGAATTTCCCAGATTTTCTGATACAAATCCATCCTAAACCCTTTTAAACACTTCAAAACATTATTCTACACTTAGCATTACTCATCCCTAACCTTAAACCCACCAAATGACCATTATTCAACAAATACCCAAATCAAAATCACATTTTTACCCTAAAACCTATATCATCCGAAACTTTCTAACTCTTACACAATTAATCACTTAATTTCATACTTCAATTAAACACATAAATAAGTTACAACTTACTTGATTAAGCTTTAAACTTTTCCAAATCACCAAGAAAATCCAAATCTCAAGCTATACGACACCCACGGCAACTCCCAAACCAAAACTCATCTTCATCCTCTCTAATGCCACACTAAATGATAGATTCAAGGATGAAGGAGGAAGAACTAGCAAGAAGAGAACACTCGGGAGAGGAAATCACGATGGAGGAAGAAGAAATCTTCAAGCTTTTCTCTCAAAACAAGCAAATATCGTGGATCATAGATTTCAAAGGCATAGGTTTAAATACTAAGACTTGATAAGGCTTGTTTGGCAATTTATTGCCACAAGTCCAATTCGAACAACCTCATCAATTTCAAATTCTAATTTCTCCCAATTCCAATGGTTCATACCCTAATTCCTCAAATCATATTTCAAATTATTTCATATCAATTGTCAATCAAATTGAACCGTAATCATAATTAATTCAGAATGAACCATTTTTTCTATTAAGCCTAATACTCCGAAAATTCCAGAAAAATTCCTATAATTCCACAAAAATAGTAAACCTCTAATTATATACTCAAATCTCAAATTCTCAATCTCCATATTCAGTTTTATCACTTCAATGCACAAATCAAAGTACGATTAACCTTAAAATAACAAACTCTCCAATCTCATAAATCCCAGCTCTAAAATATCAAATTCACTAATCAAAACACAATTTACCTTAAATCATAAATTTTCCAATTCACAAATCAAAGCAAACTTAACCTTAATCACAAAGTCTCCAATGTCACAAACGAGTCGGAATTCTGTCATACATGCATGTACATACATATGCTGATGAAACACTGAACATTTATCAATGACGTGGAGGCTACAAATGCACATACAGAATACATATACAGAATACATATGAGGTGAACTGTACCCATCCCATCGGTGACGGGATGTTACACGAGCGCCTCGCCCGCTCGCGAGTGCGAGCTCCGATTTGGAATTTTTCCTGATCCGACCTCTCTCCATTCTTTTGGCCATAACTTTTTTGTCCGACCTCCGATCGACCTGATTTTTGAAGCGTTGGATTCCTAAGACATTCCTCTACCTATTCATGGAAAATTTATGATTTTTGAGATTAAGTTTGAAAATATTGCTTGAATCAAGTAAGCTAGAAAATTTTTCTGAACATGCTTCGATATTTTGGCGATATCTTGATCTGTAGTGATCCAATTAAGTTGATTCTTGTTGCAAAATAAGCTAGAGACATGGAATTACAAGTTATCTGAGAGACTGAATTTTAATTCAGTCTCTAGGACCTTCAATTTCTGAATTGAAGTTGGGTTTAATGTTCAGTCTTAGATTAGTAAGAGCTGAAAGTGTTTTGGCTATAACTTTTGTTATAGTCATCCAAATGAGGTGATTTTTGATTTAGATTAAACTAGAGAGATAAGGCTACAAATTGTCGGAAGAAATTGAGTTTCAATTTAATCTCTAAGACTATCAATTTTTAGATGGAAGTAAATTGTTGGAAAATATTTTAGAATAAGAATATTCTGAAATATTTGAGGTGTAACTTTTGGAGTAGTGAACCAAATTAAACGATTTTGGTGGCGTTATGAAATTGAGACTATAAGGAACATTTCTCTAGATGGAATTTTTACCAAATTCATTCAAATTTGATGGTTAGAAAATGTCCTAAGCTAATCATGATTTTATGAATGACATTATGTTTGAATATGAGATGACATGAAAAATTAAGTTTTAGAAATATGCCTTTGGGCAATTCGTTTTTCAAGCATGAAATTTTTGTTATATGGGTTTGGTTAGGTCCCATAAGATGGTCAAGTGCACTTGTCCTGTCCGCTAGCGGCATTGAAGTTCCTTTTTAGGACTCCCGTAAGTTCACGGCTACACTGGACCGCTATGCGGGAAGGTGTAGTACGTTCTGGTCATGGTTACATATGACCGCTATGCAGGAATGTGTAGTACGTTCTGTTTTCTGGATCGACCTAAACCACCTCTGATGTGTTATGTGTTTTTGTTTCTGTTAGTAATGTGATGCATTCATGTTTTTGAATTGTTCATGAATTCTCTAATAAATTGAGAAAATGTTGAGAAATAAGCATTTGATGAATTTTCCTATGTGAAATTTTTATAAAAATGGAAAAAGTTTTTGAAAAATATTTTTTTGCTTATTTTTCGATTTATAAACATGTTATCCACGAGCTGTAAAGCTCACCCTCCTTTCATCCCCATCTCCAGGTATCGAGCAGGAGATCGGATGAAAGAAAGTCAAGGCATTTGTTCGATTTTGCATGTCTTGTATTTTATGTAATTTGGATTTTGGTATTGGTATTGTATATGGCTTGGAAATGCCATTAATATTTTGTAAGCATTTATCTCATGGTGTGTGTGAATTATGAATTTGTGTATTGAATTGAGATATGAACGTGACTTGGATATGGATGAATGTGATTGAATGTGATGGGGGTTCCGGACAGGAGGTCCGATGATACTGATGTTTGAGAATTATTGGAGTGCTTTGGTTATGTATGAGTTTGATTTGCGTTTGAATTCCGGACAGGAGGTCCGATGGATTGTGTGACTTGTTATGACTTGATTGGTTTATAAGATGTGTGAATTTTGATGACAAAAGAAAATAAGAATTTTTGTTTAAATGAATAGTTATGATTCGTATATGAAGGATAAAATGTATCGAGGGATGGATAAAATTTCCAATTGGAGATTTGAATTTGCTTTAATTAAAGAATGGGAAATTGAAGTGCTTTGTATGAGATTGACTAAAGAATGAAAAAAAAAATACCGAATTGGATTGGTTTAGATCAAGTGGTCTTAGAGTTTTCCAAGGCGACACGTTTGTTTTGGTTAAAAAGTTTGCGTTCTCAGATGTGGATGTCGGAATTTCAAAGTTAATCTGACCTTAAGTTTGATTTCACGCTCTTTGCCTTTCGCTTTTGATTTCCGTCCGAGGTTTTGTAAATCCGTTCCTTCGATTCCTTTTTGGATTTTTTTCCGCTTTATGATTTTCGAGCCTTTCAATTTTCTAAGGCTCATTAAGAATTCGATTTCCTTTTGTTTCCGCACGCCTTTTGATCCGATTTGTTTTTCGATTGCATTTGACCCACTTTCGTTTAGGATCCGTTTTTTTGTTTTGCCTTCTGTTTCCTTTTAGGATTCCGTGCATGTTTTTTTTAAGTTTCTCTTATCGGATGTCAGAAATTTATTTTAGTCCGATTAAACCGTTTGTTTGCTTTGATTCCGAGCCAATTCATTTCGCTTTGGATTCTTTCGCTTTTTGATCCGACTTTCGCCTATGTTTGTTTTTTCTTTGGCCCATTTTCGTTTGTGTTCCGTTCTTTTGGATTTGATTCCTTCACTTTTTGTTCCGTTTTCGATTTCTTTCGCTTTCGCCAAGTATAAGTTTGTGCACGTTTAGTACATGTTTTCGATTTATGATTCCAAGGTTGGGTTCCAGAAACGGGACCCAACATTAATGATATCAGAGTGCCGGCATTAGGATCTTACATAGGTGCATGTGTATAAGTGATATGCATGAGAAATTGAGAAGAGATTATAGAATTGAATTAGTGATAATGTGATATTGATGTGAATGAATTATCATGAATTATTTGAAGAACCTAATTGATTGTTTGATTAAGGTGATGAGTTATATGATCGATCATAAGAATGTGTATGATATTGAAGTTAGAATTTTATGACGATTAGGCTTCTTCGATCACTTTGTTGATTTGATTTTGAATATACATTTGTTAGATGAAATAAGGAATACTTGAAAGATGAGTTGAATGATAGAGATATATGTATAGAAGTTCAAAAGGTTGATTTTGAATGATGATTGGTCCATATTAAGGTTATTAAGAATTGTACCATTGACTTGTGTAAATAGATTAAGAAACATTGATTTTTGGATATAGTGATTTGATATGATATTGGTGGTATTGGATACAAGAACTGAAAAAAAAATTGTGAATAAGTGGAGATATGAGTATGATGACGAATTAGATAAGAAAGTGATTGACTATGATCATTTAGAAGAAATTATGCGAAAGAACGTGTTACTTGGTGATTTCTTAAGTTAGAATTTCGAGGACGAAATTCTTTTAAGAGGGGGAGAAATGTTAGACCCCGAACTTTTCTTGAAAATTTGAAGTATAAATTGACATTAAATGAGGAAATATGGTATGATTCCTTGTAATGAATGAAAAAGTATAAATCAATCTATGAGCATTTGATGAAATGAAAGAAATTTGAGTTTCCTTGTGTTTTGCATATGTTTGATAACAAGATGAGGTAGTATGATGTTGAACATGGCCTCATCCAATAAATAGAATGGTGTTTATTGTATTCCTTTTTTTTGAGACAAATTTATGGACTTATGTGGAATTGATTGGCTTCTTTAGCCTTCT
Source organism: Erythroxylum novogranatense (assembly GCA_029891385.1). NCBI lineage: Eukaryota > Viridiplantae > Streptophyta > Magnoliopsida > Malpighiales > Erythroxylaceae > Erythroxylum > Erythroxylum novogranatense. The sequence continues at coordinate 56,054,493 of CM057231.1, forward strand.
TAAGGATTATGGAGTATTTGCATAGCTTTAAAATGAGGTAATGTGTATTGTGTTTGGATGTGAGAATTGGAGAATGTGGATGATTGAAGTGTTTGTGCAGGTGCTGTAAATTGTGTGGGAGTTTGAAGAAATATGGATAGTTGAAGTTTGGGGAAGGTGCTGTCAAAATGCCAATTATGGGCAGAAAGTTTGAGTGAAGTTTTGTCCCTCATAAAGTTAGATTTTGACCAAAAAAGTCTTCTTGAAGATTGTAGTTTATGTTTTGATCTTTTCATTGATGTATAATATGTTAATTTTGGTTGTGAAAATTGGAAGATATGAAATTTGGAAGTTTGGATGTTGTTTTAGGATGACAAATTTCTGGTAGAAACTTTGATTGAAAAATTGATCTAGTTAGAGGTTGAAATTGCCTTTAAGTTCTTCATGAAAGTTTTAGATTATGTTTTGATCTTTCCATTGATGTAAAGTATGGAATTTTTGGACCATGGAATAGGAAGTTATAATTTTTAGAAGTTTTTGTTACTGTTTGGCATGATCATTAGTGGACAGAAACTTTGAGTGGCTTTTTGACTCCCTTAGGGGCTAAATTGATTTTTCTGTCCTTCATGAAAGTTGTAGGTTGCATTTTGATCTTTTCATTGATATAAAGTATGACATTTTTGGACCTTGGAGCTGAAAGATAGAAAATTTTGAAGTTGTGATACTGTTTAGGGTGACATAAATGTGGACAGAAACTTTGATTGGGATTTAGAGAAGGAATTGGTTTTTAAGTCCTTCATGAAAATTGTAGAGTTTTCTTTTATCTTTCCATTAATACCAAATTTGAAAAATTTGGAGTTCTGAGTCACAAGTTATGAATTTTAGAAGTTGGAGGGTCGGAAGAAGAGAAAGAGAAGCGCCCCCTTGCGAGGGCGAGCGGCCACGCTCGGTCGCCCTGTTGCGTGCTCGCTCGGGCGAGCGCTTTGCCCGCTCTCGAGTGCGAGTTCCGATTTGGAGTTTTTCCTGATCCGACCTCTCTCCATTCTTTTGGCCATAACTTTTTCGTTCGACCTCCGATCGACCTGATTTTTGAAGCGTTGGATTCCTAAGACATTTCTTTACCTCTTCATGGAAAATTTATGATTTTTGAGATTAACTTTTAAAAGATTGATTGAATCAAGTTAGTTAAAAAAGTTTTCTGAACATGCTTCGATATTTTGGGGTTATCTTGATCTGTAGAGATCCAATTAAGTTGATTCTTGTTGCAAAATAAACTAGAGACATCGAATTACAAGTTATATAAGGGATTGAATTTTAATTCGGACTCTAGGACCTTTAATTTCTGAATTGAAGTTGCGTTTAATGTTCAGTCTTGGATTAGTAAGAGCTGAAAGTGTTTTGGCTATAACTTTTGCTCTAGTCATCCAAATGAGATGTTTTTTAATTTGGATTAAACTAGAGAGATAAGGCTACAAATTGTCTGAAGAAATTGAGTTTCAATTTAATCTCAAATTATCAATTTTTGGATGGAAGTAAATCGCTGGAAAATGTTTTAGCATAAGAATAGTCCGAAATGTTTGAGGTGTAACTTTTGGAGTAGTAAACCAAATTAAATGATTTTGGTGGCGTTATGAAATTGAGACTATAAGAAATATTTATCTAGAAGGAAGTTTTACCAAATTCCTTCAAATTTGATGATTAGAAAATGTCCTAAGCTAATCATGATTTAATGTTATTTGAGACTTGGTTATATTTAATGATTTTGAGGATTTAATTAGCATGTTGATGTGAATAATTAGCATATTAATTTGAGTAAGATCATATGGCAAAGGTTGATTGGATTAAATTGAATTAAGGTGTTAAGAAATGCATAAAGGGCAAAATTGGAAGATCAATTAAAGGTTTTAAGTTATAAGGCTTTAAGGAAGGGCAAATGGGTCATTTTGCTTTCATTAATGACAAGTCATGTGGGCTGTCATTTAAGAGGGAAGAAAGACACGAAAATGAGGAAGAAAAGAAGGAAAGGAAAAGAAAGAAGAGAGAAGAAAGAAGAGAGAAGAGAGTTAGCCTTCGGCGGAGAAAAAGGAGAAAGAAGAAAGATACTAGGGTTTTGATTTTCTTGGGTTTCAAGCGAGATTTTAAGTTACTCCAAGAGGGAAAAAGATGGAAGAAGATGGGAGCTCCAATATGAGACAAGAAATTCCGAAATTGGTGAAGAATTAAGGTAAGAGAAAATTATACTTTGTTAAATTGTGAAAAGATTTTGGTTTAGATAGCTTGAGGATTGAATGAGTTTGTGATTTCTAAAGTTAATTTTGGTGATTGCATGGTGTGAATTATTCAATTTTGGATGTTTATGAATTAGGGATTTTTGTCATGAATTAGGGAAATTAAGTGAGGCAATGGAGAAAGAGAGGCTTTGATCAAGTTTCAAGCATGGAAATGAGGAGGGTACCATGTTTATAATTTGAATTATAAACTAATTATAAGTTTTCGAAAAATCAAAAAGAGAAATGATTTGCAAATTTATTGTTTATGTTTTCGAAAAATCAAGAAGAAGATAAAATAATTGCAAATTCATTGTTTTCGAATGATTGGATAAATTGCTGCAATTGCAAAATGCATTTTTTTGAATAATTTGAGAAATGTCTTCAATTGATGATTTCATTGTTTTTGAATGAATGTGAAATTGCCATATGAATTTTAGATGATGAATGCGCAATGTGAATGGGAATTTTTGTTTGAATTATGATTGAGAATTTGATATGTGAATTTGTATGACATTGTTGTTAAGTCAAAATGACTTTACATTAATGATTTTGATGAAGTACAAATAATGGAAGATTGAAAAACAGACGATAGATGAAAAGCAGACGAAAGAAGAAAAATAGACAGAGAATGAAAAGCAGACGATAGAAGAAAAAGAAGACGGAAGATTGAAAAGCAGACGGAGAATGAAAAGTAGACGGAAGATTGAAAAGCAGACGAAGATTAAAAAGCAGACGGAAGCCGAAAGCAGACGGAAGCAAAAGCAGATGATGAAAAGCAGACGGAAGCAAATCACGTCTGAATCAAGAATCAATTTGAGTTAGTTACAGAACTTAACTGAATAACCGTTTCTTTCAAGATTCAAGAAGCAGTTGCAGATGAAGGCTGTAAATATGAGTCGAAGTCGAAGATTGCAAAGTTACAATATACAACAACACAACACACTTGAACCTTAAAAAGCTTACTTGAGAGTTTATTGTGCAAATAACTAGAGCTATCTTACTGTAACGAAGCTCGAAACATCTTTCTGTAAGAAAGTAGTACAAATAGCCTGCAGATGCTAAGAGTAAAAGAATACTGAGTGTAAAGAGACCTGAAGAGTCTCAGAAAGAAAGAATACTTGTAAAGTTGTTGAGAGATAGTGAAATCTCATAAAGACATCTGAGGACTGGACGTAGCTCACGGTTTGGGGTGAACCAGTATAAAAATTACTGTGTCAACTTCTCTATATCCTTATCTCTCTTATCATTCAAAGTTTCGATTTTACTTAGTTTTCAAACAAGTTTTTGAAGAATACGATTAACTTTGATTTACAGTAGTTGTTGTGAAAAGAACAAGTTTTTCTTTTGACAAAACGATTTTGAAGGTTTTTTCAAAAAGGGGAAATACACAATTCAACCCCCACTTCTTGTGCATTTATACATCGTATTATTGTAATAATGTGTGATTCACTTCAATTGGTATCAGAGCTTGGTGTCCAAGGATCACTGTAACAAAGTGTGGATCAAAGATTATGGCGGAATCACATACGTACATTGCAGAAGGTGCCTCAGTCACTAGACCTCCAGCATTCAACGGAGAAGACTATCATTACTGGAAAAATAGGATGCGGCTGTTTATAGAATCTACTCGTGTTGACCTTTGGGACGTGATAGAGAATGGACCATACGCACTAGTAGATGAAGATGGAAATCTTATTCCACGGATCAGATGGACGGCTGATCAAAAGGCGAGATTTCAACTGAACTCTAAAACGAAGTTTTTCTTGAGTTGTGCCCTAAGCAGAAGTGAGTATAACAAAATCCACGAATGTGATACTGCGAAGGAGATGTGGGACACATTGTCCATCGCACATGAAGGTACAAACCAAGTCAAAGAATCCAAGATAAGCATTCTTGTGCACCAGTACGAGCTTTTCAAGATGAAAGATGAAGAATCTATTGATCAAATGTTTGGAAGATTTCAAACAATTATCAATGGATTGAAAGCTCTCGGGAGAACTTACGACACTCAAGATTATGTTTGTAAGATCATAAAAAGTCTTCCAAGGAGATGGAGACCAAAAGTTACTGCTGTGCAAGAAGCTAAGGATTTAAGCGTACTAAAGCTTGACGAGTTGCTTGGATCGCTGAAGATTCATGAAGTTGAGCTCGATGTTAAAGACAAGCCCAAACGGGACAAGTCAATAGCACTGAAGGCCCGACAGAAGAATCACAAGACTCAGAGGAGGAGAAAGTCATCAAAAGCATTAAAGATCGAGGAATCAAAGAATGATGACTCCAGCGAATCAGAACAAGAGTCCAGTGATGGAGATGACGAGCTATCTTTCATATCAAAGAAGATTAGGCGGATGTGGAAGAAGAAGTCTAAAGGAAGTTAGTTCTTCAGGAAGAACAACAAAGATGATGGAAAAGTAGAAAAGGCATCCATCATATGCTACGAGTGCAATCAACCTTGACATTACAAGTCTGAGTGTCCTACTAAAAAAAAACCAAAGAAGAGTAGAGAAGGCAAGAAAAGCATGATGGCAATTTGGGAGGATCTAGATTCGTCTAAATCAAATACAAGCTCCGGGACATCAGAGCATGCAAATATTTGCCTAGTAGCCGAGGAAGAAAGTGATGAGGAGGTAACTTCTAAATATGATGACTTGCATAATGCATATTCGGAACTACTAGAAGATTCTCATGCTATTTTGAAACAGTACAAACTGTTAAAGAAAAAGTGTGTAGAAAATCTTAAACATATAGAAGAAATAGAGAGAGAAAATATCTGCTTAAAAAGGTAAGTAGAGGAAAGTAAGAAAAAGAAAGTTGTAGATAGATCGTAAGAGATCAATCAGTTGAAGCTTAGGATTAAGAATCTTTCAGCTGATTTAGCTACCTTCACTGAGAGTACAAGGAAAATGAATGAGATGTTAGGAAAATGTAGACATCCGAGTGATAAAACCGGATTAGGATTTACAAGAAATAAATCTCATCAGGGAGGAAAGTCTTTCTTTCAGAAAAAGAAGTATCACCAAATACGCGTTCATCAACAAACTTATCAAATGGATCATTCTATGCATATTATTAACCCAAGAGGACCCAAGAAAATATGGGTACCAAAAAATAAAATAGTTTCTCCTGCAGATATCCTTCTTTGGAAGATGCGATAAGCACCGTTGGTATTTGGACAGTGGATGCTCGCGACATATGACGGGAAGAAGGTCTATGTTCCTAGATCTTCAGTATAAGAAGGGAGGATCGGTAACTTTCGGAGATAACCAGCAAGGCAAGATAATTGGAATCGGTAAAATAGGTAAAGATTCATTTGCATGCATTGATAATGTGCTGCTTGTTGATGGTCTGAAACACAATTTGATTAGTGTCAGTCAATTGTGTGATTCTGGTTTTGAAGTTACGTTCAATCAAAGTCTTTGTGAAGTCAGAAACAAAGATGGGTCTATATTCTTTTCTGCCAAGAGAAGAAATAATCTTTACAAAATTGATTTAGAAGATTTTCAAAATCAAAATGTTTCATGTTTTTAATCAACTGAAGAAGAAAGACTAATCTGGCATAAAAAACTAGGTCATGTCAGTTTTAAACATATTTCAAAGTTGTTAAATCATGATTTGGTAAGAGGCTTACCAAAAATAAGTTTTGACAAAGAGTTCTTTTGTGAAAGTGGTTTTAGTAGAGGTCAGGTAGATAAGACGCTCTTTAGAAAGAATTATGAGAATGAGTTTATTCTAGTGCAAATTTATGTTGATGATATCATTTTTGGTGCTACGTCAAAAAATTTATGTATGAGTTTTGAGAGTTTGATGAAAAATGAGTTTGAGATGAGTATGATGGGTGAGTTGAAGTTCTTTCTTGGGTTGCAAGTTAAGCAAACCGAAGAGAAGATCTTTATCCATCAACAAAAATATGTAAAAGAATTGTTTTCTAAATTTGATATGAATAATGTGAAGCCTATGGCAACTCCGATGCATCCTTCGAACCTTTTGTCGAAAGACGAAGTTGGTAAGAAGGTGGATCAGACCCTATATAGAGGGATGATCGGTTCTTTGCTTTATCTTACAGCAAGTAGACCTGACATACTGTTCAGTGTATGTTTGTGTGCAAGGTTTCAGGCTGATCCTAGAGAGTCTCATTACATAGCTGCTAAAAGAATTATGAGATATCTCGCAGGTACTACTAATCTTTGCTTAATGTTTGAGAAAGGTAAAGATTTCAGGTTGATCGGATATTGCGATGCAGACTATGCCGGAGATAGAGTTGAAAGGAAGAGTACGAGTGGAGGCTACCACTTTCTTGGCTCAAACCTAGTTTCCTGGTCGAGCAAGAGACAAAGCTCAATCGCTCTATCAACTGCCGAAGCCGAGTACATGTCTGCCGCAAGTTGTTGTTTACAAACATTGTGGATTAAATACCAAGTAGAAGATTATTCAGTTCAAGAAGAGGAGATCCCAATTTTCTGTGACAACACCAGTGCCATCAACTTATCGAAGAATCCTATACAACATTCAAGAGTAAAACATATCGAAGTCCGACATCATTTCTTGAGAGCCTACGTTCAGAGAAAGGTTATGAGTCTACAGTTTGTTGAGACAGAGTTTCAATGGGTGGACATCTTCACTAAACCATTGAGTGACGAACGGTTCAAGGAAATCAGACAGAACCTCAACATGGTGATGTTAAATGACCAACCGTCTGACATTTCACGGCCAAGTTAAAAGGTCGTCAAAGTTAACGACATCAGAAACAGTGAGTTACAACTGGTAATTTCTCTCACAAGGAAATTTTGGAGGGAAAGTCTCATAGCCTTGAGAACCTCACTGATTCTAGAACATGCATGATAAGACCTTTCGAGTAGTCTCAAATCAGAAACCTTTCGAATACTCTCAAACCCATAAACTTTTCAGCTCTCTCAAACCTCTGAAATCAACCTTACCTTTAAAGAAAAGATTACCGACTTCAGTTTCTATTTGGAATCAATGGAGAAAGCAATGATCTACGGAAGGCATGTGGATTTTGAATCTCTGAGGAGAGATGATATGGATATCGAACCAGAGATTGTAGAATCCGGTTGGAGGAAGTTCTTCCAGGTGCAGGAGTATGTGTATCAAAATGAAGTATATGAGTTTTGGAAGAATGTGTAGATGGTAGACAAAGCTACTGTTTCTACAGTAGATGGACTGTCTATTATTGTAACAACTGAGTTGATCGAGAAGGTGACTGGATGTCCATCTGTTGGAGAGAAGCTAACGAGCAAAGCCAGATGGATGAAAAAGGTCAGTTTAAAGGAAGACGAAGTGAGTAGACGATTGTATGGAGAAAATGACCCTATAGAGAGGAAGACCTCGAGTCTGGTGCCGAAGGCGAGGGTCTTACATACGTTTCTGTTCAACTGCGTCTTACAGAGAGCAGGTTCAAGGCATTTGGTGACTACTCTGGATGAACAATGCCTATTCTACCTGCTGAATCGCCAACCAGTTGACCTACCATTTCTGATTTTTCAGTATATGGTTAAGGGATGAAGGATACTAATAGTTACCGTTTAAATGTTGTTAACAAGGATTTTCGAGAGTGCGGTGTCGGTCTTGACAGGGAATCGAACGAATGGTGCTGTAAGAGTGTTATCGACTCGGTACTATAAGAAAATAGGCTTAAGGAATCTGGACGAATGACGTATGATTACGAGAATAAAGCTAGAACTAAGGGGGCGCGGATACAGAAGAGATCTCCCACAAAGAGTTCTAAATCTCAAGTTAGTACAAGAATGCCCCTGATTGAAAGAAGAAAATCATCTGAAGAATTTTTGACAGAAAAGATGATTTCTCAAAAAGAAAGTAGCCAAGTTCGGAGTGTAGACGAAAGTGTCTTGAAGAGAAAAGGGGAGAAGATTCTGAGTGATATTCCAAAGAAGGCGAAGAGTTCACCCAGGATTCGAACCTTGAGACAGCAAGAAGAAAAAAGAGTCAGAGAACTTACTCATGCAGAAGTCTCTGAGATTCGCGCACCAAAGGCTACGAGATCTCTAGTCTCGATCTTGAGTGAAGATTAAGCCAAAAAGGCCAAGGAGACTGAGAGGAAAAGAACATTGGAGTCTGAGAAGCAGAGACCCCAACCTCAGAAAACTCTAAGATTGACTGAGGCAGTGAAGAAGACTAAGGTAGTTAGTCAGAAGAAGAGTGTTACTACTGCTAGGGAAGTTAGTCAGAAAATGACTACTTCAATTGCTGAGAAACCAAGTCAGGAAAAGGCTACTCCTACTGTTGTTCCACCAGAGAAATCAACAGAAGTTAGTCAGAAGCAGAATACTCCTCTTGCTGTTCCACAAGAAACAACAGCAGAACTAAGTCTGGTAAATGTTTTTCCTACTGAGGTTCATCAACAGGAATCAACAAAACTTAGTTTAGTAGAGGTTCAACCGGAGGAATCTGAAGAACTCAGTCTGGTTCCATACAACTATTCTAAATTTCTGAGGAAAGATGAATTGGAAGTCAGATTGATTGAAGTAGCTGAGCCTGTGACTACAAGGAGTACTTCAATAATCATCAGGGATACACCGATGAGGTTAGTAAAGGCATACTTACAACCTATTCAGATAAATAGTGAGACATGACATCTGTTGAATGAAGATGAAAGGAATTTTTATGAAGCCTTAAGTTATGCTGCTACAAAGTTATACCCTACAAAGATGATTAGTCAACCGCACACTATTTACCCAATTACAGAGGAAACGGTGATAAGGTTTGTACCAGACCTTCAACCAAGATATCCCATGGATGTGAATAAAGGGAAAAAGAAGTTATACCCAGAAGGGGTTATTGATAATCTGTCCGAAGATCAGATTGAAGAAGAAGTGCGAAGAATAGATGAGACATGCACTTCAGAGAAGTCGATTACAAGAGCTAGTAGCAGTTCTACAAAGAAGGATGAACATTGTGCAGTGGGGGGAAAGCTGACTAAAGGGACGTTTACTGAATCCCTTGTGCAGACAGCAGTGCATATTAGGCCACTATCTAATACATTGTCAATTGAGGAAGAAGCTCTACCCTTGCGTGGAGTGGTAAGGCTACCAGCTCCTTATGACTTAGACCTTCCTGAGCCTAACCTATCTTTTCAACCACCTACTTTTGAGATTTTTGAAGACGCTATTCCATCTTTAGATGCATATATTACTAAAATTGCTTTTGTAGAACTCCCGGAGGATGATGATCAACCCACCTCACCTTTTGACTTGCAAGCAGAGGTGATGCACCTACGAAGAGAAGTCAAGGAGTTGAAGGAGATGGTGAATGAGTTGTTGAAGCATCATCGGCCCTAATCATTTTTTATTAATAACAAATAGGGGGAGAAGAGAATAGAAAGCAGAAATCAAAGGGGGTGAATGAAGGAGATGAATTTTTGAAGAAGAAAGAAAAAGATAGGGGGAGGAAGAGTAAGCAGAACATGAAGAAGTCAGACGAAGACAGTATGAAGATATGAGATTATTTGTTATCATCAAAAGGGGGAGATTGTTAAGTCAAAATGAATTTACATTAATTATTTTGATGAAGTACAAATAATGGAAGATTGAAAAGCAGACGAAAGAAGAAAAACAGACGGAGAATGAAAAATAGATGGAGAATGAAAAGCAGACGATAGAAGAAAAAGCAGATGGAAGATTGAAAAGCAGACGGAGAATGAAAAGTAGACGGAAGATTAAAAAGCAGACGAAGACTGAAAGTAGACGAAAGCCAAAAGCAGACGGAAGCAAAAGCAGACGATGAAAAGAAGACGGAAGCAAATCACCTCTAAATCAAGAATCAGTTTGACTTAGTTACAGAACTCAACTGAATAACCGTTTCTTTTAAGATTCAAGAAGCAAGATTCAAGAAGTAAGATTCAAGAAGCAATTGCAGACGAAGGCTATAAATATGAGTCGAAGTCGAAGATTGCAAAGTTACAACATACAACAACACAACACACTTGAACCTTAAAAAGCTTACTTGAGAGTTTATTGTGCAAATAACTAGAGCTATCTTACTGTAACGAAGCTCGAAACATCTTTCTGTAAGAAAGTAGTATAGATAGCTTGCAGAGGCTAAGAGTAAAAGAATACTCAGTGTAAAGAGACCTGAAGAGACTCAGAAAGAAAGAATACTTGTAAAGTTGTTGAGAGATAGTGAAATCTCAGAAAGACATCTGAGGACTGGACGTAGCCCATGGTTTGGGTTGAACCAGTATAAAAATTACTGTGTCAACTTCTCTCTATCCTTATCTCTCTTATCATTCAAAGTTTCGATTTTACTTATTTTTCAAACAAGTTTTTGAAGAATAGGATTAACTTTGATTTACAGTAGTTCTTGTGAAAAGAAAAAGTTTTTCTTTTGCAAAACGATTTTGAAGGTTTTTTCAAAAAGGAAAAATACACAATTCAACCCCCCTTCTTGTGCATTTATACATCGTATTATAAGCATTGTAATAACGTGTGATTCACTTCAATTGTGACTTTATGAATGACATTATGTTTGAATATGAGATGACATGAAAAATTAAGTTTTAGAAATATGCCTTCGGGCAATCCGTTTTTCAAGCATGAAATGTTTGTTATGTGGGTTTGGTTAGGTCCCATAAGATGGTCAAGTGCACTTGTCCTACCCACTAGCGACATTGGAGTTCCTTTTTAGGACTCTCATAAGTTCACGGCTACACTTAACTGCTATACGGGAAGGTGTAGTACGTTCTGTTCATGGCTACACATGACCGCTATGCGATAATGTGTAGTGTTCTGTTTTCTGGACCGACCCAAACCATCTCTGATGTGTTATGTGTTTTTGTTTCTGTTAATAATATGATGCATTCATGTTTTTGAATTGTTCATGAATTCTCTGATAAATTGAGAAAATTTTGAGAAATAAGCATTTGATAAATTTTCCTCTATGAAATTTTTATAAAAATGGCAAAAGTTTTTGAAAATATTTTTTTGCTTATTTTTTGATTTATAAACATGTTATCCACGAGCTGTAAAGCTCACCCCCCTTTCATCCCCATCTCCAGGTATCGAGCAGGAGATCGGATGAAAGAAAGTCAAGGCATTTGTTCGATTTTGTATGTCTTGTATTTTATGTAATTTTGGTATTGGTATTGTATATGGCTTGAAAATGCCATTAATATTTTGTAAGCATTTATTTCATGGTGTGTGTGAATTATGAATTTGTGTATTGAATTGAGATATGAACGTGACTTGGATATGGATGAATGTGATTGAATGTGATAGGGGTTCCGGACAGGAGGTCCGATGATACTGATGTTTGAGAATTATTGGAGTGCTTTGGTTATGTATGAGTTTGATTTGCGTTTGAATTCCGGACAGGAGGTCCGATGAATTGTGTTGATTGAGTTGGAAATATTGAAGTGCTCTTTGTTATGACTTGATTGGTTTATAACATGTGTGAATTTTGATGGCAAAAGAAAATAAGAATTTTTGTTTAAATGAATAGTTATGATTCGTATATGAAGGATAAAATGTATCGAGGGATGGATAAATTTTCCAATTGGAGATTTGAATTTGCTTTAATTAAAGAATGGGAAATTGAAGTGTTTTGTATGAGATTGACTAAAGAATGAAAAAAAAAATACCGAATTGGATTGGTTTAGATCAAGTGGTCTTAGAATTTTCCAACGCAACACGTTTATTTTGGTTAAAAAGTTTGCGTTCTCGGATGTGGATGTCGGAATTTCAAAGTTAATCTGACCTTAAGTTTGATTTCACGCTCTTTGCCTTTCGCTTTTGATTTCCGTCCGAGGTTTTGTAAATCCATTCCTTCGATTCCGCTTTGGATTTGTTTCCGCTTTATGATTTCTGAGCCTTTCGATTTTCTAAGGCTCATTAAGAATTTGATTTCCTTTTTTTTTTCCGCACGCCTTTTGATCCGATTTGTTTTTCGATTGCGTTTGGCTCACTTTCGTTTAGGATCCGTTCTTTTGTTTCGCTTTCTGTTTTCGTTTAGGATTCCGAGCACGTTTTTTTTAAGGTCCGCATATCGGATGTCGGAAATTTGTTTCAGTTCAATTAAACCGTTTGTTTGCTTTGATTCCGAGCCAATTCGTTTCGCTTTGGATTCTTTCGCTTTTTGATCCGACTTTCGCTTATGTTTGTTTTTGCTTTGGCCCATTTTCGTTGGTGTTCTGTTCTTTCGAATTTGATTCCTTCACTTTTTGTTATGCTTTCGATTTCTTTCACTTTCGCCAAGTATAAGTTTGCTCACGTTTAGTACATGTTTTCGATTTATGATTCCGAGGTTGTGTTCCAAAAACGGGACCCAACATAGATTCATTAGGTGATAACTCTTGTCAAAACATAGCTTCTATGTTATTCCTAACCTTGCTTCTAAATTTATGTGATAATGAGTTTACTCATCCAAATCACATAAATATAATTAAATATGACATATTGTTATAAAACTAACATATTTGGGATAAAGTGGCCCTGATTTTGCTCAACCAGCCTAACAATAAACATAACTATAGTTTATTCTTATAAAAATAAAAGGTAACAATTCTCAACATGCGCTTAATAATTTAACGAGAGATTTAATTTTATTTGTCCCATTAAACATAAAATTGCATGTAAAATGTTATACATATAAAGCATGCATTATATATGTATGTATGTATGTATGTATGTATGTATCAAACATATAAATAAACCATGGAACTTATGCACTCATAATCAATTTATATGTATAGAATATCACGCTTTGTTTAATTCTAGTTATTGAGCTTTATAATATAAAATAATATTTCCAATTCCTTAGATCATTTAAAACAATTGATTCCTAAATAAATTAAATTCTTATTTCAATTAGAAATTTAATTTAATTTGAAAACAATTTTCAAATTTAACTGAAAATTATTTTCAATTATCTACTCCTTTAATAAAATTTAATTAAAAAATAATTCAATAAATTATTTTCTTCCTCATTATAATTTAGAAAACTCCTTTTAAAAATTCAACAAGTAAGAAATTATAGTCTAATTAGAAAATCATTTCTAATTTAAATAGAAATTATTTTCTTAATGAGAAAAATGTTTTCTATATTAAAAGAAATTAATTTCAAAATTAAATAAAAATTTAAAATTCAATTAGGAAAGTCCTTTATATTATTTATTTAGATATTGATTTCTTAATTAATTAGAAAATCTTTCTTTAATAAATAAGAAAATTATTTTCAAAATTACTAAACAATGCTCATTTTCTCAATTAATACATGAAAATAATTTTAAATTTAATCAAGAAAATATCTTTTCCAATAAATAAAAATTTATTATTCACAAATAAAGAACATATTCCTTAATAAATATAACAATAGTTCTCTAAAAAATAAAACAATATATTTAATTTATCTCAATCAAATTGGAAAAATAAATTTAGTTAAAGAATCTGATTAATTAATTTCAATCTAATTAAAATAGTTAATTCTAATTTTAGAAACTACCTTTCTAAAATTTAATTTGGAATAAATATAATTATTAATCTTAATCAAATTAAGGAAAATAATTACTTTAACTTTTGAATTGATTGTGAATTTAAAATACTTTTAAATTCTTATTGGAATAAAAGTGTTTTTAATAAGGGTTGGTTTGTTTTAGTTATGATTTTATTTAGAATTAGATCATACCAATCTTTGTCACCAAGCAAACTAAAACTAGCTTTGAATACTTATTCCAGTAGCTAAATATCCTTATTATAACCGTAAGACACCTTAACCTGATGTCTAAACTTCTTCTTTAAGAAACCTCAGATACCCAAACATTAGCCATATCATGTCTGCAGCGATTGCCTTACTTCTCTAGCGATATCGTCGACAGGTGTTCAGCCGTTGTCGCCAATTGCTTTTCACCTTGGTTTGCCACTGCTAGTGTCTTACAATCAACTACCGCTAGTGTCTTGTAGCTACCGTGTCTCCTTTCCTCCTTCTGTCCTCGTGCCACCAGCAACTTCTATTGCACCTCCTTTATGGCGCCAGTGTAGCTTCAGTCGTCAGAACCTCCAGTAACCACCGCTGTCATCCGCAACACACCACATTATGGAGTCACTGCCATTGTGTAACTCTTTCAGTGGCACCTGCAGAGCAAGTTTTATATACAACAAAACCCTCAACACCCGCAAGCATACGGTTCGAATCTTGTAGTATAAGAGATTATTGTTCTCACGAAGATTATGTAATAGTTAACAATTTGAACCTAACTTTATCTAAGGTATAACTGCAAGAAAAGTGAGATTTGGCAACAGAAATTACCGACGGAATGTGAAAATTTTTCGTTGGCAAGCTAAGTTAGCGACATAATTTATTGACAAAATGAATTGTTAGAGAAACGACCATAGGTAATAATTAGCGACGGAGTACACATTTCCCGTCGCTAATTTATTGACAGATGTTTTCTATTCCATCGTTATATTTAGCGACAATGATTTTTGTGTTGTCGGTAAATTTAGCGATGGAAGATTTGTTTTGGTTGGTAAATTTAGTGACAGAAACCGTCGATAAATTCACAACTAACTTTACTGATGGATCTTAATGCTCTGTTGGTAAATTCACTATATTTTACTGACGGATTTTGGTGGTCTTTTCTCCGTAGGTACATTTATTGATATTATTTTTTTAAAATTTCCTCACATTTTTAATTTTATTTGATAATTTTATGATTGATATATAATTTATATAGTTATCAGTTATCTGTTGATAATATTTTGATTTGTTTCTAAATTAAATTTGTTAAAACAGAAAGTTGATTGATGATATAAAGTAAAAATTATCTTAATTGATAATAAAAAATTATTATCTACAATAAAAAGTATTTAATTCATACAAAATGACTATAACTATGTTATTCATTTGGTAAATGTGGATGCTTTGAATGTTTCGGTAAGGTGCTAGCCGTCTCCTTCAACTCATCCATCTCATTACGGAGTTAAGCTATGTACTCTATCGACTATTGCAACTGAGTTGCCAGTGCTTATACTGTACCCCGAAGCTCATGGACTTCATTGGATACAAACTGCCTATTAGATGTTGTTATACTAGATGTAGAGGATTGCAAATAACATATGTTTGCAAATGAACAGTGGAATGACGAGGACAACGAGATACTTTGTTTGAGATATTTGATGAAGTTATGAATGAAGTAGGGCCAGAAAACATTGTCCAGTTTATTACTGAAAATAATTCTACTTATAAAGCGGCAGGGAAAAGATTGCAGAATACATATAATTCATTTTTTTGGATTCCTTGTGTTGCATATTGCATTGACTTAATGCTGGAGAATATAGGAGATACTAGGTATTTGTTTGTTATTGATGAGACTATGCAGAAGGCTAAAAAGATGACAAAATTCATTTATAATTATGCATGGATTTTGAATTTGATGAGAAGGGAATTTACTAATGATAGAAATTTGTGTCGCCCTGGTGTGATAAGATTTGCAACAAATTTTTTATCACTTCAATCTTTTGTTTCGAAGAAGGAGTTAAGGTAAATGTTTGCAAGGGATAAGTAGGTTGCATCTCAACATGCTAGGTCTAATGCTGGAGTTGAGGTTTGTAGTATTATACTGGAAGATAGAGAATTTTGGTCACAATGTCAATTTGTTATTAGAGAATTTTGGTCACAATGTCAATTTGTTATCCGAGTTTGTGAGTCTTTGGTGAGGGTGCGGTGCTTCGGTTGGCTGATAGTGAAGAAAAGCCAACAATGGGTTATATTTTTGATGCTATGGAAAGAGTGACGGAAATAATCAAGGCTAATCTGAAAATATACCTTCTTTATACACACCATATCTCTCAATCATTAATGAGAGAAGGAAAAGGCAACTTTCTTCACCATTATTTACAGTTGGGGCATTTTTGAATCCTAGTGTGTATTTTAGACAAGATCTTACAAAGCAAGCTAAAGTTAATAGAGGAATGCTTTGCACAATTACAACAATTGTTCCTCATGATGCGACGCAAGATCTTTTAAGCTCACAAATGGAGTTTTACAAGTTGTCTTATGGAGATTTTGGAATGTGATTGCTATTCGACAAAGAGGAAAACTTTCTCCAGGTATTAGTTATTTCCTATTTTTATTTTTTGAAAATTAATTATCACTTTATTTTGTTTATAACACTACTTTTTTTTATCTTATAACTTGTAGTTTCTTGGTGAGATCAATTCAAAAATATTGTTCCAGAATTGAAAAGGTTTGCGATTCAGATTTTAAGTCAATATGTGAGTGCAACTGAGTGTAAACGAAACTGGAACACATTTGAATTTATCCACTAAAAAAAAGAATAGATTGGAGCATAAGAGTTGAATAATTTGGTTTTTGTTCGTTACAATTTAAAGTTTCAGGAAAGGTATGTTATTTTCATTATTATAATTTTCTAATAATTAAATTTAATTGTTTACTAGGAGTCTTAATAGCACAAGTAGTTCAACTGATCCAATCGCTATTGATAATATTAATGTTTTGGCGGATTGAGTTTCTGAAGAACCTAATTTGGTTAATGTGAATGATTTGGATTTGGAAGATAATCTTGGATGGGAAAGCATTGACATGTCATTTGATGCATTAAATTTGAATGATAATGATGATGATTTTGTACTAAATGATAACTGAGATCAGTGCAGTTCTAGCGGATATCCTCTCATTGATGATTGAATTCCAGGTTTTTGTTTTTCCTCTTCTTTTAATTTTACTTGTATTTGATGTTGATGTTAAATTCTATATATGTAATGTAACTGTAATGTTTTTATTTCAGGTTTAACTTCTACTTGATTATTTCTTTGTCATCAACTCTTTTGTAAATTGTTTAAGGATATTTATTGTTCTTTTAATTGAATGTTTTGAATCTTTTGATGTAATATTATTTATTAAAATGATGAGATCAGATTATTGTAATATTTTAAATACTTTGTATTATTCTTAATTTTATAATTATATGATGATGATTGTCTTTGTTTATATTAATTGTGGTTATTATTTATATGTGAAATATTTAAAATTATTGTTATTTCATATTAATTGTCATTATTATTTATTATTAAGATTTTGAAAATATGATTAACGTAAATAAAATTAGTAAAGTATCTGATAACCTGCATAATATATCAACGAACTATTTTGCAAAATTTAAAATTTTTAGGAATTATTTCATAAATTTAAAAATTACCCGAAACGGTACCCGGTACTGACTGGTACTAGTATAGTTTCGTTCCAAAACTCAATCCGATACCGAGTCTTGTACGGTATTCATAACTTTGGTCTTAAGTATCTAGACTTAATTATGTTGGCGTTGGTGTTGTCTACTTTAAGTTAATTTTTAACTTCTAATTTTATTTAATATTTTGACTGGATTAGTTTTAGTTTTTCGTTTCATTTTTAGTTCTTTCGTTTTGTATGTGATTGAAAAAATTAAGGTTAATTATTTTATGTATTTATTGTTATGGTATATGGATACCTTTTTTCATATTTTGTAAAATAAGTTAACTAGAAGAATTAAGTGAGGATGCTTAATCTTTGTCTTATCTTATTTTATTAATTTGTAATTTTCACAAAATTAAAGAAAACTAAACAAAGAAGAAAATGTCACTAATGAAAACATTTTAATTGTTGGTTTCATATTTTGATATTTTATTAACTAGATTTAAAATTCCTTTTTAAAAACTTTTGTTCATTATTTCAATAAATTTGTATTTTAATTAGTTCTAAAGCTTTATTTGTGTAAATTCTAGGTTAAAATAATAGAAATATTGAAATTAAAAATAAAATGAACTATTTTCAAAACATAAAAATGTTAGAAATAAGGGCAATTATAAAATTTCTCATGTCTTTTTTTTCAAAGATATCTTTCTCTCTATTATTTTTTACTTTTATGTTGATTCTTAATCTTCCTATCCTCTTTTTGTCCTTTACTCCTTATTCTCTTTTATTATCATTTACACTTATAACCTTGGTTACATGATTTTTCCCTTTTTTAGTCTTTTCTCCTTTCACCTCTATCTTGGCTCTTCTCCTCCTTAGCTTGTTCTTAGTTTGCTTTTCTTCTATGTTACTTCTTTCCTATTCATTCATTTACCTCACATTCCTTCTTTCTCTCCATATCTCTTCTTGATTTTTTGGCTCCTTTCTTTTACTATTTTCAGTAATGGTATTTTAATTTTTCCTCTTTATAATTACTTTTTTTTAAATCTTTAACCTTATGTCTAACCCTTTGTTATCTTCCAACCAAATAGTCGAGTTAGACCTCTTTAGTTGTCCTCCTCTAATTCCTTACCCTCCCCACTTTATGTCCCTGTTGCCTTCCCTCTTGCTCTCAACTCCTTCAGGTTGTCTCCAGCTCTGTTCCTGATCCTCAAGTTGTTTTTATTCCATCAACTCCTTCCTTTCTCCCTCTTAATGACCTTCTAATTTTGTCCCTTCCTTCTCTATGCGATCTTGGAGGCAAGTGTTGAGTGATTGCTTATCCATTTCCTCTCTTAAATAATGTCCTCCTTCTCTAAAAGTTGGTTATAGTATAATGTCTCCCGTTATGGAACTTCTTCATGAAGTTATCTCCAAATGGAATTTAACCTTAATTGTTTTTGACAAAAGACTTGCCATAAACTCTGGAAGAACTCTAAATTAAAGGAAGTCTTTGTTAATGAAGATAACCTGTTCATGTTCAATTTTGAATTGAGAAAAAAAAAAATGCTCAAAAGGCCCTAGATAATGGCTTTTGACATTTCAATAATAGGCCTATCTTCCTTTAGAAGTGGAAATCAGGAATTCATATGCCATTACTTAAGTAAAAGAAGGTTCTCCTATAGATCAATATCCATAACATGCCTCTATAATATTATATTACTTTAGGTTTCAACCACCTTGCAAGATTTATTGGAAAACAATAGGAATGGATGAATCTATAACAAATATGAAGAAAATAAGCTACGCTAGAATTTGTGTGACTATTGATATTAATCAAGAGCTTCTATAAGTCATCCTTTTAATGAAGCTCAATGAAGCTGTCTAGCTTTATGAGGATTTTGTTTTAGTTTCTTATCAATGGACGTCGTAAGTTTATCACTAAGGTAAGATGTAGAAGCCTACATAGTAGAAAATTTCAAAATGGCGATTATTAGAAGCTTATAGGAATTAATATTTTATATGATAAAGATATTATGTAAGAAAAAATAGATGACAAAGCTGGTAATCCTTATATTGATTTGGTTCCAACATTGTTGAACTCTTTCTTGTATATCCAACGCATGTTAAATTGCTTCAATTGGAGCTCAGATGAGAGGGTTATGACCAAACTATGGAGACATGTCGAAAATTGTCCAGTTCAGTGAAATTAGCTTCATTTTGCTTCTTTAGTCACCATATGCTACCTAAGATGAAATATAAAAATTTGAGTGCATTTAAGATCAAAATATATACAAAATGCTAAGTATTTAAGGAGAAAAAATATAAGAAAAATGCACTTAGTATAACATTTCATTTTCTTTCATGCTTTAGGTTTAGAATATTAGTTTCATACATTCCAATGTCAAAACTGATATGTTAGGCTTTATAATGTTGGTAATTATCTAACTAAAGTTTTGTGTTTTTTGTTATTCTAAGTTTTTGTTTTTGAAATGTCTATTTTACTTGATTCATTTTGTTTGGAATATGTTTTCTTAATGTCCTCGTGAATTTTGATTATTAGAATGCACGCTAAAAGGTGAATAAAGGTCCATAGATATAAGTTTGATTATTCTTTCATCAAGATTTGTTATTCATATATTTTTGGAAATTTGTTTATGTCTCTAAAATTGAATTCTATTTGATCTATTTAAGTTGCATATATTTTGTTTTGTTTTGTTTTTGGTTGTTTAATCCATTTGCATTATGAAAAGTAAGTATATAAGTATTTATAGACTAAGCCTAAGTTATTTTTATTTGTTTTTGAGCTTGGGCCCTTTTAGTATTAATTGTAGACCCAAATCAATTAGGCCTTTCATTGTTTATACTCAATTTGATTAGTTACTAATGTTTTTGAATTTTTTTAAGAGGATAGGCTGACTTTGATTCAATCATACTTCATATTCCAATTTTCAATTCTAATATAGATCTTTAATTAAAGAGTTCAGCAAAAAAGTTTTCCTTAAGGTTAGGCCTAAAATTCCTTGTTTGATATTTTATTTATTTATTTGATTTAAAAATAAAATGAAAGGTTATTTAGCTCCACATTTTTTAAGCAAATTAGAAAAAATAAGTATTTGAACCTCAGCTTAAAAGGGCTAGATAATAGCTGATTATTTTCAAAATTAAGTTCGATTATAGGCTTGGCTTAAAAGAACCACACTTATAGTCCAAGATTGGTGGACCCCGAATATTTCATAGAAGTTAGAACTACTTGAAGGAGAAATTTTGACAAGTTGTCGTGAGTAAAAAGCAAATGAATAAAGATTCTTGAATCAGAAATGATAGGCAATAGTAAAGTAGTGAATGAGAAATGTTCATATATCCAAGTTTTGCTTTGGTGCTTCTGGTGGATAGAAGATTTTGAATTAAGGTAAAAGTTAAGGTAAAAGTTAAGGTAAAAGTTAGAAGCAAAATGAAAGCCGAAAATGAAGTTGCATTTGTGTAATACGTCGATGAAAGAGATGTACATATATGTATGTTCTGTTGTTGGTGTTTAGGATTAATCATGGATTTAAAATTTCCTTATGGACGATATTGATTTGAAAACGAGATGAGAATGAGGAATGAATGAAGTAGAAAAGGGTGATCTTGGTATAAGTTGTGTTAAAGAAAGATTGTCAAACAAAATGGGTGGTTGATATGGAAAATATTCACGGAGTACACGTCAGTCCTTTAGCCACGACTTCTTCTTTAGTTATCCAAATGAGATGATTCTTAATTTAGATTAAACTAGAAACATGCAGCTACATTTCTTATGAAGACATCGATTTTAAATTTTGTCTTTAAGAATCTCAAAAATTTTCATAAATTTGAGAATTGGGTGTAGTACATTGGATGAGTGTAAGTACGTATTTTGAATTCGGAGGAAATTCAGGATCGATCTAGGCTAGATTAGAGAGAGTGTGTCTTCTAGTAAGTAGTAAGTCTTTCTTTTAGCCTTCCAACAACATATAGTATGAAAATGTTGGACGTCAAAGTTGAAAGTTATGGCCCTTAAAATGGCAGATATATGCTTCTGCCTTTTTTCTTCTTCTATGATGACATCATCTCCTTATGAGTTTTCTTTGTGATGGTGTCATCTTCTTCTGTGTTTTCCATCATCTGTCTTTTGCTTCTTTTGTGTTACTGTTCATGAACTTCTTCTGTGTTATTGTTCATGAACTTCTTCTGTGTTACTGTTCATGAATTTCTTCTGTGTTACTGTTCATGAACTTCTTCTGTGTTTTATATCTTCTATGTTTTGTATCGTTTGCCTTTTATATCTTCTGCCTTTTGTATCGTCTGTGTTTTTTATCTTCTGTTTTTTGTATCGCCTGCCTTTTGTATCTTCTGCCTTTTGTATCATTTGTGTTTTGTATCTTCTGCCTTTTGTATCGTCTGCCTTTTGTATCTTCTGTCTTTTGTATCATCTGTGATTTGTATCTTCTGTGTTTTGCTGACGCGCCTTCTTCTGTGTTTTGCTGACGTGTCTTCTTCTGTCTTTTGTTGACGCGTCTTCTTCTTCCTTTTTACTACTTCTTAGTTTTGCTTCTTTTGAGTTTCACTTCTTCTGCCTTTTTGCTTCTTCTGTGTTTTGCTCCTTCTATTTTCATTCCTTTTGTGTTTTGTTATCTTCTGCCTTTTATTTTTTTCGGTCTTCTGTTTCTTTTGTGTTTTGCTATCATCTGTCTTTTGCTTCTTTTGTCTTTCGCTTCGTCTGTATTTTGCTATCTTTTGGGTTACTATTCATCTTATATCTTCTTTTCTATTTTTGATCATTTAAAAGATAGAATTTGTCTTCAAGGTCTTCATGAAAGTTGTAGATCTTGAAGTCTTCTTTCGAACCATATAAAGAAATCTACTCAGATGGATGGTTTGACAAAGAAATTGGATAATTTGATGCACAGTGTGAGAGGAGGAGCTAGCTCTTCTTTAAGGTGGTGTGTTGTTTGTGAGCATTGTGGTGGAGATTCTCATGCATCTTCTGAGTGTCAAGTCGGGAACCTTTTGCTCAAAAAATAGAAGAGGCCCATTATATGGGCAATTATAACAAACATCGAGGAGATTCATATTCTAATACCTACAAACCAGGGTGGAGGAATCATCCAAATTTCTCTTGGCGGAATGATCAGGTGGCACAACCACAATTATCCAATGTTCAAAGACAACCACCTCCACCTCCAAGTTTTAAGGCTTCAAATCCTGCACCACCAGAGAAATCTAATCTCAAAGAGCTACTCTTGAAGTACATTTCCACTACTGAGATTAGAATGCAGAACCAAGAATCTTCTATCAGACATTTGGAGAATCAGACGAGCCAGATTGCAAGTTTGTTGAAGAAAAGACCTTCAGGTTCATTACCCAGCACTACTGAGACCAACCCAAGAGAATATGCAAAGGCAATTTTATTGAGGAGTAGCAGACAAATTGAAGAAGTTCAGGAGAAGCAGAAGGATAAAGAAGTGGAAAAGAGTGAAGAAGATGAGAGTCGGGAGAGTGGCAAGGAGTCCAAGGAAAACCAACTGAAAAAGAGGATCATCCAAGGTTATTTACTGACCCCATTACACATCCGGTAAGACCTCATATTCCTTATCCTCAAAGATTGAAAGGTACGCAATTAGATAAGAAATTTGGTCATTTTCTCGAGAGATGTAAAAAGTTGTATATAAACATTACTTTTTTTGAGGCATAGCGCAGATGCCTTCTTATGCTAAGTTTTTGAAAAAAAATTTGTCTAATAAGAGGAGGCTTGAGGAGTATGCCACGGTCAATTTGAATGAGGAGTGTTCGGCCATATTGTCGAGAAAGTTACCATCGAAGCTTAACGTAACATCCTATCACCGATCAGGTATCTAAATTTCCAATGCCATTGGACAGTCATTTCCACTACCGGTAAACAATCAGTCTGCCACTTGACATTTTTCCTAGTCCAAAAATTTCTCCGAAATTTTCATAAAAAATTCTAAAATTCACTAAAAATTCTCAAACCTCAATGACCCTCTACAACTCAATTTTCAAGCACACAAATCACATTAATTTACAATAACAATCACATTTATTAACAATTATACCGGAAAATGTCATGAATGCATGTACAGTCATTTTGCAAAGGATGATAATGAAAACAAAGAGGGAAATAAAATAGTTATAAATGACTTTACAAGTGATGAATGATGTGTAGTCTGGAGAGAGAAATGCGTCTAAGTTTGGATTTTATGTATGCATGCGATTAAGGAAAAGATGATGAATCAAAGGAGAAGAGTGCATGTACTCAAAATGATAGTTCAATTATTGTGAAATGATGTTGCATTAGAAGTGGTAAATGCTGAAAGACTGGAGTAAAATTGCTTTTAATAAGTGTGTTAATGTGAGGAAGAAAGTGCAGGGCACAATATTGGCCTACAATTATAGGTTTATGTCACGATAGTGTTAAGGTACCCCAATTGTAGGCAGGAACGAAGATAGAAGTGTTGTCTGGACTTAATTGGACTTTAAGTATCACTAACAAATGTTATTAATTGGTCGATTGACATAAATACATTGCTAGCCAAGATGTAATGATTTTTCCTTATTCTAAGGATGGTCGGATCATATAAGTTGTAATACAAATTGATATGATTTTTTTTGAGGTATGAAGAATAACTGATAAGTAATAAGGGGAAATAGCTGACTGATAAGGATTTTATGAACAATATCGAGGTTAGTACTAAGAAGTCACTGAGATAGGGTCAATAAGCCGGTGAATTCAATTTAAGAATGATCAATGAAGGAACAAATATGAAATGAATAAATAGTGAGTCAAAAGTGAATGTTGGAGTTACATCCCTAGTGAAGACTCAAGCATAAGAGTTAGAAAATGCCACTGATAGTGTATGCTTGTTGCTCATGTAGAGTACCAACTACGTAAGTGGATTTGTGAATTCAAGAGGACACCTCGCTAATGTAAGGGGAACTTAGGTCTATATTATAGTCTGTATATGTTTGGAATGTGTTACCAACACATGAAGTTATGTTTACAAATAAATTGAAATGTGTGGAGAAACTGGTATGAATGAACAGACATTAGAATAAGTCAATGTGAAATCACAAGAAATCGAATGAACTGAGGAAATCATTCGAGAAAAAGGGCATTAATTGGGAAAATGAGAATATCATGTGCTAGTACTACTGCACTAAGGAATTAGTTACTTACAGAATTAAAAAAAATTATGGGCATAACGAGTCTTAGGCATATCAGTTGGAGTTAACAATGCCCCCGATAGTATTATGATATTGAAGGTTAAAATGATTCGAGCAATATGATATCAACGAGTGATTATGATCATAGACTTGCAGAATAATAATATAAGTCGTATCAGTGATGAAGGAAAAAAAAGGGAAATTTGTGCAGAATTTCTAACCCCAGTGTTAATTATACTGCTTCAATTTTGAGATTTTGCAATATATAACGAAGTTGCCCATTAGAGATTAAGATGCAATCTGTTGTAATAGTATAAAGTGATTTTGTGTACCTAGGGACAATTATAGCCTCATGAGCTACATTTTGGCATGACTTAAAATGCGTGGTGATAGAAATTGCTTTGAAAGCTTGGAGACATTATTTGTACAAAAACATTTTGGATAGATATATGAATATATAGATCAATAAAGATTAAGGTACTTAGTGAGTTTGCAAGGATTGAAAGGGATTGTGCAAATGAGTATTTCCTAATAAAATTAATGTTGTAAATTGATGCATTGAATAGAAAATTCAATAGCAGAGTATCTCAAATTTGGATGTTAAGATTATCAAAGCGAGTGTATTAATGAGTGTAGAATGTCGAGCTAAAAAGGGGCAAAAAGAAAGTATTATTAGTTATCGAATT
The DNA here is from genome assembly GCA_029891385.1 of Erythroxylum novogranatense. Classification (NCBI taxonomy): domain Eukaryota; kingdom Viridiplantae; phylum Streptophyta; class Magnoliopsida; order Malpighiales; family Erythroxylaceae; genus Erythroxylum; species Erythroxylum novogranatense. Next base: position 56,079,763 of record CM057231.1, read on the forward strand.
TAAAATCAGTGGTGTACAAAAGGATTGACAAAGCCCAAATTGAGGATTTAGAACTTGTGAACCTTATCGGGAAATTGAAAACAGATCCAACTTTTAAGTAAATGATATTTATGATTGGATTAAGAAGTATGTATTACTTGATAAAGATGCTGTTAGAGAAAACACAAGAAACAATCGAAGCTATATGTCCTAGTATGAGTACATCGAAAGAGCAATTGATGGCGAAGAATGTAGAACCGAGTGATTACACATTTGAGTTGCTAATAGTCTTAACTATTGGAGACAAGTGTAAAGCTTACATTTTTGGAGTTCATAGGAACATGAGATTAATGTATAGTTCAAATTGACTGCAGGCATATCAATCGTTATCTTGACGATACCATTGCAATTGTATATAAGGGGTCATATGAAAAAAAGGGAGTCGTTTGCCCCTACATTGAAATGAAGAGGGAATGAAAAAAATGGTTGAAGGCCATAATTGATTTGAAACAATATTGATGAGCGAAATGAATCTATAATAGGGGTTAAGTGATTCAAGATAATAACGATTGAGTTAAATGGATCAACATTGAGGTTATGGAATATCGTGGGTTAAATATAACAGTTTAGTGTATTAACACTGATGAGAAGTGAAGAAGATGACTTGTCTTTGAGAGTATCACCTTGGCCAAGGTGCACTTAGATGGAGATAAAGGTGTAAATAGGGGGAAACTAAGTTTGACATAAAGTGGTCCATATAAAACTGTGGCGATAATAGGACTATATATTGTGAGTTGTTTATGGTTATCGGATTCACATAGTGTTATATAGATATGGTTAGTATTATTATGATCCGATATATTTGTTGTTGAGACTGGAAGTGAAAATTTGAGTAATCTGAAAATTATCAAGGAAATAATTGAGAAAGTGTGATATCTAAACAAGGGATTGAGGTGCCTATTGAATCTATCAGCTGTGGTCTTTTGAAAGAAAGTATTCGAGTGGTGAAGTGAGATAGGAAATGGAGAAGTATATGAGATAATAGTACCCCTGCCTTATTCTTTAATCAGAAATTAATTTCGAGGATGATATTGTTTTAAGGAGGGGAGAGTTGTAACATTCCATCACCGATGGGGAGGTTAGAATAGTAATTTTGAGTGGTCAATGGGCATTTAGAAATGCCTTTACATGTTCATGCATAATCTAGCATCCGCATACATGTGAATAGTGAATTTTGCACATAGAAAATGACTGTACATGCATTCATGACATTTCCCAGTATAATTGTTAATAAATGTGATTGTTATTGTAAATTAATGTGATTTGTGTACTTGAAAATTGAGTTGGAGAGGGTCATTGAGGTTTGAGAATTTTTAGTGAATTTTAGAAATTTTCTGGAAATTTTGGAGAAATTTTTGGACTAGGGAAAATGCTAAGTGACAGACTGATTATTTACTGGTAGTCCAATAGCACTGAAAATTTAGATACCTGAGTTTAGGATTTATTAATTTGAGCCATTGGAAGTTTGGGGAGAAATTAGAGTAGAAATGAAAATTTAGTTGGAAAGAGCTTAAAATTGTGACATGTGGCAAGTGACACTTGTCACTTGCCTAACATGCCAACATGCTCCTCTTTTATTAAAAACCCACCCCTCTCTTTTTGGTCTTTCACGATACTTCTTCTTTTACAAGGTGATTGGTGATTTAAAGTGACAATTCTCCACCATCTTCGTAACTCTCTTCTTCCTTGCTTCTTTTGATATTTTGATCACCTTTTCTACCTTCTTTTACCTTGGTTTTCTCTTCCTTTGGTTCACTAAAAACCTAAGTCTTCTACCCCTCTCAAGTGGATGATGGTCGTGGGTGTTAGTGGGAGTAGAGAGTTGGTGATAATTTTGAAGATTTGGAAGATTTGGAAGCTTAATTAGGTAAGAATATGTTTTATCTTATGCATTTGTAGTTAAATAACTTATTTGTGATGTTATTTAAATTTAATAGTATGAGAATTGTGTTGGTGTATATGGGTATGTAAATTTCTTGTTTGATTGATGATTGATGAGGAAGAATTTGAGGAATGTAAATTGGAGATGTTTTAGGTGTTTTGGAAGTGAAATCATGTTTAGAAAAATGTAGGAAAATGATGGATGATGGAGTGTATGTTGCTGCCATTTTGTGAATAAATGTTCAAGTGGAAGTCTTGCTTTGATTGTGGTCGATATATTGAATAAATTGAGTGTGTATTGGTGTAGAATTGGTATGGAAGTGATAGAAGTTGAGTTAGGTTGAAAAGCTGGAAATTGGATTTGTGTATGTTTTAGTGATTTGCCCATAACTTTTTCTATAATGATGCAATTGGGATTATTTTTAGCTTAAATTAAACTAAAGGTGTTTGGCTATATTTCTTTTGAAGGAAGTGATGTCCAATTTTGGCTTGAAGAGTTCTAAATTTTGACTTGAATGTAGTAATGTGTGTAGGGATGAATAGTGCACCTTTAGTGATACTAAAGTTGAAATTGTGATCTAAAACTTTGGGAAATTTTGTGGATTGAATGAGGCTGATTGTGCTAAATTGGTCTTCATGAAAGTTGTAGTTCTACTTGATAGCTTTCCACCGCTATAAAATGTGTCATTTTTCGACATTAGAGTTGCTAGTTAAGAGTGATTGAACTTTGCTTATGGTTTAGGTGAAGAAAAACAGGACAGCCACAATCATGTGAGAATTTGACCTAGTTAGAGGTAGAATTTGCTTCTAAGTTCTCCATTAGAATTGTACAATGTGTTCTGATATTTCCATTGATATAAGGTATGGAATTTTTGGACAATGGGATAGGAAGTTATGATTTTTAGAAATTGGGATACTGTTTAGGATGTCACTTATTTGGGCAGTAACTTTGATTGGGATTTTGATACCTTTAGAGGTGAAATTGGTTTTTGATCCCTTCATAAAAATTGTAGAGCTTTCTTTTTTATTTCCATGGTTACCAAATTTGTCTAATTTGGACTCTTGAGTGAAAAGTTATTCATTGTGGAAGAAGAGAGGAAAATAAGTGGAATGAAAAAAAAATTAGAGCAGGCGAGGGAGCTGTCCCTCGCGAGCGAGCGTATAACTCGTCCTCTTGAGGAGTGAGGTGACGCCTCGGGAGGGCGAGCGCTCGAGCTCACGAGTGCGTGCACTTGCAGCGTGCGTCTCGTGGTTGCGAGCCACTCGCACTCAATGTGACCCTTTCCCATTCTTTTGTGTATCAATTTTTCATCCGACCTCCGATTGACTTGATTTTTGAGGCATAGGATTCGTAAGACATTTATCTAACTCTCCATGAGAATTTGTGAATTTTGGAGATTAAATTGAAAATGATGGATTAAATCCATGTGAGAGGACTGATTGATTTTTTTAGACAATATTTTGGCAATATCCGGACCTATAGAGATCCGAATTGAGTAATTTTGGTGTCTATGGATTCCTAAGACATAGGGGAACATTTATATTAAAGAGAGGCTACCTAGGTTATCTGATGTTGACGGTCTCATTGATCAGGAACAGTAGACCTGAAATATGTGTTTCAGAAAAATTGAAATATATCTATAAGCAATAAATTGCAAGTTAAATGATTTTATGTGGCTTAAACCTAGGAATAAATGAGATTTGATACAGAAATGGTTTTTTGATGCAATTTATGAAATGATACCGGGATTGTCATGAACATGCATTGTACATATTCCTTATACACACATGTACATAAATGAATGCTTATAATTGTGCAAAATTATTAATGTGTGTGTAACGTATTGCATAAATGGGTTGTGCAGGTTAAAAATCCGCAGTCAGACGTTTCCAAAATTTTGAAGCAAATGCTAATCTGGAGCGTACTGTGAGTAGACCGAGATAGTCTCATTTTATTATATGTTCTGTTTGAATTTGTATTGATTGACTGCTAAATGTTCGTATAAATGGTGATGGATTGTGATTTGATTGTGGATTCCAGATAGAAGGTCCGATGACTGTGTATTGGGAGAGTTATGATATTGAAGTGTTACTTGAATGTAAATTGGATGAACTATGTGTATTTAATGTGATTGAAAAATGTGTTTTGAGTGTGCATTATATGATTGATAAGTGCCGGACCACAGTCCGATGACAAATGTCTTTTGAATGCGCATTGCATATGTATGAGACATGTTTCTCAACTCTACTGTTGAATGTCGGACTAAGTTCCGATGACATGTGAAAGTGAGTGAATGGGATTGATGCATTTCATTGCATAAGTGTATGAAATATAATGACTGTTGTGACCAGAGTAGCCATCGATCAGAGCTTAAAGCTCAACAAGTGGAAATGAGCTTCAAGCTCAAAAGTGAATAAGAGCCTCAGGCTCAAAATTTAATGAGCCCTGTATCCTCCAAATGGATAAGGGACAGTTATTAATGAGCCCTACATGAGACAGTTTAGGCACTCGGTCACAACAAAATAACAAATGAAAAGTGAGTCTCATGTGCATTGCATATGCATAATATGATTGATTAAGTGTATCGAATGTGAAATAGAGTGAGATGTGTAAATTATATGTTGTGTGACTGGGTGAGCCATCGATGATGGTCACTCACTGAGTTCGCAAAACTCACCCAAAATTTGCAATTATTTTTCAGGACTCAGAAGAATACCCCGTTAGGCAACGGGAGTATATCTATTGCAGGTGAGAGAAAGAAGAGGTTGGGATCAGTTCGCGTCTTCATTGTGTCTGTTTATTTTCACATTTAATTGTATTTTTCGCAAATCATTGTATTTTGTGTATTTGTGTATAACTTTTCGATTGAAAAAAAAGGGTTTTACAAAAGAAACTGAGCAAAGTGTAATATGTTTTGTTTTTGAAATGTGCTAATCGAACTTCTGGTATGTAAAAAAAAAAATTGGCAACTACTATAAATGAAAATGTTTCTGAATAAAAGTGGGCCCAAATTTACGATTGTTGATTTTCATGTACGCTTGAAAAAAAATTATACTGAGTTTTTGATGAACTAAGTGATGTAGCACGCCACCCTTGTGAAGCACAGACTCGGATATCACCATCGATGTCAGGTTTGGGTCATGCGGGAGTGGGGTGTTACAATTAAGGATCCTGAGAGTTTTACTATTCCTTGTGTTATTGGTGATTTACATATTGATAAGGCTTTAATGGATTTGGGTGCAAGCATTAACTTAATGCCCCTTTCTATTTTCAGGAAATTAGGATTGGTAAAGCCCAAACCCATTATTGTTTTGCTTTAGCTGACAGATAGGTCAATCACCTATCCAAAGGGAATCATTGAGGATGTATTGGTGAAGGTCGAGAAGTTTATCTTCCCGGTGGATTTCTTAGTCCTTGGCATGGAGGAAGATATAGACATTCCCATCATTCTTGGGAGACCTTTCATGGCCACTGCACGAACCATCATCGATGTAAAATGTGGAAAGCTCATCTTGAGACTTCAAGATGAAGAACTAGTGTTTGATGTGTTCAATGCTATGAAGCATCCTTCTACTATTGACTCTTTTCATTTTATTGATATTTATTCTTTTAATGCTGATGATTCTTCTATTGTTTATGCAAATTTGTCAGAAGGGGAAGCGCAAGGAATGATTGAAGAGTTAGGGGAAGAATTGCAAGAAGAGTTAGAGGATATTGCAGATGATTTGGAGTAGGCATATTGGACACATTATAGAGCATATGAACCCCTCCAACATCCAGCCAAGCTATTTCCGAAGTCTTCAATTGAAGAGCCTCCTTCTATTGACCTTAAACCTCTTTCGATTCAATTGAAGTATGTTTATCTTAACCCACCTGAGCACTTACCAGTTATCATTTCCTCTTGTTTGTCAAGTGCCATGGAGGAATAGTTATTGAGGGTACTGTGGGATCATAAAAAGGCCATTGGGTGATCCATTACAAATATCAAGGGTATTAGCGCTTCTTTTTGCACAGACCACATTTTCATGGAGGATGAAAGCAAGGCAATAGTGCAGCCCTTAAGGAGACTTAACCCACACATGAAGGAGGTAGTGAAAGATGAGGTAGTCAAGCTTCTAGATGTAGGTATTATCTATCCCATTTCTGATTCTAGTCGGGTTAGTCCTGTGCATGTGGTGCCAAAGAAAGGAGGCACCACTATGGTTGAAAATGAGAAAAAATGAATTAATAGCCACTAGGAAGGTAACTGGGTGGAGAATGTGCATAGATTATAGGAAGTTGAATGATGCCACAAAAAAAAGATCATTTTCCTTTACCTTTCATTGATCAGATGATTGAGAAATTAGCTGGACATGACTTTTATTGTGCCTTAGATAGATATAGTGGATCTTTGCATATTCCTGTAGCCCTAGAAGATCAGGAGAAAACAACTTTTACATGGCCCTATGGTACATTTTCATATAAGCGCATGCCATTTGGATTATGCAATGCTCCAACTACATTTCAAAGATGCATGATAGCTATTTTTTCTGATATGCTTGAACCTTGCATTGAAATTTTCATGGATGACTTCTTTGTGTTTAGTACGTCATTTGACGCATGCTTGGATAACTTAGAGAAAGTATTAATTAGGTGTGAAGAGACCCATTTAGTGATAAATTGGGAAAAATGTCATTTCATGATACAACAGTGCATTATTTTAGGTCACAAAATTTCTAGCAAAGGTATCGAGGTAAACCCAGCAAAAATTGATGTCATTAAGAAACTTCCACCACCAAATAATGTTAGATCCATTAGAAGTTTCTTAGGCCATGCTGGATTTTACCGTAGGTTCATTAAGGATTTTTCTAAGATTGCTAGACCTTTGATTGAGTTGCTTAAAAAAGATGTTGTGTTTAATTTTGATGCTAAATGTTTGACATCTTTTCAATTGTTAAAGGATATACTTGTGATTGCACCTACTCTTATATCTCCTCATTGGTCTCTTCCTTTTGAATTAATGTGTGATGCAAGTGATTATGTAGTGGGTGTTGTTTTAGACCAAAGACAAGGTAAGGTCTTTCATCCCATTTTTTATGCAAGTAGGACACTAAATAGTGCACAACGCCATTACACCACCACGGAAAGAGAGATGTTGGAAGTTGTGTTTGTTTTGGATAAGTTTCACTCATATTTGGTTTTGTCTAAAGTGATTATGTATATTGACCATACAACTTTGAAATATTTTATGACAAAACCCGACGCTAAACCAAGACTAATTCATTGGGTGTTACTTTTGTAGGAATTTGACATTGAGCTAAGGGATAAGAAGGGAGGTAAGAATTTTGTAGCTGATCACTTGTCAAGGTTAGATGAAGTTTCCATAGAGAGTGCAACAAAGAAGGACATTTAGGAGACTTTTCCTGATGAGCATATGATGGTTATGATGGTTACTCCATGGTTTGCAGACTATATAAATTACCTTGCTGGTAATATCTATTCCCCTGATCTTTCTTATGCTCAAAAGAAAAAAAGTATGTCTGAGGTAAGATAATATCCTTGGGATGATCCTTTGCTTTACAAGATTTGTGAGGATGTTATTATTAGGCGCTGCATTCCCAAAGAGGAAATGCCCTCTTTGTCATTCTAAAGAGGCTGGGGGACATTATGGTGCATCTAGGACAGCTCATAAAGTTTTAGAATGTGGTTTCTATTGGCCCACCTTATTTAGGGATGCATATGCATTTGTCAAATCTTGTGATAGGTGTCAAAGGGTCGAAAATATTAGTAGGAGACATGACATGCCATTAACTAACATTCTTGTTTATGAAGTTTTTGATGTTTAGGAAATAGACTTCATGGGACCATTCCCTAAGTCTTTCTCTAATCAATATATATTGGTTGTTGTTGATTATGTTAGCAAGTGGGTGGAAGTAGAGGCATTGCCCACAAATGAGTCTAAATGTGTTGTTAAATTTTTAAAGAAAAATATTTTCACACATTTTGGCACACCTAGGGCTATCATTAGTGATGAAGGGTCACATTTTTGCAACAAACTTTTTGATTCATTATTAGCTAAGTATGGGGTGGCCTATAAGGTTGCTACTCCATACCACCCCCAAACTAGTGGACAAGTTGAAGTCTTAAATAGGGAATTAAAGAAAATACTAGAGAAAATTGTTAATGGTTCTAGGCGGGACTGGTCTTTAAAGCTAGATGATACACTTTAGGCATATAGGACCGCATTTAAGACACCCATAAGCATATCACCATTCAGGATAGTATATGAAAAGTCTTGTCATCTTCCAGTTGAATTAGAGCATCGTGCATACTGGGCTACCAAATTTCTTAACTTTGATTTGTCTGCTGTAGGTGTTAAGAGACTTATACAGCTTCATGAACTTGAAGAGTTTCATTATGATGTTTATAATAATTCGAAGCTGTATAAGGAGCGTGTGAAGAAGTGACATGACAAGAAGATCCTCCACGGAGACTTTAAGGTAGGCGACAAGGTATTGATCTACAACTCTCGTCTTTGTCTTTTTCCAAGGAAGCTTAAGTCGAGGTGGTATGGTCCATTCATTGTTATCCAAGTCCTTCCTTTTCGGGTCCTTGAGGTAAAACGAGAAAATGAAAACCCTTTCAAGGTAAATGGGCAACGAGATAAATTATATATGCCTAAGTTTGTGGATAATTCTAAGGAGCGATTATCTCTTCGTGACACTTCACCTCCTTAATCATAATGCATGCCTTTCAATAGGATTGTAGTTTTCTTTCTTTTTTTTGTTGTTTCCTTTTCGTTTAATGCATTTTTTTGAGTTGTTTTGAGTTTTCTTTAGGGTTTGCGTGGTTGGTGACAAAGAGTTCTTGGCCGATTCTTTTTCAGGAAAGTTTCTTCTTTCTCTTTCGCCTCTTTATGTTTGATTATTGGTTACTTGAATATTAGGGACAATGTTCATATTAAGTATGGGGGGATTGAGATTATGTGCATGCTGATGATATTGATGTTGATGTTGAGAAATACACATTTGATTGGTTGCGACTCTTTTGGTAGCTAACTTAGGTCCTATTTGTGATGAATTTGACCATACGATTTTGTCAAATTAGTTTAATGGAAAATTAAGTTGTATGCATGAACTTGGAATAGGCAGCTTAAGAGGATAGTGAACCATGTGGATTGATTAAAGTAGTCAATTGCATAAACTTAGTCAATAACTGATGTTGAGTGATGAGGCAATGTACAAAGTTTTAATGGATTTTCATTTAAGCACATATGAGGTCTTGACCTATATGACTGCATTTCATAGTCATTTATTTTCTTTGATGTATGTGAGGCTTCCCTATGTGGATTACCTTCAGAACTTGCTCTGAACTTGTTTGATACTGCTAGTTACATGCTTTATGGACATGATAAAGGCCTTCTTTGTTTTTAACCTTTAGCTTAAATGACCTACCAAGTCATTTTTCCCTTGTTACCCTCTTTAAGCCTTTAACCTTGTTATTTTCGTATTAATCGTACTGTTACATTGAAACTTAAAAAATTTTAGCTTGACCCTTTCACAAGTTGAATAAAGTACTAAGTATTTGATTCCTTGATTTAGGGGCTTTTGTTTTACATGCTATTCTAAGAAGTTTTAGAGGTACATCTACTCATTTGTTGTTGATTTTTTCTACTGTTATGTTCTTTTATGTTTATTGTTAAAAAAACAAAAAAAGAAAAAAGAAGAAAAAAGAAAAAAGCAAAAAAGCAAAAAAAAGGATCAAATAGCAGCATTTTATAGTTATTAGCAGTTGTAGTCCCGTGTTTCTATTTGTACATCTCAAAATTTCTTTTTGATTGTCCCATGTCACTTAGTACTTTGTGAATGCTTGTAAGTAGCCTTTGCCCTTACCTCACCTTAACCTAAGCTCCATTACAATCCTTAGTAAAAGCACTTTTTGATCCATGATGGCATGTAATCTATGTAGTGGAAAATAGGTGAATTTGCAAGCCTATGGTAGTGTAATCTTTTAGAGAAAGTTTTGAGCGAAACACAACCCTTATACACTTGAGCGACATGAGTGAATATCGTGAGGAAAGTTCATTTTAATTTTTTGCTTGCTTTCGATCAAAGATATCTACCTTTGATTTTGTTTATGTGCATTGATGAAAATATTATGATATGTATTGTAGCTTGATACTTGAGTTTGTCGAATTTTTAAGGGATTGCAAACACTTGACTTTCGTTGAAAATAAAATGGCAGAATATGTTGATTGTGACCTAAGTAAGTTGCTTGAGGACAAGCAACAATTCAAGTGTGGGGTTGTTATTAATGGAAATTTTTATATTAATTTTAAATACATAATTTATTAAACTCTTGTCTATTTATGTTTAAATTGCACTAATTAAGAGTTATTTGTTTTAATTCTAAGCACATATTAAAATTGGGACATTTAAAAGCCTAAAGTAAGAAAAGAAAGTAGCTTCCCAGGAGTGAAAAAAAATAGAAAGAGTTGTTGAATGATGAAAAAAACTCTCCTAAAATCATGTAGAAAGCAGTAGTTGGTGGCAGATAAAAGAGAGCATGAGATGATGGACTTTCAATACATAAAAGACAAAAGAAGATGGCTACAACAGGAGAGAAAAAATAGGAGGTTTAGGTGTGACTGAGGGGTAGAGTTTATTCAATATGATGAGATAAAAAGAGAAAGGAATAAGCGGCAGCATAGAGACAAAATCAAGCAGCTGATGATGTTAATATAGGAACAACTGATGGCATGAATAAAGGGAAGAGGCACTGGCAAAATACTCTCCACTCGCACACGTTATAGTAGCCTCTATATGCCTCCATTTTTTCCACACGCAAAAGACAAAAGAAAATCAAGTAGCCTCCACCAAAAAATCTTGCAATTCCACACATTGCTGGGGGGCAATACACGTAGCTGCTATGGAGATTGGTGGACTTTTAAGTAGCTACGTGGAGACACAAAAAAAAAGCTAAGTAGCAGGTGAGGATAAAAGAAAAAACGTGACAACTGGTGCAAGGAGGGGATTATGCGTGAGAAGTTAGAGAGTAAAAGAGACTACGTAAGTAGCTGGTGAAAAAAAAAGAAGAAGACACATTGAGCTGGGAGAGGATTTTTGTTCCAACACTCACTAACTCTACACGAACGTTACACCACAAAGAAGAAGACATTTTGACCTGGTAAATTGAAGAGAAGAACGTTACACCAAGAGAAGACTGAACTCACACACGTTGAAGCAAAAGAAGCAGCTGGTTGGGTGGGGAAAAACATAACGTGGCAGCTAGTTGTAAAAGAAATAAGACACCTAGCTACAACGTTGGGAGACACAAAAACAAGCTGGTGGTGGAAGCATAGAATGAAGAAAAGAATGCAACACTCCCTCTCTCAAGATTTTCCACACACGTTGGTTGAAAAAGTTAGATATTAGCTGAAAGATAAACGTTAGCTAAAGATGGTGTGGAGTTGTGGCAAGAGGAAAATAACATAGCTGCTGGTGGAGAGAAGGAGGTTGCACCATCATTTAACACTCACCATCCACACGTCAACAACTGGAGATTACTCATGTTACACACTAACGACATGTTGCAGATGAAGAAGTAAGCAAGAGGTGGCTTGGGGAGAACGTGAGGTAGCTGTTGGTGAACACGTTGAGCTGGTGGTGGCTAGGAACATCCACGTTACACCACCATTCAGGATATTCTCCACTCAAATGTTGGCAGCTGGTGGAATGGCAACAAAAGAAGCACACTCTCACTTCGAAGCAGCAAAAATTAATCAAGCGACATACTTGAGACTAAAGTGTAGACCAATCTTAGAATCTTGTGTGAGGATACCTAAGATTAACGAACTTAATTTTAGACTTCTTATATTTAACATCTTTTATTTTGAATTATCTATGAATTAAGTGGTGACTAAGATTTAGAAGAGAAGGGAATACCATAAACATTGGGTTCGATTTGCTTAAGTGAAGTATTTTCTAAATCAATCCACTGTTACAATTTTATTTTACTGTCCAATCTAATTGAAATCTGATACCTGAACCGATTTTTGTCATTTGATTAAATCTAGTCGTTTTAATTCATACCTTGCAATTTTCATATTTCTTTTATTTGCTTACTTTATTTTATTTTATTTTCAAATCAATCAATTCTTGATCGTCTGAACAAATTTTCATTGTTTAATTTAATTGTCTTGCATATTGGACTTCCCTTGGGTACGATATCCAGTTCTTACTGTTTTATTTTACCTGTCAATGGGGTGCGCTTGCCTCTAATTGATCTAGATAGAATTTAATTTATATTGTTTTGTTTAGACCGTAACACACCTCAAGTCAAAGGATACTTACACTATTGCTATGATGAAACTATCATTGACACTGGAATAGAATATCTATATGATTATCTCATAGTAAGTCAATCCAATGTACTTACTATCCTTAGTAAACATCCACATGTTAACTCTAAACAATTGTTGCCTATAACTTATGAGACCTATTGTTTAATCTAATCAAGGAGTATAACATGCGATAGTCCATCCGGATTAATGATATCCTATCTCATTAATTGTATAACTAGGAAAAGTTTAGATACAAACGTAATAACACATGAGCGCATCATAATTTCCTCCATGCTATGTTTTGTATCAAGAACTTCATTATATCAATTTAAGATCAACATCAAATCCATAAACGTATGAATATAGAAATAATGAAAAATGTCTTTATTAATCATAAAATGATTTGTATCATAACGTATGAATATAGAAATAATGAAAAATGCCTTTATTAATCATAAAATGATTTGTATCATAAGTGTTAAAGGTGATTACCTTTAGAGCACTTATCTAACAGCCTTATTCTCTTTAATTGTAAGGCTGAGACCTCTTCGCATGACCTCTTAAAAGCTCCTTAACTCTATAAGAAAATTATTGAATCTAAAGGATGATCTTCTTAGGACATTGAGAAAGAAGTTTTGGATCACAGTTAGAGTGTGATTAGATTGAAGCATATTTTGCCTTTTGGGAAGGAACTTAACCACTTGTCATTGACAAAATCTCTATCATAACTCCCCTTTTGTTTATTTGCTTTTATATAGTAATTACCCTCCATTCTTAAGTCAATTACCTGAATTTTTGCTATATAATCTGTAAAATCCATTTGAGTGATTTCTCAATAAAAGTTACCCTTAGCTTCATAAGGATGAATTGAAGTGAATTACACGTTAGTATACCATATACAAAGTGCACAATAAGGGGGGTTGAATTGTGTATTCGAATTTTTAATATAATCCCCTTTTAAAAATTTTCTTTCTCAAATCGATTGACAAACAATATTATAAAGTATTTATATCAACAATAGAAACAAGAGTTAAGAGTTAAGAGTGAGAATCGACGCAGCAATTTTATACTGGTTCACCCCAAACTGTGGACTACGTCCAGTCCTCAAAATCTCTTCTGAGATTTCACTATACTTCACAAAAGTACAAGTATTCTTTTCACCGAGCCTCTTCAGGTCTCATACAACAAGTATTTTTTTCTCACTTAGCCTCTTCAGGCTCTCAGCTATTCTTCTTTCTTATAGAAAGATATTGTGAGCTTTGTTACAGAAAATATAGCTCTCGTGTTTTCGCACAAATACAGTATTTAGCTTTTGAATAACACTAACAAAATCACTAACTTTTTCAGTTTTCGACTTCGACTCATATTTATAGTCTTCGTCTTCAACTGCTTCTTGATAACTGCTTCTTTCTTCTTGATTCTTGATCTTTAAAGAAATGATTATTCAGTTGAGTTATATAACTAACTCAAACTGATTTGATTCTTCATCTTCGATTCCTTCATCTCATTATCAACTTCGCTTCGTCTCATATTGCTTTCGTCTTATTTTCACTTCCGTCTCATTTTGCTTCCGTTTTCGTCTAATTTTTCTTTCATCTAATTTTTCTTTCATTTTCGTCTCATTTTTCTTCCGTCTCATTTTGCTTTCTCTTCTGTCTCATTTTTATTTCATCTCATTTTGCTTTCGCTTCTGTCTCAACACCAACAGTCGTAGTATATGCATCTGAAGATATAACATCTGGTTCAATTATTGTAATGGTAGGAGGTTGAAGAGATAGGTTAGGTTTTGGAATATCAAGATCATCAGGGCCAGTTAGACGTGGAACTTTTCTTCCCAATACGTGTAGAACATCACGAAATGAAGACACAGTTGATAAAGGTCTAATGTGCATAATGAGATGCACAAGGGACTCTACTGAGTAGCTTCAATCTCCAACCTTAATGAATCTGTACGGCCCTTTTGAAAGTCTTCCTCCTACTTAAAAATAATCTTCAGTGGTTTGCTGACCACAATTGCTTCCTGACGCTGTTGAAATGAAGTGGGAAACATAAGTTCCAATATGCTGGACTGCATGGCATGCTTCATCAATGTTTCTCACTGCAACTTCAATCTATTCATCTGTCAGATCATTTATTCTTTCAGGATACATTTTCTTCTTCCCTTTATCCTCACTGCGAACAATGAAAGGTCGAGGTTGAATATCAGGCACAACCTTAATCACAGTTTTCCTTGTGATTGGAAAAATAATGTACTTCTTCTTTGTCATCTGTGTGGGGTATGGTCTAGTTCCTTCATCCTTCAAAACATTATACATACTTTTCTCGTCGTCACTCAACAGATGCATGGTACTACTATTTACCAATACAAATGCATGGTACTACTATTTCCTTCATCTTTTTGGGATATCTCTGATTATTATTGAATTGTTACTCCTAACAGGTTGAATTTCTTCAAAAATCTTGACTCTCAGGTCTTCTTTTCTTATCAGTCGAGAAGTATAAACCTGTGTTGGATTGTGTTCCACTATCTTCTTCTTCTTCTGAACAATAGTAGGAGTGCTCTTCTCATTACTGATTTTCTCCTTTTTATTCTCCTTAATCAATCTAGAAGTCTGCTGAGGTTGAGGTTTTACTTTCTCAAACTCCAATTTCTTCCCAATTTCAGTCACTTTAGCCAATTTTGGTGATTCTTCTCTCAAAATTGAAACTAAGGACCTGGTTGCCTAAGATGTTGTCCTCTCAGAGTTTTCACCATGAATCAACTCTTTTCTTTTCTTTTCTTCTTGTTGACACAGGGTTCGAACTCTAGGCGCCCTTTTTGCTTGCTTTGGCTTCTCCGAAAGTAGCATATCCCCTTTTTTTTCAGGGTTACTGTCTCCTTTTGTTGCACCTGGCTTCCTTCTTAAAGAAATATCGTATTTCCCATGATTGTCCTGACGATTCCTTTTCTCCTTCTGCAGGTATCCTCTCAACAGATTGAGATTTTGATTTTGTTGAGGGAGACTCTTTTTTCTCACGCTCCCCCTCAATCCTGTCTTTCTTCTTAGAATCTGCTTCTACTCTCTCCAGATTCTTTAAGCCCATTTTACCAATTATTGTAGAATTGATGACACTTTTGATATTCATCTTCATCCTGTTTCCCCTTTCTAGACGTACTCCAGAGTCTCTGAATATCCTTGTTATTATCATTCTGTATGGTAGAGCAGTCGAGTCTTTCTTATACTTTACCATATAATGAAAGATAAGGAATGGTAGGTTGATAGGCTGACGATTTAGTAGATGAAATAGACATTGTTCATCTAGCGTTGTTACCAAATGCCTTGACCCTGTTCTCGGTAGTACACAATGAAAAAGAAGTGAGTGTAATACCCTAGCCTTTGGAACAAGATTGGACGCCTTCTTTTCCTTTGGATCATTGCCTCCATATAACTCTAAATTGATCTGAGTTTCCTTCATGCTAGCTTGTGTCATCCATCTAGCTTTGCTTGTGAGTTTCTCTCCTTCAAATGGACACTCCGTGACCTTGTCAATCATATTCATGGTCACAATAATTGATAATTTATCCACCGAAGATACAAGAGTATCGGCTATCAATTCCATATTCTTCCAGAAATCATAAACTTCATTCATGTAGATTGTCTCTCGAATTTGAAAGAAATTCCTCCATCCGGTTGCTACAATCTCCGGTTCAATATCCATGTTTTCCTACTTTAGGGATTCAAAATTAACAAGTCTTCCGCTTGTCATAGCTATCTCCATTTCTTGTAGTTAACAACGAACTAAAAACATAGAAGTTTTTCATAGAAGTGAAGTCAGTTTGTGAGGTTGAAAGTGTGAGCAAGGAAAATTTGAAATCCAAACAGAGCAATGAAAGGATTTTGTTGAGTTGATTGTCAAAGTATATCATAAGTGTTCTAGAATAGGTGGTGTTCTCAAGGCTATGAGAAACTTTCCCTCCAAAACTTTCTTCTAACGGACATTATCAGCTGTAACTCATGGTTACGGTTACCATTAACTCTTTCAACCTTTTTATCTGGGTCATGACGTGTCAGATGGTTGATTACTTAACATCACCATGTTAAGGTTTTGTCTAATTTCTCTGAATCTTTCTTCACTTAATGGCTTAGTGAAGATGTCCGCCCACTGATGGTTCATCTCAACAAACTGAAGACTCACGATGTTCCTCTAAATGTAGTCTCATAGAAAATGGAATCTGACTTCGATATGTTTAACTCTCGAATGTTGTATGGGATTCTTCGATAGATTGATGGCACTTGTATTGTCACAGTAGATTGGAATTTTTTCTTCTTGTATTGCGTAGTCCTCTAGCTGGTACTTAATTCACAATGTCTGTGAACAGCAACTTATGGCTGACATGTACTCGGCTTCTGCAGTTGATAGAGCAATTGAGTTTTGCCTCTTACTTGACCACAAAACTAGGTTATTGCCAAGAAAGTGACATCCTCCACTCGTGCTTTTTCTATCAATCCTATCTCCGGCATAATCAGCATCATAGTAGTCAATTAACCTGAAATCTTTACCTTTCTCATATGTTCGCCAAAAACGCAAGTATACGTTTTTGCCGTTAGTAATAATAATATCGATCCCTCAGAGACTATTAACTCAACTATCAACTCGATTCTTAGAACTTAATTCAAGTGCAGAAGTAACAAGGTATTTGTTTTGGAATTGGTAATTCAAAATAAGCAAGCAAAAAGCAAAAATTAAATGAAAAGAGTATAAAATATAAAAGCATCTAGGCTTCTAGCTTCCCCCAATGGACAAACGAACATCACACAATTGACTATTTATCATTCAAACCTAACTTGCTAGTCGAAGATTCCTAGGTATTTACTATGTCCTCTCGGCTGTATAGTAAATCTATTCGACAACCAACCATGACCGTATCTCTACTCTTGATTGTTAATCGTCAAACGCTTTAAGCTACAATCTCTATCAACTACCTAGCATGCATCGGTTACCTCTCGGCCTCCCTAACCACCAATCATACAAGTATGAACCTAGGCTAATTTATTCAATGTCCAACCCAAAATTACCCTCTCAAGTCTCAATCGGATTCACAAATCAAGTTTAAGGTTAGCTACTCCTCAATCAAGCATTAAGAATTGAATAAACTAAACAAGTATTTAAGGATAAAAACCGGAATGAAATTAAATAAATGATCAAGAGTATTCGAATCTCCCATCCATTGGGTTCTTGCTAAAAACCTAGAATAAAGACTTAGCTACTCATAATATCAAGAAAACAACAAATAACAAAAGAGATCATTGTTCAGCAAAACAATAAACGAATAGAAGAGAAGGAATCAATTCTTTCACAATCGTCTAATCCAATCCTCCGTTGTTGCCATCTTGACCCTTTTTTTTTCACCTCTTATGATGATCCTCTCCTCCTCCTCTTTGCTGCCGACACTCTCTTCTCCCCTCCTCTTTTCTCCAAAAACAAAAACTTTCTCTTTTACAGCTCTCCCGCTTAGGTTAAAATTAACCCAACTTGACTTTCATTGACTCTCATGGTAGCGAGGTGACACTATCACGGCACGACAAAGGTAATCTGACGAACTTCCAAGTTTCGAGTAACATGCCCTCATGGCACGAACATCACTCCATGGTAGCGAGTAGAAGTCAGTTGGTATGTGGAAAATTGCTGAATTAGTCCTTGCTAACTCCATATCATTCAATTAAGTCCTTGCGTGCCAATTAACTCCTAAAACTTGAATGAGGCTGAAACACTAACACATAGGTGAAAATACCACTAACGTGGAAAAATACTAAAATACGAAAAGTAATAAAAACACACAAAAAGCGAGGAAAGATAGCTTGTACTCGACTCGAAACAAGACTAAAACGACAATAAAAACTACACGAATATGCAAGTTATCATCATACATTAAGCACAGATCAGTAGTACCTGATAGATATATCAAAATTCTTTTAACAGCAATATAATGAAATTTTCTAGGATCTACCTGAAATCTTGCATACAAACAAACACTAAAAAAAATGTCAGGTCTGCTTGCTGTAAGGTAAAGTAAGGAACCAATAATCCCTCTATATAGGGTTTGATCAACCTTCTTGCCAGTTTCGTCCTTGGACAAATGGTTTGAAGGATGCATCGGAGTTGACATTGGTTTTACTTTTCCCATATCATATTTTATCAACAATTCCTTCACATACTTCTGTTGATGAATAAAAATATTTTCTTTGGTTTGCTTAACTAGCAACCTAAGAAAGAACGTTAATTCACTCATCATGTTCATCTCAAATTCATTTTTCATCAAATTTTCAAAATTAGTACATAACACTTCAGAGGTAGCACCAAAAATAATATCATCAACATAAATTTGAATAATAATAAAATCATTCTTTATGCACTTTCTAAATAAAGTTTTATCCACCTGACCTCTAGTGAACTTATTCTCAATAAGAAAAGAACTCATACGATCATACCAAGCTCAAGGAGCTTGTTTCAAGCCATACAAAGCCTTATGAAGTCTATAGATATGATCCGGTTTCTTGACATCTTCGAAACCTAGAGGTTGGTTCACATAAACTTCTTCATCTATAAAGCCATTTAAAAAGGCACTCTTTATGTCCATTTGAAATAGCTTTATATCGTGACAAACAACATATGCAAGCAATTTCCTAATAGCTTCTAGTGTTGGGCCTCGTTCTGAAGCCCAACCAAGGTGTTGGACCCGATTCTCAGAGCCCAACTATACGATTCGGAGTCAAAAAGCGTAAGCGGGTTTCCTTGTAGGGTTATTTCAACGAACCCTCACTTGCTTTGAATCAATCCTTTCGAGTTCAAAGGAAAAAGCTACCAATTTTTATGGAGAGGTAGAAAAACATGTTAGAAATCTAATGCTTCAAGAATCACTCAATTTGGAGGTCGGACGAAGAAGTTATGGTCAAGAGAATCCAATATGTTTATGTCCTTATTCCAACTGAACATGTCTTGGCGCGATTGCCATAACTTCTTCTATAAATTTCGGATTGACATCAAGATCTACAACTCCTATGAAGACCTCAAAGCGAGATTCGGCCTCCAAACTGGTCAAAATCATGATTTATTGTAGCTGACCGGAGGATGTCCGTTAAACGGACATAGACTGGCTAAACACCCCTTTTTCACCCAAGATGTTCGTTTAACGGACATACACTGGGCTGAGGGTCCTTTTTTACCCGAGAAGGTTCGTTAAACGGACATGGGTGACCCAACTCAAATAACTCATAAAATACACAAACTCTCAACATTCGCCATAGCTGTCATGTTCATACCTCTCATATAGCATCATCACTTACAAAGCTCATAACTCTCAACTCCGATATCCAAACTTTACAAACCTTATGCCGTTGGAAAACTAAGAGGATAAACTACAAAGTTTAAGAAGACCATTTTGCCCAATATGGCCTAAATCAACCCAGTTTTCTTTCATGAAGTCAACACACAGTTTCCACCCCTATGAAAACCTGAAATAGGCATTGCACACAACAAGATAAACAAACACATACACAAGGGAACTTCTCAAGTCCTCAATTCATTTCCAATTCAAAATGAAATTCATACATATCTTTAATTACATATCGACATTTCATCAAAGTTTCAACACAAGTTACAAAATGCATTTGATGCTCAATGTTCAATATGCTACTAAAGCTATCCAAAAGTCTAACTAATAACTTAGTACAAAAGCTAACTCTCTCGAAATGGTCCAATTGCCTTGCAAGGATTCACTGCTCTTCTCGATCTGCACCTGAGGAGTGGGAAAAATATTGGGTTGAGCTACACAGCTCAGTGGCTAAGATATTTATATCCATTGGCGATGAGCCACACAATCAAGCATATATATATATATAAACATTCACATAAGCATACACTTCACAATGAAAGTTCAACATTGACAAATTCAATCCACGTTTCACAATTCATAACATCATCACATATTGGATGTAATTCAATTCAAAGTATAGCTTAACACATAAAAATGCAAATGTATAATCAAATGGCTCGAGGGTTCCATGAAACAAAATGGAAAAACTGAAATTTACACCGTGAACGAAACGAGTCCATTTTCAGATCTCATGGGTCACAAGCGGGCAACCGGGAGAAGGCTTTATGTCAACGTGCACGTGACTACGAAACGGTTCCTCTCTCACCCACACACAATCAATTTTCATGCTCAAATCAATCATTCATATTCTCATATTTTTCTTTATACAAAATGCCATGACACAATTCAATGACATAGCAAGATCGTACTCAACTCAATTATATCAAAGATTCATACATATTTCAATGCATAACATGCAATAAAACACATCATAATGCATTTTCCTTATCACAACATTTCAAAGCAAGCCATTTAGCACATAATACACAAACAAGGCATTTTGCTCATATTACACAACAACTATAAATGAATTACCCACCTTGTACTCTTGGAAAATCCAACTTCAATAGTATCCTTCCTCTTGCTCTTAGGTAGGTTGTCTTTGATTCCCTAACACAACCAACATTCTCATTTAATTCCAATTCAATTGGAAATTCCCCAAATTTCCATAATCTCAACAAAATAAAATTAACCTTAATCAAGCTCCAATTGAACCTACCCATATTTCATATAGGTTAGAAAACTCAACACCTAGCTTAGAAACCCAAAAACCCTATAGATCTCACCATCTTCTTCTTCCCCCAAATATTTCCAACATAAACCCCTCTTTCTCTCTCTACAACTTATCATTCACAAAATCATAACCCATTTCTTAACTAAAGCATGAAGAAGATGATGAACTTACCTTGGAAAGCTTGATTCTTCTTCTTCCCACGAAATTTTCCTCCTTTTTCCCTAGCCTTTTTTATTTTTCTTCTCTTTTCTTCCCTCCCTCACGTTTTCTCTCTTCCTCTCTATGGCTTCCACGACATCTTCCTCTCCTCTTCTAATTTTTGCCCTTTTCGTTACTCCTTTCCTTCCAATATTACCCCTCATTTACATGGCCTTTCCAACTTTGCCCTTGCTTTGTCTTATATGGCTCTAATCACCACTTAAGCTAACTTAATTCCAACTTAAACCTAACCCTTCATTCTAATTTCAATTTTTAATTCTTCCCTCAAATTTCTAATTAATGGCCTAATTCTAAAATTAAAAAATTAAACCAACATACAAATATAAACAACTATTTAAAAAATTTATAAGAAATAAAAAAAATTCAAGATCCAACATCTAGTCTTGCTACAGGAGCATAAGTCTCATTGTAGTCTATTCCTTCCTGCTGATTATAGCCTTGTGCTACTAATCTTGCTTTGTTACGACTCACTCTACCTAATTCATCTAGCTTATTCTTAAAAACCCATCTAGTTCCTATGATAGACTTTTTTGGTGGTCTAGGAACTAAATACCAAACTTTATTCCTTGTAAACTGATCCAGCTCCTCTTGTGTGGCTAAAATCCAAGCTTCATCTTGAAGAGCTTCATCAATTTTCTTAGGTTCTATTTCAGAAATAAATGCATTATTTGCTTCTCTTCTGAATTTGGACCTAGTCCGCACACCTTCTGAAGTCTCTCCTATAATCAACTCTTCTGGATGATAACTCTTATATTTCCAATCTCTCAACAAATGAAGAGTCTCAGGAATATCTTCAACTTTGTCTAAAGAAGTTTCTGATGGTGATTTTTCGTCACTATCAACCAAGGGTACTGAAAGGGTTTCATTATCAGGATCATCTCTCCTACTTGGTTGAGAACTATCATCAAACTTGACATGAATGGTTTCCTCAACAGTCTTAGAGGTAAGGTTGTAAACCCTATAGGCTTTTGATGATAAAGAATAGCCTAGAAAAATTCCAGAATAACTCTTAGAATCGAATTTATCCAGACTTTTTTTGTATTCAACATAGAGCACTTGCAACCAAATGGATGGAAGTAGGATATATTAGGTTTCCTGCCATTCCATAACTCACATGGAGTTTTCTTCAAAAAAAGTCTCAGAAGTATTCTATTTTGAATATAACATGCTGTATTTATAGCTTCTGCCCAGAAGTACTTAGGAAGATTAATCTCAGATAGCATAGTCCTAGTCATTTCCTGAATCGTCCTGTTGTTCCTTTCAACAACTCTATTCTGTTGTGGAGTTCTAGGGGTAGAGAAATTCTGGAAAATTCCATTCTCTTCACAATACATTCTGAACTTCTCATTTTCAAACTCACCACCATGATCACATCTAATACTAGCTATAGACATTCCTTTCTCATTCTATAACTTTTTGGATAGGACCTTAAAACACTTAAAAGACTCATCTTTATCCAACAATATCCAACAAAATCTAGTGAAATCATCAACAATAACAAGACCATACGTCTTTCCGCCAAGACTCAATGTTTTAGTTGGACTAAATAAATCCATATGTAACAACTCTAGAGGTCTAGAAGAAGTTACAATATTTTTAGAAGAAAACGTTGTTTTAACCTGTTTTCCTTTTTGACAACTTTCACAAAAGAAATCCTTATTAAAACATATTTTTGGTAAACCTCTTACCAAATCATGTTTAATCAACTTAGAAATATGTTTAAAACTGATATGACTTAGCTTTTTATGCCAAATCAATTTTTCTTAATCAGTACATATAATATAGGAAATATTTTGATTTTGAAAATCTTTCAAATTGATGATATCTCCGATAATGATTAGGTTGATGAAATTTCTTCCTTAAGGGAGCATAAACCTTTTTATGTTAAGGATGGTTTTTACTAAAACCTAATCCAATTTTATCATTAGGGTGTTTGTATTTCCCTAGCATATTATTCATTTTTCTCGTACTCTCCGTAAATGTTGATAGCTCAGCTGAAAGACTATTTATTCTCTGCTTCAGCTTATTGATTTCTTCAGATCTATCTACTACAACTTTTTTCTTCATCTCATCTACTTGTTTCTTAAAGCTGACATTTTCCTCTTCTAATGTTTACGTATTTTTCAAGTTTTCTACGTACTTTTTCTTAAGCAACTAATATTGCTTTAGAATTGCATGAGAATCTTCTAATAGTTATGAGTATGCATCTTGTAATTCATTAAACTTTGAGGTTACCTCCTCATCACTTTCTTCCTCAGCTACCAGGCAGATATTTGCTTGCACCGATGCCTCTAAGCTCGTATCTGATTCAGACGAATCTAGATCTTCCCAGGTTGTCATCATGCTTTTCTTGCCTTCTCTACTCTTCTTTGGTTTTTTCTTTAACAATAGACACTTAGACTTGTAATGTCCCGGTTTATTGCATTCATAGCATGTGATGGATGTTTTCTCGTTCTTCTCTTCATCTTTGCTATTCTTCTTGAAGTAGGATTATTTATTTCCGTTAGCCTTTTTCTTCTGCATGCGTGTAATCTTTCTTTAGATAAAGGATAATTCATCATCTTCCTCGCTTGAAGCATGATCTGAAGTACTGGAATCGTCATCCTTGACTGCCTCAATCTTCAATGCTTTTGACGATGAGCTTCTCTTCCTTTGATTCTTCTGATTCTTCTGTTCAGTCTTCAATGCTATGGATTTGTCCTGTCTGGGCTTATCTTCAGCATCAAGTTCAACTTCATGTAACTTTAGAGATCCAAGTAATTCATCAAGCTTCAATACGCTTAAATCCTTGGCTTCTTGTACGGCTGTAACTTTTGGTCTCCATCTCTTCGGTAAGCTTCTTAAGATCTTTCTAACGTGATCTTGATTGTCGTATGTTCTACCAAGAGCTTTAAGTCTATTGATGATAGTTTGAAATCTTCCAAACATCTGATCGATAGACTCTTCGTCCTTCACTTTGAACAGCTCATACAGGTGTATAAAAATGCTTATTTTGGACTCCTTTACTTGATTTGTTCCTTCATATGCGATAGATAGCGTATCCCACATCTCCTTCGCAGTATCACATTTGTGAACTTTATCGTACTCACTTCTGCTTAGGGCACAGCTTAAGAAGAACTTAGCCTTCTTCATCTACCGGTATATAAGGTCAATTTTCTAGTATCTCCCAAAGATCGATATGAGTAGATTCAATGAAGAGCCGCATCATGTCTTTCTAGTAATGATAGTCTTCTCCATTGAACGCCGGAGTCCTAGTTATCGAGGCACCTTCAGCTATGTATATGTGTGACTCTGCCATGGATCTTTATCCACACTTTGTTACGGTGGTTCTTGGACATCGAGCTTTGATACCAATTGAAGTGAATCACACGTTATTATATGATATACAAAGTGCACTAGAAGGGGGGTTGAATTGTGCATTTGAATTTTTAATGCAATCCCCTTTTAAAAATTTACTTTCTCAAAACAATTGACAAACAATATTATGAAGTATTTATATCAGCAATAGAAACAAGAGTTAAGAGTTGAGAGTGAGAATCGACACAACAATTTTATACTGGTTCACCCCAAACCGTGTGCTACGTCCAGTCCTCAGAATCCCTTCTTAGATTTTACTATACTTCACAAAAGTACAAGTATTCTTTTCACCGAGCCTCTTCAAGTCTCGTACAACAAGTATTCTTTTTCTCACTTAGCCTCTTCAGGCTCTCAGCTATTCTTATTTTTTACAGAAAGATATTGCGAGCTTTGTTACAGAAAATATAGTTCTCATGTTTTCACACAAATATAGTATTTAGCTTTTGAATATCACTAACAAAATCACTAATTTTTTCAGTCTTTGACATCGACTCATATTTATAGTCTTCGTCTTCAACGACTCTTGATAACTGCTTCTTTCTTCTTAATTCTTGATCTTTAAAGAAACGGTTATTCAGTTGAGTTATGTAACTAACTCAAACTTATTTGACTCTTCGTCTTCGATTCCTTCGTCTCATTATCGGCTTCGCTTCGTCTCATATTGCTTCCGTCTTATTTTCGCTTTCGTCTCATTTTGCTTTCGCTTCCGTCTCATCTTTCTTCTGTCTCATTTTTCTTCCGTCTCATTTTGATTTCGCTTCTATCTCATTTTTTTTGTCTTATTTTGCTTTTTCTTCCATCTCATTTTTCTTCCGTCTCATTTTGCTTTCGCTTCCGTCTCATTTTTCTTTCGTTTCCGTCTCATTTTTCTTCCGTCTCATTTTGCTTCCATCTCATTTTGCTTCCGCTTCATCATTATTTGGTTTTCATCAAAATTAATTGTAAAATCATTTTGACTTAACATGAATTATTTATTGAATTCTCCTAAAATGATTTAAGGACTAGCTATTTTAGATCATATTTCTTTCAACTTGTTGCAAAATGGCGTTCATTGAAAGAGAAGATTTAAATCATATATAAACATCATTTACAATTCAATCACTTCTTGTTTCATCCTCAAAGAATGCATTAATTAATCAATAGTCAGGGAATGAGTTACCTCAATTTGAACAATGTCAAAAGCTACAATTATTCTACAATTAAAATGAAAATAATGAGGTCGTAATTTTCCAATTGCTCTTCAGGAACTTCAGTTTCTTACAATAATTCTTTCCACCTTTGTTTCCAAAAAGCCTATTAAGAAGGGCTTATTATTTGAGACATATTTTTTATAGCTAATTTTTAAAGGGAAAGTTAATCCCTCTCACATTCCATACAACCATATTTATTGAGAGGGGGAAGGAATTTGTCCCTTTTTCTTTCTACTTGATCTCCTCCTGATTGTTGTTTTGAAGCCATCTATTGTATCAGAGTCAAGTGTATCTATCGGATTGGGAGAGCTATATGGATTAGTTTTGTGGTGCTTCTATGAGTTGGTAATTCAAGAGCCTCCTTATTAAGAAAACCTAATTCAAAAGAAGTATTGCTTAGTGCACCATTCAAAACCACATTTAAGGAATAAGAATCTTCATTAAACTTAGGAGCATCCTTGCGAATAAAGGGATCTCATGGAGTATGTTACGGTATGTGATCAAGGTTTTCAATTGATACTCACATATTGGAGTCCAGTTATTAACTTTTGTAACCACTTGTATAGCTTTGTCTTTTAAGAGATCATTTGTTGTTGATAGTTGTATTAACTCTTGATAATGACCCCTGATGAATCTCCTCTAAATAGGCTTTTATTGTTGCCTTTGCAAAGGTTGATCTGGTCTCTACGACTCATTGACTTGTAGTCTCTTAATAAGACATAGACTTATAGACATGTCTTATGCTTAATAAGATATATGCATACTATCTCGCTCTCAATATGATCGCAGGCCAACGATCTTATAGTTAACATACTACAAAGTTACAGAAATGTGATCTCGTGCTCTTAACTTGTCATGGAATAGCAAAGATAAGACATATAAATGCAAACATACGGTGTTATGATCAATAAGAAGCTGGTATATCATCTCATGCTTGACAAAATTAGTAGGCTATTGGTCTATCACTTGACAAGTGGACTTGTGATCTCATTATAGATAAAATGTATAGTTGCAGACATAAGAACTCGTGCTAAATAAGATAGAAAGCTATAAATATATGATCTCTTGCTTTAGATAAGTCGCAAACTCTGCATACAAGTGATTATAGTTCTAGATCCTAATACCAGTAACTTTATGCAATTAGACTTGTTATTTTATAGTAGTATAATAATAAGTAGAGTAGTGTTTTCGTTAGGATTATATTTGGTAGTCTCACATCCAATCCTCCTACTATTCTCTAGTTAAAAATAAGATTAAATGTTGATTTAACCTAACCCTAAAATTATACTAGAGCAAATCCAGATTCTAGTAGAAACAAAACAAAGTAATTAATAAGAAGAAATCAGATATAACAAAACATCTCCCCCTAGCATCATCTTGCACCCATGATTTAAGTTACTTAAGAGGTTTTAAGACTTGGATCAATATAATTTCTTAAGTTAATAAATTGTCATCTCTTAATGTATAACCACTTATCTCCAAATTGATCAATCATTATTTGTATCTAGTTAAAATTTGTGAAAATTCTTAAAAGGTTTAGAAATCATAGGTGTTCCTTTCTTCAAAAACAAGTTTAGAAATCATAGGAGAACTTTTTTATATGATACCAATCTTCCGATGTTGTCTGCGTCCAAATCTCTTCCCTTGTTGAAGATAATTGCTCGGTCTTGCTCTGGGTTTCTGTCTCTCGTTAGCTGCTAAAACCTAGATTAAAGCTTGAAAAACTAAAAAGGAATCCTTTTGTTAGTGTGGTTTCTGCTTTTTCAAATAAGCTACTCCAGTGAGGACAAGAAGATCTGGGACACGGTTGTATCCTAAGTCGTGCTTCACACTGAAGCTTCACTTTTCTATCCAGAGAGAAAAACTAGTTTCGACACACTCACAAAAGAGGCTGTATCCTTCATTATAATTACGCATAGCCCGACCCAACAAGAGGTGGGGAGTTTTACGTGTTAGAACAGAGGCAAATAGTCGGTACGGGACTTCTAAACTCACAAGCAATTGCACTATTTTATGAGCCAACTCCAATCGACATTAAAAAGCAAGAAGAAAGAAGACGGAATGATACATTCATGAACATATAGGCATAAGCTTACAGGGAGATAATATTCGTCATATCAAAACCAAAACTACAAATACGGACAGATTCACTTAATTCACTTCTGCGATTTCGTCCAAAGCATAGTTGTTTGTAGATACATTTGCGTAATTAACCTTGTCGAATCGAACCACGACTGGGTACCGAGTTTTGGGATCCTGTCAAGCGCAATCCAAAGTTCAAACATCAAGAAATATATTGAACAAAGAGAAGAGAAGGAATAAGAAAGAAATCAGACCTGATCAACAGCTACTACAGATCCAATGCCATTGAACCAATAGGACTCCCTCCTCAGAATCTTAACCTGTAGAGAGAATAAAATCTTACTAAACTATGTGCATTTCCCTAAGTCTTATATATAATCACTTAATTTATGCATTACTGCCAACGAAAAAATATATACATCCATTTTTCTGGCAATGGCATTAATAACGAACCACGATCAGCTTTCTTATCTTTCTGCAGTAATAGCTCGTCTATACTTCTGACAAATTAGCAAAGAGCATTGTCTTGACATCAAACCTAGTCAGCTAAATGATTTATTCCGATACTAAGGCTATATATCAATATATGATAACCGAGTAAAGGTGAACTACATACAATTCTCAGGTAGAGTAAAACAAAACCAACACGTTTCTCAGGTGTCATATAGAAGAAATTTCAGACAACAAAGAACCTTAAATTTAATATGTTTAGCACTCAATAGAGTATGGAGTCCCACTTTTTCCTCTTTTTTATTGAAGGGAGGAAGGAAATGTAAGGGTTAGAACTCTGGATCGCCAAACTTTTATAGCGACTATTGAGCACTTTGCTGTTTTCACAAAGATGGTAACTTAATTACCTTGGTTCCTCTCTTGGGACCAATTGGTGGTGGCTTAGGCTTCGGAGCTTCACCTTCCGCAGGCGGAGCAGCGGTGGCAGGCGGCGCTGCACCCTCCTCAGCGGCCTTTAGTACAAGCCTTGAATTTCTGGTGTTGTTCTTGGAAGAGAAAAACACCATGTTGGCCTTGGAAGCTGACTTGATGTTGGACGCGACATTAGGAGTCAACACGAAACCTGAAGCAGCCGATGCCATGCTGCAGCTAGCCATACGCTATCTGTGTCTCTGTGGCAAAAATATAATTAGAGCTAAACTAAAGACAGTGATGTGCGAGTTTGAGAGGGCTTTGAATTATTGAACCCAGTTTTTCTGGATTTTCAGTGAAGAATTATCTGATCCTGGAAAGTAAATATCAATCGATTCCTCCACTAGGGAGCTGCCAATTAGGCACCATATCCCATTCCTTTGGATAATGAGTTCACACGTCATATAGTCTCACACTTCGGTTGAATGTACCCTTTTTCTTTTTCAGATATAATTAAAACTAGTTAAAGATTCCAATCAAGAGCAATTATTTTCTATGCTTTAGATCAACAGTATTGTGAGTAACACAGATTAAATGCTGGAGATATCTTCGAGGTTGGTAGTTGATGAAAATATAATATGTTGGCGATTACACGCAGGAATTATATATAGAAACTATACAAGTACAAATCGATTTTCATAAATATATAATTTTATTTTATACTCTGCTATTGTCCTAAAATATTTAGAATATTAGAAAAATTTTATGTCATATGCGGAAAAGAAAACATAGAGTATACAAGTATAGCTCAGAGATGAGTACAACATATTCATCAAAATGTATGTTATATCAATAATGGATTGGGTATACATGTATAGTTTAATCTTGAATACAACTTCTTAATCAAAATATAAATATATTATTTTGATACCAATATCACATTAAAACAACATAAAATAAAACATAGTACAAAAGAATTTTTGTAATATGTATTATTGATTGATTAGATGTTTATGAATAAATTATTTACAAATTCAAAAATCAGAACATTTGAAAGGACATATTTCTTTCTACTATATTCGTTCTTTTAATTCTTCATCTTTTATCATGGGTTTTATGAACAATGTGGTTGACTTGTTTCTTACATATAGAATAACATATAATTGAAGTATCTTACTCAATGATAATAGCATACTCAAGATTAGTATTATTTGTTGTTAATCTCTTTTGATAATTAAAACAGAATTATTTTGATAGAGTTGCTCATGTTAGAAGAAAATAGATTGGCATATACCGTCCTATGTTCAGCTACCAATGTAATAGGAGACTTAAAGAAATTCTCTACCTCCAGTAGTGTGATCTAACTAAAAATTGTTTTATTACCTATAGTTTTTCTTTTGTATTTTTATTTGTTGGTTTGTATCTTATAAGTAACCCGTTAGTTATTGTTTTCGTGACATAATTATTTAAAGATGTTCGTTATCTTTACATTTTGTTTAATTAACTAATATATAAGATAAAGTCTATCGGAATTATGGTGAGATCATAAATGTAAGATTTATATTGCATTTATATATTATTCATAATTATTGCTCTACTAAGACTAGAAGCTAATAAAATGAAAAGACTAGTACATATTGTATTTCTTTCTTATGAAAGAAGTAGTCGATCTTATGAACTAAAATATAAAGAAATTTAAACAAACATGTGCATACTTGCTGGAGAACAAGTTCATTGCAAACTTGATATGAAAATTTTATTTAAAACATTACTTATATATCTATAAAATTCTCAATGCAATGATTATATAAGTGATATTTTTACCGTAGATCTTCAAAGTATCTTATATAAGGATATGTTTTGGTATTACTTAGACTATCTTAGTTAAAAGTAGCTCAATCTATAGTCATCGGTTTATGAATAAAATAGGGTAGTTAAGCGATCAATGTAAGATTCATTACCCTTTGTAGTAGAGAAGGTATTTATTGAGTTAAGTATTATTTTAAAGAGTTTATATTTATTTATATTGATTAATCTAACCTTTTGTGTCTAAGAAAATATTTATGTAGAATATGAAAAATTAGCCTTTAAAGAGAACAAGAACGATCAATGACTTTTGAAAATAAACAATTGTTAAACTAAGTGAGCAAGATAAGAAGAATGAGACGCGTCCAACGGATTGTAAAATTAAGAAGAAATTTCATTCAAATCATTCGTAAGTGACGTTAAGAGCAAACTATTATTAGTTCATACTTTAGAAATTTGTCACATATTTTTCTTATTTATTAATGTGAGTATAAATATTTAGTGTTGATTGCTTAGGTCCGAATGAAGAATAAGATTTTAATAATTTTTATATTATACACCTTAATACCTAGACTTAGAGACTATGTAAAATAAGGTTATTAATTTAGGATTTATACCAATTGGGCAATAATTTTCTAAATCATTAAATAAGGATATATTTTGCACAAATTAGAAGACAATTAGTCATGATTGATAGAAATTTTATATGATAAGGATCCTCTTATATGTTTTAATTCATTCTTGTTATTTAGCTTATTGATTGTGTTTTAAAATCTTTTGATTTTTTAGGTTGTTTTCTAACTTTTGAGAACATACTAGTTGACCAAGATCTTAGTGTGGTCGACTAATGTAACCAAAATCATGTTTTTACCTTTTTAGTAAGTTTGTAAAGAGTCCCTTAAATTGGCTACCTAAGCATATTGGTTGACAAACGTTAACTTTTTCTAAGAAAATTTCTATTTCTATTAAGTTTGTTTTTTATTTGGTCAAAGTCATGGTTGTCTAATAACTCACATTGCTTAACTAATTTCTTCGATTGGTCAACCAATGCCTCATTGCTTAAGAAAATTTTCCTTTTTTCCTTCTAACAAGTTTATAAGAAGATTGGTTGTATATACTAATCGACCACCTTATTGGATAACCAATATACTTCAATGGTCAACCAATATAACTTTCTATCTTTAGAGACTTTTATTCTAGTAAGTTTATACCTTAGATGGTTGATAGGTTTGATCAACCAATGAAGTTGTATGGTCGGCTAGTCTTTACAGTTGAAGCTCTATTTCTCCTCTTTTCTTGTATTTTTTTCATCTTGGGTGTTTATATCATTTGAAACCCTAAAAATCAATCCTTTTCGTTAAAAATTATCATCCCCCATTTTATAAAAATCTTAATAGATTACATCAAATTGAAATTTTGCATTCTTGGGGTTCAAATGTGGAGATTTTCAAAGTTTTTCTCAATTACGAGTTATCTTTTTAAATTGATACTTTCATAGTTAAATTGTAAAAAGTGTTGGGCCCCAAAAAATTTTTATTTTTTTATTGACTTATTGATCTACTTGATTTATTCTTTATTTTTCTTTAATTGTTTTAATTATGTGTATATATATTTATATTTTTATTGAGTCTTGGATTTAGCAAGGATGATTGAGATTAGAATTTTCAAGTTAAAATGAAGGATTAGAATTGTGTTGGAGGAATGGGCGTTAGGAATAAATGAAATAAGAAGAAGGAGGATTAGAAATAAGTGGATTATTGTGTAATGGGCTTGTGAGGAGGAGAGCCCAAAGTGGCAAGTGAGCTTTAAGAGGAGTATCAAAACTATGTAGTTTTGAAGAGGGTTTTAAAGATGAGAATAAATGAATTAAGTAGTTAAGGAGAGGAAGCAAAGTGTCATGAACCAAAAGAAAAGAAGAGAATAACAAAAACGTGAGCCGAGGAGATAAGGAGGGTTTCGGCCAAGAAGAAAAGGGAGAGCCGTAGGAAGCTTGAAGGGAGGAAGAAAGAAGAGGAAAAAAGAAGAGAAACTACTTGTTGAAGGTAAATTTTTTTTTTGGTTAAATCAGTAAGAGAATGAAATTAATAATAAAGGAGAGTATGTACAAGTTAGAGAGAATAAGATCTCTCAGTACAACAATCACAGAAAAGATCCCCTGGATACAGTAAACAACAAAGAGGAACGGTGCACAAATGGCAGGACATCAAACTGCTTGTCGAGATCCTATGCCTCCTGGAGACCCGAAATGCATAAAGGACACACAGGCAACAGAAACAAATGGTAAAGGGACCTACAAGCTATGTACCAATTAAGAGCACAAAAAACTTCAAATCAGAACTCTCAAACTAAGCAAAACAATGATCTGCGTGCCTAAAGATCACGGTTATGGGAGAGCTGGAGTGAGATGCTTCTATTAGGCCTTGTAACCTTCAGAGTCAATCAATTTACTGCAGGTGTCCCCCTCTGGATGCATTGGAGAACTGGATATTGCATACCTGAAATAGCAACTGCATAGATATGATAGAAAAAAGAAAAAACTCTCTGGCCTTACCTACACTCATTGTGAACCCTGAGTTGCTCCTGAATCTGGGTGAGAACTCGAGCAATCAACCCATCCACCACCATGGCTTCATCTGTGAAAGACCTAGCATTGCGTTCTTTCCAAAGGGAGTAGACTATTGATTAAAGGATGATTGGGAGAATAGAGGGCATGCTACGAGGGTGGGATTGGTTCAACCAAGGGGGAATGCAATGGAGTGTTAGATGTGGAGGGAGGGGTAGATGGAAGTAGGACAGGCAATATGCCCACACAGTTTGGGAGTAGGGGCAAGCAAAGAATAAGTGGGCAATGGTTTCGTTGTCTTGGAGGCATAAGGAGCAATAATTAGGGGTAAGAAGGAAGGGGAGACGATCTCTGGTTTGTAGTTTGCCACAGAATGCCAACCATAAGATGAAGGAGCACCGGGGACTGTTGCCTTTAAACCAAACTAGGGAATGCCAAGGACGGATATGAATGAGGGGTCTAAGAAAGGAGTAGGCTAAGGAATTGGAATACTCAACCTGGGAAGCGGACCCAGCTAACCACTCTAAACAATCTGGTTGAGATGTGTTGGGAAGGTAAGGAATAGGATCCAAAGAACCCAAAGTCTCAGCTATGAGCTCTTGCCAACTCCACCTGTTATTCCTTATCACCTCTGACACCGTAGCTGCCATGGGAAGTCCAGAACCATTAATAGCCCTTGGGGTAGAGAAGTGCTGGAGAATGCCTCGCGGATGCCATAGATCCTGCCAAAAGTTAGTAGATATTCCATTTCCTATCCTAAATCTAAATTGGTTCCCTAATAGATCTCTCACTGACAAAATTTTCCGCCAACTCCACGAACTATTGCTAGACGGTTGAATACTCTAAAAATTGCCCCTCCTCAGAATAATGGAATGAACCTATTACACCCAAAGTGCTTCAGGATCATTAAACAGAATCCAAATCCTATTGCCAAGTAACACAGTATTCCAAGTAGATAAGTGTTTAATCCCTAAGCCTCCCTCCTTTTTGGACCTACAAATGTCAGACCATTTAACCTAAGCACAGGTAGAAGAAGTACTCGACCCCGACCAAAGGAAAGCCCTAATTTTAGCCTCTAAATCCTTAAGAATAGAACAAGGTAGGATAAATATGGAAGACCAATAGACCTGAAAGGAAGACAGCATCGAAATGATCAGCTGAAGCCAACCAGCATAGGATAGGGATTTATTGGTCCACTTATTAATTCTAGCTTCACGTTTCGCCACAAGAGGCATACAATCCCTACGGGAGAGTCTCCCAGTGATAAGTGGAACACCTAAGTATTTTATGGGGAGGTGACCTCTCTTAAGCCCTGAAAGGTGTTCTATAGAAGGAGTTAAAGATCCAGACTCTGGGGATAGGAAGAAGTGGCTTTTGGTAGGATTCATGTCTAGGCCGGAAACGAGAAAGAAGGACCTCAAGCTATCTAACAAGGAGGACACAGAGTGAGGATCAGCATGACAAAACAACATAAAATCATCAGCGAAAAGTAGATGGTTAATTTTAAAAGTGTTGCACCGCCAATGGTAATGGAAAGTAGGATTGCCATCTAGGCTCATGTTCAACCATCTAGAGAGGACTTCCATACATAAAATGAAAAGGAAGGGAGATAAAGGATCCCCTTGCCTAAGCCCTGACTTCCCTCTAAAGAATTGGGATGGGGAGCCATTGACAAGAATGGAATAAGAACGAGAGGAGATGCACTCACGAATCCAATCCACAAATTGCCTAGGAAGACCGACTGAAACTAAAACATTGATCAGAAACTCCCAGTGGATGGTATCATAGGCTTTTTTTAGGTCTATCTTGAAAGCACAGCGTTTATGAGAATTGGGGAGATGGTAATTCCTAAGAATTTCCTGAGCTAGCAAAATATTATCGCCAATGCGACGATTTTGAATAAAGGCACTTTGGTTAGGGCTGACTATCTGGGGAAGGATCCTCCTAAGTCTGTTTGCTAAGATCTTGGCAATAACCTTATAAAGAAAATTGCAACAAGATATTGGTCGATAATCGTGAACTGTAGATGGTTGGGGAATCTTGGGGATAAGAGTGATAAAAGTGGAATTGAGCTCCTTTAAGAGTTTCCCATGAACAAAGAAATCTTGAATGGCTGCAGTAACTTCGGGACCTATGATTTGCCAAGAATGGCGAAAAAAGTAACCATTGAACCCATCTGGGCCTGGGCCCTTAGTGGGGTGAAGGGAATTGAAAGCCCTTTGAACTTCTTGAAGAGAGACTTCCTCAACAAGGGGAGAAGTGAGGCTATCAGGAAGAGGGTTAGGGAAGAGAGAAGCCACAAAATCTTGAGAAGGAGGAAGTGATTGAGAACTACCTAGGGAGAGTTGAAGGTAATCCCTAAACTGATTTTGAATCTCCTGGAGTCCTACAATTCTATAACCATTGGGAAGGCATAAGGAATGGATATTGTTTCGATGCCGGTGAGCTATGAGGGTTTGGTGAAAAAATTTAGTGTTCCTATCCCCCTCTTTGAGCCATTTTATACGGGAAGCTTGTTTGAAAAAGGATTCTTGATCGCTAAGAGCTCTAAGCAAAGCCTGAATGGCATCCAATTCTCTAACTTTGAGCATAGGAGACAGAGGGTCCATTCGAAGCTGATCTTGAATATGATTGAGGTTGGTTTGACAACTTGCCACCCGAGAACTAACATCACCTATTTGACTAGAATTAAGGGATTTGAGGGCCCGCCTAACCAATTTGAGCTTAGACAATACCCGATACATAGGAGTTCCTCGACACTGAGTATTCCAAGCGTCTGCAATAGTGGGAAGAAAGGTAGGTTGATTGACAAGAAAATTGGAGAATCTAAAGGGGGAGGATCCCTTAGGTAAGAGGTGTATGGCCTTGACCACCAGAGGAGAATGGTCGGAGATGTGAGGATTAAGAGTGACACTATAAGAGGTGGGGAACTTTGAAGCCCACTCGGAGTTAATGAGAGTTCTGTCCAACTTACGGGCTACATAAAGAGAACCACTTTGTTTATTAGTCCAGGTGAAAGTAGGACCACTAGCATTCAGATCAAACAAAGCACAATCATCGACACATTGTCGAAGATCCTGCATACCCTGTACAGCTGAGGAACTAAGGGGGTCAGCCTCATGAGGGAACAAAACAGCATTAAAATCCCCCTATCAACCAAGGTTGAGTTCCTACCGAGGAGGAAATGTGGGTCAAAGCAGCCCAAAGGTGTTTCCTATATTGAAAATTTGTGGAACCATACACACAAGTGACTAAGAAAGGAGAGGAACTATGGATGGGAAGAACCTCTAAATGGAGAAGTTGATCAGTTGAGCTTAAATAGGAACAGGTAAATCTGTCAGGATTCCAGCCAATGACAATCCTAGCAGTGGAGGCTTGATCTATGTTTGTGATGTACTGCCATCCAGGAAAGAGAACAGGGCAGATATCATTCAAAAAGGAGGGGGATCGAATTCTGGTTTCAGTCAAGCACACAAAAGCCGCAGACAAATTCCTAAGACTAGCCTTGACAGCAAGGTGTTTATTAGGGCTATTGAGCCCTCTAATATTCCAAAAAATTAAATCCATAAAACTGATCTTCCTAATACAAACCTACTTGATCTTCCTCCGAGATTTCCTATTCGGTTTGCTAGTAGGATCCCCCTCTACCCCTCCCTTTATACCAGAACTACATGGAACCAATTCAGAACTAGGAGAGGAAGGAGAACTACTTACTTGAGGAGTTGCAGGTGGGCCTGAGGCAGCAGATAGGCCACTGTGATCACCTTCCTGCGGGCTATCTTCTGATACTTGTGTGGAGGTAAGAGCTACTTGGATGCCTAGGCAACCACTGCCACTGTGGCCCTCTAGGTCTTTCTGTATTAGAACCTTAGGATCCGAAAGTCCTGTTGTAGACTCTGCATTCAAGGGAGGTTGGGTACTAGTGGGTACTGAAGTAGTAGGCTGCTCCTGGAGTGCCGGAAGGGTGTCAATCTGCTCTTCCACTTCCTGCACCAATTCCTGGTGCAAACCTGTGGAAAACTTCCTCCCCGTGGGGGCCCAAGCCTTCTTGGAAACCAGAGGACCTGACTGCCATTCATACTCTATTTGGATTTCTTTATAGGTTGCCTGCCCCTCTGTGGTATAAGTTGCGAGCTTAAAGGAATCAGGCCAATGCGTATGGAGTTCCAAATCCACACAAACCCGCGCATAGACTATGCGTGTCATCTTAGCTGTAGGTGAATCCATGAGAAGAGGGACACCGACTGCACTAGCGATACGTCCAAGGCCTTCAGTCGACCAATACTCTAGAGGGACATTGTAAAACCGCGTCCAAATAGGGGCTGAACAGACCACCTCGGACTCCCCTCCTTTCAAACACCAGCGCCGTAAAAACAGAGGCTTACCCTATATATGCCAAGGTCCTTTCTCCAGGACTTCATTCATACCAAACTCAGCATCAAACTTAAAGAGGAAGTTATTTGAATTGGTAATGAGGATCTCCTGCCGTCCAAATGAGGCTCATGAACGAGAGAGAGCTCGCTGAACTAGAGAATAAGCTGGGCGCTTACCTAGGAAAAAGCCGATTAGAGTAGTTTGAAAGTGAGTCGCACCTTGCTTGGCCAATTCCAGGGGAGGGGTAACGAAGATCTGGTTATCCTTTACTTCCGGAGGGTAGTAGGTCAGAGAGCTCACCGTAGCCGAGGATCCTAAGCCGGCAGCTACGACCGATTTCCAGGTAAGTTGAGGAACAGAAGGGGTGTCACCCGGCGAGAGGGAATCCGGGGCCTGAGAAGAAGGAGGAGTAGGAGAAGAAGGGCGGGAAGTAGGAGGGTGAGGGGCGGCCTTAGAAGGGAGCGAAAGCTGGGGTAAGGGGAGGTTAGGGTCATGGTTTTGGGATCGAGGAGGGGAAGAGGGCGAAGAAGATTTCTGCACAAGACCAAACGAAGAAGGAAGGGGTTGGAGAGGAGATCGTGCGGGAACCAAAGGAGGAGAGGAGGGGGAAGCCATGGGGAAAGGGTTCTGTCGCTAGAGATCACCAAGACAAGGAGGCTCAGAATCGCTCAAGAAACGCTCGCCACTCGCATAGATGGCTTGTGTAGAGATTGAAGTATGCGATATAATGGAAGTTAGGGTTTGTGTAGAGATTGAAGAAGGATAGAAGAGAAGGGTAAGATCTATGGATTTTGGGGACTTCTAAGCTAAGGTTTTGATTATTCTAGCATAGATGGCTTATGGGTAGGTTAGTTTTAAAACTTATTTTACCTTTTCTTGATTTTATGCATGCTATGCCTTTCTTTTAGAATGTATTTATTGAATAGAGTATGGTTTAATTGAAGGAAATCAAGAAAACCCCACTCAAGACAAGGAGGAAGGGCAATCTTGAATTCGGATTCCGACATTAGGTGGGTAACATTTGTATAGTTGTTGTGTAATGGGCAAATGCCCTATGTGTGCAATCTTTGTTAAGTTGTGTGTTTATTGAAAGTGTATTTCCTTTTATTTGAAAGAAAAGTATAAAACTATGATGATTCGATAGAATGAAAGAAGCATAAAATGCTATTCATGTGTTTGAATATGTGAGCATAAATTGGTTGTGATTGGGAAAGAGAGAACCCATTTCGATAGTCTCGTGCATGATGACCCATAGCCTTCTCCCGGCTGCCCGCTTTGGGCCACGAGATCTAGAGAAATCAGACTCGTTGTGTTACGGTGTAAACCGTTGTGTTTAAGGAACTCTCGAGCCAATTGTGTGCATTTCATCATTTTGGTGTTTATGATGCATAATATGTGCTTTAATTGATAGAAGATTCCATATTATTCCTTATGTGATGATTTTGGTTAATTTATGATTTATGTGATGAAGTTGAGTTATTTGGACTTTACATGATAGATTGTTAATGTTTTGGATTCTCTATGTGTTGTATGGCTCATTACTCAATGGCTATAAACGTGTTAGCTACTGAGCCGTGTTTTGCTCACCCCATTCTCCCTCCTCAGGTGCAAATTCAGGTTGATCGCTGAACCTTGCAAGGCATCGGGCATAACTCCAAGAAATCTTAGACACTTTTGTATTAAGTTAGTAACTAGCTTTTGGATAGCTTTATAAGCATATCAAGCATTGAGCATCACATACTTTGTATTTTGTACTTGATTTTGGATGGATATGATGAACATGCTGATATGTAACTAAAGTTGTGTATGAACTTCTGTTATGTTTAAAAAGAGAATGAGAGCTCTAGTACTCTCTTCTTCATATGTTTATGTTGAATTGCGATCTGTGTGTGTGATCTTGAAAAGGGTATGTGTGTGAGTCTTTTAATTGTTGAGTTGCTGTTGGAATTTTGCTTTGGGAGAGCTCGCTGGAAATTTGCTAAGGTTTGTGAGCTGTTGAAATTATGGGCTGATGTGGTCAATTTTAGATATATTGTGCATTCAACCAAATTTTGAGTTGTTATAGGTCGAATAGGATCATTTAGACTCCTTGAGGGTGTTAGGCGAGCTGTAGAACTTTCCATGATGTAGTATGAGCTATATTCAGGGTGTGTAAATTGGAAGAGGTGAGTTGTTAAAGTGGAGTGCAGTTGCTAGCAAAAATGATGGATTTGTTTTAGCAGAAACTTTGAATCTATATGCGAACTATATAGATTTGGAGTTTGTTCTTTTGGTCTTCATGAATGTTGTAGGGCGTTCTCTTACCTTTCTATAGCCACTAAGTTTGTAAAATTTGGAGTTCAGGGTCAAAAGTTATGGTACTTGCAAGTTTTGGTACTGTTTAGGAGGAGCTAGTTGATCGGTCTTGGAGTAAACTTTTGATTTCCTTAGTGGACGAGCTTGTCTTTGAGTCCTTCTTGAAAATGGTAGAGCTATCTCTTAGCTTTCCAACGAATCAAACCTTGTTTGATTTGGAGCTCGGAGTCAAAAGATATTAAGATTAGAAGTCTGATAGGTCGGGCTGCGAGGCGCTCGCCCTGCGCGGGCGAGCCGAGGCATTTTGAGGTCAGTTCCTGGCCGAC
The DNA here is from genome assembly GCA_029891385.1 of Erythroxylum novogranatense. Lineage (NCBI taxonomy): Eukaryota > Viridiplantae > Streptophyta > Magnoliopsida > Malpighiales > Erythroxylaceae > Erythroxylum > Erythroxylum novogranatense. The sequence continues at coordinate 56,119,726 of CM057231.1, forward strand.
CGACCCCTCTTCCTTCTTTAACTTTTTGTACAAACCTCCGATCGACCTCATTTTCGAAGCGATAGATTCCTAAGAAAATTTTCTATCTTTTTATACCTGATTTGTCAGTATTGCTTTTAAATTATAAAAAGTGGATTGAAACAAAGTGTGATGGTCGGTCGATAAAGTCTGAATATACTTCAATGATTTTGAAATATCTTGAGCTATAGAGCTCTGATCGGGTCGATTCTTATTTTAAATTAAACTAGAGACGAAAATCTACAAATTTTATGAAGGAACCGATCGACAATTTAGCCTCTAAGACTTTATATTTCTGACTTGAAGTCGGTAGAGTGTCGGTTTTGATTGTTTTTCTTCAGATAGTATTTTGAGCATAACTTTTTCATTTCTAATCCGAATTGAGCGTTTTTAGTGGCCTTAGAATCGTTAGAATATGAGGAACAAATGTCCTTAAGAATCCAATCCGTTTCTCCTTTTGCGAGTTACCCAAATTGGGGTCAGTATGTTGTCGGTTTTAGGTCTTCTATGCTTTTATGTTCCTGAATGTTGGGCCTCGGAGACGGGGTCCAACAAAAAGAGTCAAGGTTGTCTTCCTTTCATTTATATTGATGCAACTTTGATTTTATTCAAGACATTTTAAGCACTTTTTCATATTATTATTGAGGCATTTAAAATTATACATTATTTGATGAAATTAATTATTGAAATTTACAATTTTTCTTATATGGTATTTTTAATTTAAACCCCTAATTTTGTTAAAAACAAACCTTTATTGCTTTAATAGAATTTTTAACTTAGGTACAATGTCAATATTGGAGAGTTGTCAAATTAAACACAATTATGATTCCTTATATCTAAATTGACCTTTAGTGTCGACTCTTTAAATATTAAATCTCTCTCTTTATTAAGAAAGTTTATCAATCTTGATCAAATTCGATTTAATTTTCCAACCAAGTTAGCTTAATGCATGATACTTTTTTTTCCATTTTTTAGACAAATATGATTCCAAGGTGGAGAAAAAGTTGTGATACTAGATTTAAGGGAAGTAATGAAAATCAAAAGGAGTGATTCTTTTATCATTTTTATTTTTCTTGCACTTTTTGTGATGAGCTTAGGTAAATTTATATTGTCTACATGTATGGATATTTTTTAATATGAAATATATCTTTTTGTTCTTGATATTAAATTATGTTTTATGCATGAACCAAGGAGGATTTAATTATTATCTTGGTAGTTGTTTATTTTAAAGTAAAATAAATGTACTAAAAAATTGGAGAGGCATAGAACCATTTCCAAGGTTTCCAGTACATCAATCATGTTCTAGCCCAAACAAGCCTTTTAGATCTTACACATACATAAAGAGATAGTAACTTGATCACAAGATATAGTTTGCTAGTACTCTATAACAATTCAAACATGTTGCAACCTATAACACTTCAGACACATTACACTTATAAGGATAGGAAAGCTAGGAAAATAAATCAAGCTTGATTTTATGCCATTTTTAAACCCAATGGTGGATTTTTTAGTGGAGTTTGTCTTACATGCTAGTAAACTAAGGGTATTTCTTTTCCTCTATAATTATATTATTTTGTTCAACATGAATCTCTCTTTACATGTTACAATTTTGGGTCGTTTCTATTACTTTTCCATATCTTCTTGAAGGATCACTGGGACGGGATGAAGGAGTAGTACATAACAAGACTTAGTGGTATGTTGATAGTTAATTTTTTGTTTAAATTTATTATTATTCTTTAATATCACAAAAATTTTGTCATCTAAAAAAGGAGGAGATTGTTGAACCAAGGTAGGTTCCAATACATTTTTTTAATGATAAAAATATAATCACTATTAATGAGTTTATTATTTTGATTAAAAAGCAATATAAGAACAAAATGAAGTCATAAATTCAAGTGGATAATTTATGAAGTTGATAAAAGAGAAGTTGAAGTTTGCATGTAAAGAAATGAAGAATAAATTAAGAATAAAAGAATATTAAGGCTCATCAAGATCATTTTACATTTTGCATAATTTTTTTGAATCTCACTTTGTTATATTTGATGTTATAAAAGGCTCATCATACTTAAACATTTCGTTTCACCTCGTTGAATGAGTCATTTCATTCATTAAGAGGTATAAAAGCTTTTGGATTTAATATAAAACCATCTTAATCTTTTAAACAAACTTTAGGAAATATTTAGGTAACTGCTTAAATTAGAATGCATTAAAATTTTGGGTTTGAGCATTTGAACTTATTGCGAAGTTAGAAAGTGCATTCATGCTCATGCATAATATAGCATATACACACACACACACGTAAATATTAAATTTTAACATTAAAATGATTGTACATGCATTCATTGACATTCACATAAATATTGAATTTTAACATTAAAATGATTGTACATGCATTCATTGACATTTTTAGGTATAATTGATTCTATAAATGTGATTACATTGATAATTGTGGTTTTATATGTTGAAAATATATTTAGAGAGTATATGTATTGATTTAAAATTTTTGTAAAATTTAGGAAAATTATGAAAATTTTGGGTATTTTCGAATAGGAAAAATGTCAAGTGTCAAAACAATTAATAAATGGTAGTAGAATTTACTATCCAATGAAGATGGGAATTTTATAATTGAATTTGGAATTTATTGACAAATGTTGGACCAATAGAGGTTGAAAAATTAAATCCTTCTATGTTTTGATAATAATAAAACTTAAAGAATTGGTTAAGAAATAATTTCAGGTATTTGGATTAAAATACTGGTACACTAGTCGACTAATGATGGCATAAGTTGACTATTATGTTGTTGATGATTTTCAAGTCAGATGAAATTTAAATAAAGTCGATTTGTGAAAATCAAGATTGCAATAATGAGTACCAGAATTAAACAACGTGTATTTCATGAGAAGATCTTATATGAAGAATTCAAATAAGCATCTCAACAATCAAAGATTGGAGATTGTGTGAGATCTGTCAGTTGGAGCTTGGGACAAGTCGACCTTCATGTTGCAAGTCAACTATTAATAATCAGACCTGTCAGTTGGTTAAATGGACTAGTCGACTATCATCATATTAGTCGACTATTCGAAGAGCGGAGCTGAAAGTTTCATGAAAAACGTTAGTGCTAGTCGACTAATTCTTGAAGACAAGTTGACTATAATGTACTAGTCAACTATTACACACCGACTAGTCAACTATCAGTTACAGCTGAACATAATTTGACTGTGTCAATTGATTTCAAACGGGAGAAAATCTTCATACAACGGCTAGGAGCGTTCTACAACGGCTAAGAGAGTTCTACAATGTCTTGAAGCCTGCAAATAAAGGACAGAACTTCAAAGGATTGAACACACAAGTCCAAAGTGAAGCATACTTACCATAGTTTGAAATTATCTTCACATCGCCCTCAATTTTCTCTTAGCATATTCTAATTGTATTCAGTTGTACTAAGATTTACTACTTCATTTCTATCATTGTTATTATTGTGAGCTGAGTGATTAGAGAAGAATCATTTAGGAGGTAGGATTTGTGTCGGAAAAATAAATCGTTTGTAAGGCGTAGCTTGAGCCGGAAGTCAAGTTGAGTTGGAAGAGTTCACATTGAACAAAAAAGTGTGTAGTAAAGAGCTTTGACAAAATTCTAAGTGGGAGCTTAGGTAGATGACGTAGGTCTTAGCAACGAATCTCTATAAACACTGTGTTTGCGTCTCTTCTCTACTCCTTTACATTTCGATTTGCTTGTTTGTTTCGTGTGTTTTAATTCTTTATTTTGTAACACTTTGTGAAAAGATTAAAAGATCTATTCAACCCCCCTTCTAGATCGTTTTCAATTGATATCAAAGCGAAAAAATCCAGGGATGGCGCTGAATTTTACACACAACAACATAGTGGAAGAAGGTAATACAAATAATCGCCCTCCTCTTTTTAATGGTACTAACTATTCTTCTTGAAAAAATCCTATGAAATACCACATCATAAGTGAGGAAGTGGAGTATTAGAAGATCATAATCTTCGGTCCACACATTTCATTGAATGAAAATGGTGAGATAAAGACAGAGCTGGAATATGATGACAATGATTGGAAGCAAGGCTACATCAACGCAAAAGCCATGAAGTTGATATATTGCGCTCTCACCGTTAAGGAGAGAAATCGAATGAACTCATGCTTTAGCACTCAAGAAATGTGGGAGAGACTACGCATCACTCACGAAGGAACCAACCAAGTTCGAGAAACAAAGATCAACATGCTTCTCCATGACTATGAAATGTTTGTCATGAAGGAAGGTGAGTCTATTTCCACTATGCTTGATTGTTTTGCAGAAATTATCAATGGATTAGGCAACCTTGGAAAGCACATGACGGATAGCGAGAAGGTGAAAAAAATTCTTCGTTCATTGCCAAAAGAATAGGAATCACAAGTCACAGCCATTATGGAGTCTAAAGAACTCAATCGATTGGAATTCAATGCCTTGGTGGGATTACTCATAAACTATGAGATCATTCTCAAATCAAAAGGAGAAAGATGTAAGTCATAAAAATCAATTGCTTTAAAAGCTAATGTTTCTTCTCTTGATGAAAGTGATGAAGAGTTAGATAAAGAGGAAGAAGATGAAGAACTAGCACTTTATGCTAGAAACTTGAGAATGTTCAAAGGACTACTCAAGAATAGGAAGAAGGAATTACGTGGTAGAAGAAATGAAGAAAGAAAGAAGAACACCATGGAAAGAAGGACCAAAAGCTATGAAGAAAAGAAGAGTAATGAAGAGTGTTGGAAATGTGGAAAAAGAGGACATCATGCTAGAGAGTGCAAAAGCACTTCCTTTTCCTCAAAACTCCAGAAAAATGACAAGTATGACAAAGGGAAGAAGAAAGCTAGTCTTGTAGCTACTTGCAGTGATGATGAGGAAGCATACCTAAGCAATGATGAGAGCAACTTGGATCTTATGGAAAATAGCTCCTTGTCAAGTGATGATGAGGATGAGGTAATGATCATTGATCAAGATCTTAGAGATTCATTTACTGCTTTACAAATTGATTTTGAAGAAGCTATTTAAATCAACAAGAAATTGAGAAGGAAAATAAGAGATCTTGTGGCTGAAAATAATGATTTGCATGAAACTATTGATGACTTAGAATGCATTAAGAAAGATCATTCCATATGCTTTGCTGAGAAAGAAAACCTAACTAGTGAACTTGATAGACTTAGAAAAGAGTTTTCATATATGGTTGGAAAATTTGCTAATGAAAATGAAAATTTTAAAAAGATGTTGTCTTTACAAAGTTATTCCATTTCTAAACATGGTTTAGGATATGACCCCTTTGATAGAGATTGTTACTTGATTTCTAAATTTACTAAAGATGGAAAAGTTGCTACATGTGTTAAATGTTTAAGAGATGGTCATATAGAAAATGCATGTAAAAGTATTAGGAGATGTATTAGTGTGAAGAATATTTGGGTGGTAAAAGGTACATCACTTCCTAATATGGTTTATATGACTAACCAAAATGGACCCAAAATGACTTGGGTATCAATGAGAAGAAAGAATGTTTCTTTTGTAGATACATGCAAGGAATGAAAATCCACCAAGCACATGGTACATTGATAGTGGATGTTCAAGGCATATGAGTGGAGACAAGAGCTTATTTGTAGAAATCAAACCAAAGAATCAAGGATTTGTCACATTTAGATACAATAAAAAAGGTAAAGTCATTGGTGTTGGTAAAGTGGGTAAGGAACCTTTGCCTACCATTGACAATGTTTTACTTGTTGATGGCTTGAAACATAATTTTATAAGTGTCTTTCAATTATGTGATATGAATTTTAATGTGAAATTTGAAACATCTCATTGTATGGTTAAGAAAGATGAAAATGTTGCTTTCATTAGTTTGAGACATGGAAGTACATATATTGTTGATTTGCATGATGATAGTTCTTTTAATGAAAAATGTTTGGTAACATTAGAAGAAAATGCATTTTTATGGCATAAAAAGTTAGGACATGCACCATTGCCTTTAATTTCTAAACTTTCTAAAAATGACATTGTAAGAGGTTTGACTAAGATAAAATTTGTTAAAAACCACTTGTGTGAATCTTGCTTGAAAGGCAAACATGTTAGAGAATCTTTCAAACCAAAGAAAGAAATATGTACATCTGGAATACTTGAACTTGTTCATATGGATTTAATTGGACCATCTAGGCATGCTAGACTAAGCGGTAAATTATATGTTCTTGTTATTGTTGATGATTTTTCTAGATTCACTTGGGTGAGATTTCTTGCAAATAAAAGTGATGCTTTTAACGAGTTTGCTAAGTGGTGTAGGTTGGTTCAAAATGAAAAAAACTTGACAATAGTTGCTATAAGAACTGATCATGGAGGTGAGTTTGATTGTGAATCATTCGAAAGATTTTTGTGACAAATATGGAATGAAGCACAATCTCTCATCACCAATAACTCCACAACAAAATGGTGTAGTAGAAAGGAAGAATCGTTCACTTGAAGAATTGAGTAGAACAACATTGAATGAATATAATCTTCCTAAATCTTTTTGGGCAGAGGCAATCAATACCGCTTGCTATGTCATCAATAGAGTTCATCTAAGAATAGACAAAAACAAGACACCATACGAGTTATGGAAAGGTAAGAAATCCAATATATCATATTTTCATCCTTTTGGCTGTAAAGTATTTATTCATAATAATGGAAAGAACAACTTAGGAAAATTTGATTCAAAATCTGACGTTGGTGTGTTTCTTGATTATTCACTAATTAGTAAGGCATTTAGAGTCTACAATAATAAAACTAAGTGTGTTGAAGAAAGAATTCATGTTAAATTCGATGATACGATTTCACCCCCGAGAAAGGTTTGTTTTGATGATGATGCAGGAAATTTAGGAAATGGAGTTGAAGAAATAGAATCCAATATTGAAGAAGAAAAGTTAGATGAAGAAGATCATGTACCTAGCACTATAGCATGGGCAAAAGCAAAGAATCATCCTATAGAGAAAGTAATTGGCAGCTTGAGTGATGGTTTAAGAACAAGGAGGAAAACATATGAACACATAAGCAATTCAGCCTTCATCTCACTAGTGAAACCCAAGAACATAAAAGAGGCTCTTGAAGATGAAAATTGGTTGTTGGCTATGCAAGAAGAACTTAACCAATTCAAAAGGAATAATGTATGGGATTTGGTAACTCCACCAAAGGACAAAACCATCATTGGAGTCAAGTGGGTAAATAGGATAAAGTTTGATGAAAATGGTGATGCAATCAAGAATAAATCAAGGTTAGTAGCTCAAGAATTTTATCAAGAAGAAGGTCTTGATTATAATGAAACATATGCACCGGTGGCTCGATTGGAAGCAATTAGATTGCTATGTGCCTTTGTTTCTCATAAGAAGATCAAATTAAATCAAATAGACGTCAAAAGTGCATTTCTCAATGGCTACATTCAAAAGGAAGTTTATGTCAAACAACCACCAGGTTTTGAAGATCATGAACATCTAGATTATGTCTACAAGCTCAAGAAGGCACTATATGGATTAAAGCAAGCACCTAGGGCCTGGTATGAAAGGTTACGTACTTTTCTAACCCAAAATGGTTACATTCGTAGTAAAGTTGATAATACCTTGTTTATAAAACATGTTGATCAAGATATGTTAGTTGTCAAATTTATGTTGATGATATTGTTTTTGGTGATACTAATGAATCTTTGTGCAAAGAATTTAGTGACTTAATACAAAGTGAATTTGAAATGAGCATGATGGGAGAACTCAATTTCTTTCTTGGGTTGCAAATCAAACAATTCAAAGATGGCATCTTCATTCACCAATCCAAGTATACAAAAGAGATTTTAAAAAAGTTCAATATGGAAGGCTATAAAGATGCAGTAACACCTATGGCATCAAATCTGGTTTTGGAAAAATTTGAACATGAAGAAGATGTTGATCAAAAGCTTTATAGAGGTATAATCAGCTATCTTTTATATTTAACCACATCTAGACCAGATATAATGTTTGCTACATGTCTTTGTGTTAGATTTCAATCTAGTCCTAAGATTTCTCATTTAAGTGCTTTCAAAAGAATTTTTAGATATCTTAGCAAAACAATTAATCATGGATTATGGTATCCTAGTTGTGAGTCTTTCGACTTGTATGCTTATAGTGATGCTGATTATGGTGGTTGTAGGATAGATAGAAAAGGCACAAGTGACCTATGTCATTTCTTAGGTTTATTTTTTTTCATGGGCTAGTAAAAAACAAGTTAGTGTAGCTATTTCTACTGTTGAATCTGAATATGTAGAAGCTGGAAGTGCATGTGCCCAAGTTCTTTGACTTAAGCATCAATTACTTGATTATGGTATTAGTGTTAAAAATATTTCAATCTATTATGATAATACAAGTGCAATTTGTTTGTGTAAAAATCCAATTTTGCATAGTAGAACAAAACATAGTGAGATTAGACATAATTTCATACGTGATCATTGTTTGAAAGGCGATATTTGTTTAAAACATATCTCTTCAAGTGATTAATTGGCATATATATTTACTAAACCTCTTAAAGAAGATGTGTTTGTGAATATTAAATTAAAACTTGGTATGTGTGATTTGAATTCAATTGGATGATTGAAATTGTTTGCATACATTTTCACAGCAAAATGGTCAAATTATTAGGGAAATATGCAATTCCATCGGAGAATATGTCAACATGATTTGTATTTAGGTTATAAAGTGATTCTTCTGGATTTTAGAAATATTCCAGTCGACTAATTGAAATCTAAGTCGACTGATGTTGAGGTAATAGTCGAGTAATTTTGATTTACATATTGACTATTGCATTAGGGGATAAATTGATTAAGTATTTTAGAGACATTCTAGTTGATTATTATAGTCTTAGTCGACTATTTACATGTCAGTCGATTATAATACCTAATTGTCCCACAATTCATATTTATATCAGTCGACTAATACCCTTTTAGTCGACTAATACACAGATCTCAAGCCTAAACCAGTCGACTAATATATTACTAGTCGACTATAGGTCATCGCAAGTCTTTAAAATACCCAATATTTCCCAAACTCTCTGAAAAGCTATCTTCTCCAACCTTCAAAATTCTCCTTCTTAGTTGACTACTTTCTTCAAATCTCTTCAAATCAACACTTCCCATCTTCAATCCTCTTTCAAAAACACAAAACCCATTTTTCCATTCATCAAATCATCTCTTTCTTCTTTGGAAATATCTTTTTCGACATCCAAAACCCTAACTTATGCAAAACCACTCTTCTTCTTCCAAAATCTCTCAAGTCCTTCAAAATGGCTCCAAGGAAATCTAGTGGAAAAGAAAAACAAGCAGAATCCGCACCACACACTCAACGACCTCGAGTTAGAGGGTCTTCATCAAGGGGAGGAGTTGAAAGAGAGAATGAATTTGTTGAGCCAAGGTTCATCTCTTTGGAAGCTCAAAATCTCTACTACAAGGTATTAAAATCTGAAGTTCTAATTCCTTCTTTGAGATTTGATTGGGTTGAGCTTGACCATAGTGAATTCAAGGATTTATTTAATGAAATAACGATTCTTGGATTGAGAGAATTTTTGGGTTTTAAGGATGATATTTATGAGGATTTAGTTAGAGAATTTTATGCTAATCTAGTTGTGACTAGAAGCAATTTTGATAGTGGAGTTCATTTGAAGTCTAGTATTCAAGGGAAAGAAATTTTCATTTGTGAAGAAAATTTGTGCATTTGGTTTAAGTTGCCTAAAGGAGGAGTTAGGCCTAGAGCATCTTTACTAGATTCAAATATTTTGAGACATGAAGATGGTGATATGGATGAGGAAGCGGAAGATAATTATGGTTATGATGAAGAGAAAGGTGATGAATTACTTGGAATAATTTGTATTGATCATTCCACGCCATATGAGGCAATGGATTTGCCATTAAACTATAGGTTGTTGCATTATGCCATAAATAGAGTTATTTATCCCAAGAAAGCAAGTAACAATCACATTATCTCATTGGATAAGGAAATTATATGGCATTTGGAAGAAGGTAGGAAAATTAATTTTTCGAATTTAATCATACAAATGATGAGGAAGAAGGCAAACTTGTTAAGAGGAGAGCTTAGAGGAAAAACTATCAAGCATAAAGGAATGCCTTATGGAGCTTTGATCACTTACATCTCAAAGTTGCAAAGGTGTAATTTGAGTTCATATGAACATTATCCGTATCCAACAAGTTAGAGGTTTACACCCTATAATATAAGGAGTATGAAGTTGGTGAAAACTATTGAAAAGGGTTGGGTGTATGCTTATCATGTGGAGAAGCTTGGGTTAACATTGGAAAGTGAGCAACAAATGCCCAAACGACAACGTTCAAAAAGAGCCAGTGAACGACCTAGTAGTGCAAGACCGAGAAATGTGAGGCAAAGTGAAGTATCTCGAGAAGAACTTCAAGAAATTAGAGATCAAATCGAAGAAGTGAATGTGTGTTGGGATCTTCAACAAGGGAATCTCATTTGCTTGGAGAAAAGCATCAAGAAATTTTTTGATAAATTCGGTTGCAGGCATAACGATGCTTCTCCATCTTGATGGTTAATGTATTTGATCTAGACCAACATTTCATGTTGTTTTCATCTTAATGTTTGTGATTTGCAAACTTGAAACTATGATTGTTGGTTTGATAATCTATGTGAATGTGTGATTTCTTTGTCAATTATTTGGCGACTATGTTCCTTTTCCTGAGTGTTATGATTTTTTTTATTATGACAAAAAGGGGGAGAAACATCGTTAAAAAAATTGTTGGATTAAAATTATGGACTATGGATTGCAATATTATTGTTGGATTCATTGAGTTCATTGATTTATTGATTAAGAGGGAGACAATCTAACCAAAAAGACAAGGCATAAAAACCTTAATCAATTTTTCTTTGTTTTCAATTTTTTAAACAATTTCTAAATGTTTTGTCATTATCAAAAAGGGGGAGATTTTTGGACCAATGGAGGTTGATAAATTAAATCCTTCTATGTTTTGATAATAATAAAACTTAAAGAATTGGTTAAGAAATAATTTTAGGTATTTGGATTAAAATGGTGGTACACTAGTCGACTAATGATGGCACAAATTGACTATTATGTTGTTGATGATTTTCAAGGTAGAAGAAATTTAAATAAAGCCAATTTGTGAAAATCAAGATTGCAATAATGAGAATCAGAATTAGACAACGTGTATTTCATGAGAAGATCTTGTATGAAGAATTCAAATAAGCATCTCAACAATCAAAGATTGGAGATTGTGTGAGATTTGTCAGTTGGAGCTTGGGACAAGTCGACCATCATGTTGCAAGTCGACTATTAACAATCAGACCTATCAGTTGGTTAAATGGACTAGTCGACTATCATCATATTAGTCGACTATTCGAAGAGTGGAACTAAAAGTTTCATGAAAAATGTTAGTGCTAGTCAACTAATTCTTGAAGACAAGTTGACTATAATGTACTAGTCAACTATTACACACCGACTAGTCGACTATCAGTTGCAGCTGAACATAATTTGACTGTGTCAATTGATTTCAAACGGGAGAAAATCTTCATACAATGGCTATGAGCGTTCTACAACGGTTAGGAGAGTTCTACAACGTCTAAAAATGTTTTGAAGCGTGCAAATAAAAGACGGAACTTCAAAGGATTGAACACACAAGTCCAAAGTGAAACATACTTACCATAGTTCGAAATTATCTTCACATCGCTCTCAATTTGCTCTTAGCATATTCTAATTGTATTCAGCTGTACTGAGATTTACTACTTCATTTCTATCATTGTTATTATTGTGAGCTGAGTGATTAGAGAAGAATCACTTGGGAGGTAAGATTTGTGCAGGGAAAATAAATCGTTTGTAAGGTGTAGCTTGAGCCGAAAGTCAAGTTGAGCTGGAAGAGTTCACACTGAACTAAAAAGTGTGTAGTAAAGAGCTTTGACAAAATCCTAAGTGGGAGCTTAGGTAGAGGACGTAGGTCTTAGCACCGAACCTCTATAAACACTGTGTTTGTGTCTCTTCTCTACTCTTTTACATTTCGATTTGCTTGTTTGTTTCGTGTGTTTTAATTCTCTATTTTGTAGCACTTTGCGAAAAGATTAAAAGATCTATTCAAACCCCCTTCTAGATCGTTATTAACAAATATCATTGAAAATTAGGAGATAATTGGAGTAGGAATTGGAGTTAAATGGACTAGTTAAATAAGATAAAACAAGCGAAACCATAGGAAGTGGACATGTGGTAAGTGATAAGTGTCACTTGCCAAGCCATGCTCCCACCACTTACGACACTCTCTCCTAAGTGAAAGACCAACTTCATTTTTAATTGTCTTTCACTTATTCATTTACTCTCTCCTATTGTAAGTTCTCTTCTCATCTTCTTCAATCTTCTTCATCTACAACACCCATTTCTCAGCCTCTCAATGTGAACTTGGTTCTCACCCTGCATTTGCTACTATCATTTTTGCTATCTTCTTCTTATTTATCACTAAAAACCTATCCCTACCACCATTGGAAGATGAAGATAGAATGATCCTTGGGAGCTTAGGTTGAGTGATATTTTGAAGATGTTGGAGCTAAATCAAGTAAGTAGTTTGTTTATCTATATGACTAGTGTTAAATGAAGCATGTATGCTGATAATTAGAGGTTAAATGAACATAAATGATGTTTTATGTATGATGAACGTGAGTGATGAAATGTGTATGTAAATGTATTGTTTGTGTATATTTATGATGATCAATGATTCATAAATTGTTATAGAGATGTTTTTAAGGTAGAATGATCATTATAATGGTGTTTGGATGAGTGCAATAAATTGATGAATGAATGAACATGTTTAATGTTCTGTTTTCGGATTAATGATCAAATATAAATCATGATTTGTCTTGTGAATGTTTTGGAGTTGTAAATTGAGATAAGAATGAAGAGGAAATGAAGAGAAAGAGAAATCTGGAAAATTAGAAGAGAGAGAGAGACCTGGAAAAATTTAACTGTAGTGTTTCCACTGATTAAGCATCTGTATTTTAGCCATAACTTATTCTGTAGTTATCCAAATGAGATGATTTTTAATTTGGATTAAATTAGAGACATATGGCTAAATTTTTTATTAAGATATGAAATTCAAATTCTGTCTTTAAGAGTTTCAAAAATTGGACATGAAGTTGAATACTTAGTGCAGTAAATTGGTGGATGAACACATGTATTTGTGTTCTGTTTTGAGAGTATGAAAACCAAGAGTGATGAGTTGTATGTAGATGTTATGAATTATGAATTAAGGGTTTAATGAAAGTGAAAGTTAGGTTAACCAAGATGTTGAGTTATGTTCTTGAAATGAGATGAATTAAGATAATAGTTAGGAATGAAAAATGAAGTAGGATATGTGCAGAAAAATTTCTGATAAAAGCGTATGAGAATATGATCTATTTTGGTGTTTATGACCAAGCATGGAATATGAATTGAGTATGGATGATGTTGAGTTGAAATTAGGGTATACTTGAAGAAGTTATCAAATTGAAATGATAAGTTTTGAATATGAATTATTTGAGACTTATGAATGAGATATTTATGGAAACAAATTATAGGATTTCATTAATGATGAGTTTTAGTAAGAATGACAAATCAAATGAGTTGAGGTTTGAGAGCTTAATGAAATCAAATTGGTAGTTGAATTGTTATGAAATGATGTTGCATTATAGGAAGTAAATTTGGCAAAATTTAGAGTGAAAGTGAGGTTAGGATATATGTAGAAACCATTGGAAATGCTCTTGAATGAGTTTTGTCCGTAGTTTTAAAACCGGACCAGACTGTTTGGTCCGACCTGAAAAGATTGAACCGGTCAGTGGTCCGGTTCGATTTCATCAAAGAACCTCTCTGCATAAAAACCGGCCGATTTAACCTTTTTCTGATCGAATCAAACGGTCCGGTCTGGTTTTTAAAATCTTAGATTTCATTAACAATTGCTTTGTCTCCCTGATTTTGTGGTTCTATTTATGGGTTGGACCATACAAAGCCACCAGTTCTTTATATCAGTCTTAAACTCTCGGTCTTTGGTATTTACCTCCTTTTTTTTTTACTTAAAACTAAATATAGACCTCTATAAAATAATTCTTAATTATAATATCTTTTATTGTTATTATATAAAATTATTAATTCTATATTATTAAATTTTATATTGTAAATGAATATTAATATTAAGAATTAATTTTAAAATTTTAAATATTAGAGAAGTGTTTCAGTTTTATGAGAAATTTATAATTGATTTTATTTTTATATGTTTTACTTAGGTTAATTTAGATATGAAAGACAAAGAAAATCATATTCCAAATTATCATTTTAATCTTGGGAATAACATGTGTTTATCAATTGGTAAGTGAAAATAAAAAAGGAGGCCTTTGTTTACAGATGAGTGATTGTAATTATAGTCGATGGTATTGTATTAATTTGAAAGAATTATGAAGCTAATTTTGTAATGAATAATTTAAACTATTGAAACATATGATTTCATTTTTTATATTGAATAAATAATTCAAATATAAGTACTAAGCTCGACCTTAAAAATGAGAAAAAAATTCTTACATATCAATTATCTCTCGTGACCTTACTATAATTTTGCTAGAAACATTATATAAATCATATTGCCACCTATGAAATGCTCCAGTCACATACTTCTTCTCAACATCCTCTATTTTATTTGAGTTGAAAATCATTATCTCTCTTACTTCCGGTTACATGCAACACCACCACCAATACTCATTTTGAAGTACATTCATGAAACTTACAAACATAAACATATTAAACTTTGAATTATTGTCTTAATTATACTTTCACAAAATATTCGTTGCTCATAAATAAACATGAAAGAAATATACATACCTGGTTAGTTATACATGTATTAATGCCAAACTCTAGATCTTGGTCAATAGTTCTTCTATAGGCAAAAGGTGCAAATTTAACCATTATTTCATAAAATTACAAGTTAATTTCTAATATTTTGAGGCATTTAAATGAATTCTAACATTTGCAACTATTTAAATTTGACCGCAAAATTTAAATAGAGTAAATCCTTGTCAAGATGATTTATAAAGGAAATGCATTTGTCACAATGAATGAATTAAGAACATATAATGATGGTTAGTTCATATCTTATTTTGATCATATTTAAGTTAAAATTATATTGTATTACAAGTTTACAATTACGAATAATTTTATACATTATTAATTTGTAATTTATTTTAATGAAATAAAAGAAGTTGATGCAAATACTTTAGATGAAAACGTAATTTACTTAATTTTTAAATAACGTTAGAGAATTTGGATCTTTTGACAATGATGAGACTCAATCTCCTTCGAAATACAATTTTAATTTTTATTGTTATTTTAATATTTATATTAGACTCATATTTATTTATTATTAATTCATTATATAATAATAGACATTGGTGTATTTTTATTTCAATAAAATATTTTATTTTTACTTATTCTTGGAAGTTTTACTTCTTATTTAATATATACCAGTTTTATAGTGGTTCACTACCAGTTGAACCTCTAAACCTTAAACATTTCCTTCGACTAGTTTGATGTCCAGTTCAGTTTTTAAATCATTGAGTTTTGTCTCTCCTATGTCTGTTGGACGGATAAACGGACCTTCTCGGGTCTGGAAAACTTCCTAGCCTCGTCCAGGTTCGTTAAATGAACTTTAGGTTTACTAAACGGACAGTCACGAGTCTGAAAATCGTCCTAACCTTGTCTATGTCCGTTAGGGGGTGTATGTCCGCTTAGCAGACATTTACGGTACACTTACATAAATTTGTGATTTTGATCTTCTAGACGGCAAAATCTCTCTTTAGGATCTTTACAAAAGTTGTAGATCTCGAAGTCCTCTTCCAAAGCATCCTAGAATGACGCTAATCCAACATCTACAAAAAAAAATTATCTAAGATATGTTTGTTTATAGATGATTGACTTATTATTGTTTTTCCCATGAGATATTTAGGCTTGAGTATGATCTTGAATGAGTCTAGTTGATGACGAATTGAGCGATTAAAGTAAGGAAAGTGTATTAGGTGTTAAAGAATGATTCAAAGATCATGTTAATTGGTTACGATACGAGTATTAAGGAAATATACTCGAAATTTTCATTGAACATGCATTGTACATATTCCATATGTATATGTGTGCATAAATGAATACTTATAATTATACAAACTTGTGATGTGTATAAATGTGTATGTATTACATGATTTAGAAGAGCATATTGAGCGACGACCTCCATACATTGCCGAAACTTCAAGGCAATAACTTTTTGGAGCAAATTATGAGTAACCAGATGGCCTCACTTAATTAATTGTTGCTCTAAATTTTGTATTGAACTGTTTAGTGGAATTGATTGTGTTGATTCCGGACATTGAATATCCGAGGTGTTTGATGCATGAATGACATATTGGAAGTATTCCTTGTATGTGAATTTGACGAAATATGTGATTTCTCAACATTTTGTTGAATGCCGAGCCGAAGTCCGAAGATAAATATGAACGCGAATATAGTGCATTTCATTACATGAATGCATGAACAGATAATGATAGCTGTGACCTGAGTAGCCACCGAAATGAACTTAAAGCTCATAATGTGATTAACAACCAAAGGCTCACTGTATATAATGAGCCATGTATCCGCAATGGATAAGGAACATTTAACAATGAGTATAGTATCCATAATAAATACGGGACAGTTTTAGGCACTCGGTCACAACAACGTAATAATTAGAAATGAGTCTCATGAGCATTACATATACATTTAATATGTATGTTTGAATGATTGAAATTAAATGTTGACTTGTATTTGAATGAGAACGTGAATATTTGTGAACAAAGTGCTTTGTAATGCTACAAAAAAATGATGTGAATTATGTGATTATATATGTTGATGTGTTATGTGAATTGAGTGAACCATCAAGGATGATTACCTCACTGAATTCGCAAAATTCACCAAAATTGCAACATTGATAGTTCAAGACCGAGAGAGGACATGAGTAATAAAGAGACTCTACAAGAAACATAGTTTTTGTATTTTTGAAAAAGAGAAATGGTTCAAAAGTCGGTCAGCTGAGAATGAAGTATTAGATAGAATCTTTTGTATAATTCCTCATATGTATAGCGTATGTTGTATTTAATTTTGATATTGTACATATTTGGATGATACTATAAAGCTATAATGTACATATTGTTTAAAAAATAAAATAAAAAAATTTTAGGTTTTTAAATATCGTGTCTTTTTTTTATGATGCCTTATAAGAGGTTATAAATGACGAAGTCATGACTAAGTGATTGCAGTAACTGCTCTATCATCTCATTATTATAGGTTATGTACTGTAATTTTCTCATAATATTCTAATATGTACTCTATAACAGTGAGAAGCGGTACCTGATATTGATGGTATCGTTATAGTACTGTACAAGAACTTAATATGGTATTCACAAATTTGGGTGGTGAATGATGTTTGCCTTAGCAGCGATAAGTAGCTTACATATTAATTTTGATGAAAAATCTGATACGTCAAGTATAGCTTTAGCTCTTTGTTGCAAATTAGAGGCGCTAAGTCTATTTACCTGTATCAACTGTAAACTAGAAAAGAATTGATGAGGAATATCTTGGTAAGAGAGGAGGAATAATAATTGAAGTTTAATTATTAATAGCCTCGTATTTAGGGAAAGGGGTGATTGACTGCACTGGCTTAATCAAGCAGCTAGACTATTATAAGCTGCAGACCAGAGAATGCCAGATGTAATAGAAGAAATGGCAAGCAGAATGAGAACGAAAGGCGGATCAAAATATTTATATTTAAATTTAATTACGATAAAAACGTAAATTTAATTCTTCTGCGGAAAAGAAGATCAAACGAAAGCAGCAGCGAGGAGACAGACAAGAACGAGGTAATAGAGAGAGGGCCATCCGTGTTGGTCGAGAAAGATTATATGTTATATATATAGATAAAAAAGAAAACCAATTTTGTAAAACGAAACTGCACTGAAGAGAAGACTAACTTTTGGCGCTAAATATCAAAATGGCTAAATGGAATTAGGGTTTCGATGGGATAAGTAATTGAGTGACGATGAAGAGAGACATCTTCCAAGTTCCCCAGGATCCATCGGCACGGTCCCCAAGAGACTTCCATGGAGATCGGAGCTCCAAATGCGGACCCGTAACTCACCAAAATCAAGGTGTTCTGATTTCTTACAAATCTACGATTTCGAAAGTCTACGCACCATTTTTTTTTCCCTTTTTCACATTGATGTTGATTTTGGTTAATCGATTGTTCAGTGAACTGTTTTTCTACCTCAATGTTTATTTAACTAATGGTTTAAACCAATAACATAATGTGAAATATTGTCAGCTTGCGAGCCCAAAATGTCGGAATATGCTTTCTTTAAGAAATTGCAGGAGGATGCTGATAGTAGGTTCCGTTCTCATTCACAAGATCGTGAAAAACACCAATCTAAGAAGCTCAAAACAAGCTGCAATTCTGGAGGTTGGTTATTAATGTGTAACACTGCTGAATCAAACGAAAAGGAGAAATTGTTAATTCTTATTCGTCATCTAGTACTTTTCTGCAGCACCGTTTGCTTGATTACTGGGCCTTCCCTTCATCTTTTGTGCTAAATGTCTAACATCATATCTTGCTTTTCCTTCAATCCATAATAGCCATAAGAAATTCAATTCCTTGTTGCTGCCTGAGAATGCTACACATGTTAATTCTTTTCCATTCCTATCTCCACGAGTCAGGTCGGTCACTAAACAGAGTCACTACCAACTGGTATTTCACCTTTTCTTTTTCTTCATTACAAGTGCTGTAACATTTCTGTAGTTATCGGATTGTAAATTAGCACGCGGAAGTTGTCCTTGCCTTTTGCCATTCAAATGTATAGTGGATGGATTATACAGGACAAGAATTTGAACAATTCTTTTTGTTTACCTTTAAACAAAAAAATTGTGAAGATGAGAGTTTCACCTACATAAATTACTTTGCTCATTTACATGATGCTCTGTCGTTTTTTCTGATATAGACATGCCAATTATATGGATTAAGAATCATGAAATCAAGTTTATCACAATTCACATGGCTTACTAAAATCCTGACATTTCCCCATTTCAAATTTATAGGACGCAAAGGTGAACTTTTTAACTGATTCCATTATTCTTTTATGCAACTGTAAGTGCTGTTAATGTTGGCGGAGGTGAATTTGAAGAACTTTATGTACAGAAAATCGCATACAACTGTGGTAACATTTGAGCACCTGATCATAAGTTTCATAAAATGAAAACATTAATTGTATTAACGGGACTATTAGTTTCTTTTGGATTCTTTGGGATAGTCTGGAAAGGAACATTAATTGCAATCAACTATTTTGCAGTGTCTCAAAACTTGCACAATAATGACATTAGAGAGAAAAATTTTGACTTGTTCTTCACTGCCTTAAGGAAGCATATAAATATTATGACAATTTTTGTTGTTGTAACCTTTCCAACTCTGGACCTTTATATTATTAGAATGGTTTATGAGCTGTGGCCTAGGTATTTTCTTACTTTATTAATGCTACTCTACTACGATGCATCACCTCATATTCATTTAAAACCTTAACTTACTAAGTTGAAGAATACTTAGGACTATCATTGTAGCTATACTTGCATGCAATTATTATGTAAACAATGTGGATCCTAAAGCTTTCTAGTCATAACTGAGTTGCTGCAAATCTGCAGGGGCTCAGTACCGGCAATTGGATGTCTTTTCTAGAAAAAGAAAAAATCTCCAAAAGTGGGTTGCAAATACCTCTTTTCCTGATGAGCTATGTTCAAAGGGGTTAGACACATGACATATAATGAGTTCTTATGTCTTCCATATTTCTGCTATCATGTGCCATAAAGAATATCTCCGCAGGTGTGATATTATTTCTGCGCTGCTCAGCCGGCTGTTTCCTGTGACTATCATGGAAAAAGTATGGAGAAATGTTATTTGAGTGGCTATGAGTTAGACGATGTCTACATTAAGCAGCTGGAACTTTGCTTTCTGACCTTTTGCATTTTCCAGACAGGGAAGGGGCAAATTGATGGCAAAACTAAGGTGCATACCTTTCCTTGTTCAAACAACTATTCAAATGAATCTCATCAGATGCCTATAAGAAACATGATGGAAATAGAGGACAAGCTACCCTTCGACAATGATCTATGCTTTTGTTGGTTGGATATACCAAGCGAGCCAGATATCTCAAGTTCCAGCCCTGAAATCTATCATGAAGCCTATAAGGATAGCAGAATGAGGGCACTCCAACTTCTGCGAGAAAGCAAGACCCATGGTTTCTATGCTGAGGACAATTCTACTTTTGGCTTTCAGATTCCAGAATATGAACCTGACACCTGTAATGATCTCAAGGGTACCAATAGATTCCATTATTTTAATAAATCCTTTAGTGGTGATGAACTCCATCTCCCTCTGGTGGATTGGGAATTTAACAACATAGTGGACGAGAGAAAACCGTCTCCGACTTGTAGAACTACAGAATTTAGCATGCTTCCTTATCAGAAACAGAAACAGAACAGCATCATTGGTGAATTCCGATCTCCCAATAACCCTCTGTCTTCAGAAGAGCCTCATCCTCTTTTGCTGGGTTGGGACTTCAAAAACATGATGGATGATAGAAACCTATCTTTGAGTTGTGAAAATACAGAGCTGAGCATGTGTCCAAATTCATGGGGTTTACATGCTGATGATCAACAATTGGAAAACCATAGCAGATTCAGTGTAAATGGATTGTGTAAACCATCTTTGTTATGTCATCGTTCCCCAAACCTGCCTTCACTATGTTGGCACCCCTCACCCAGCCATGACAGCCATGATCTGGAAGAAGGTATTCTTGAGATTAAGGAAAAAGTGGATACTGTTTTGGATGATTGCTCTTTGCCCTTGCACGGCGATCATAATTTAGTTGAATATTGTCATCCTTACAGCACATGTGATAGTAGAAGCATCATTCTTTCTCCCCAAAATCATCTTTGGTTTATGAGCAAGATTCTAGATGATGAGCAATGTCATACTGATAGAAAAGTTCTATTTTCCTCTGGAATCAATTTCAACTCTGTGCTGAAGCACTCTCCAGTAAGCAATTCCTTGAGAGATTATTACATAGCAAATAATCATGCTCTTGTATACCCGTATACCATTGACACATCTTCAACCTTTCCTGCTGAGGACAAGTATGAGAACTATCCCTGTGGTTTGGGACATGGAGCAGTTTATCATTGTTCCCATGAAGATATGACTAAGGAACATGACTGGCAATTATTTGCTTCCAGCTTATGTATTGAAAAAGCGTTGGCATTTTCATTGGATGAATCATACAAGGAGGGATCTGAAAGAGAATTTTCCGATAATGGGGAAGTGAAATACTTTTGATGCTTCTATTATGCCTGGGGATTCGGCCCTCAGAAAAGGTTTGCTGTGATCTGTTGATTAGTTAGGCATTCTTATGAGCTATGAAGTTCCGATTGTGTGAAGTTGAAAGGTTAATGGTTACCAACGGTGCACATTTCCTCAAAGTTGATACCTTCATAGCTCCGAATGTGTGAAGTTGAAAGGTTAATGGTTACCAACGGTGCACATTTCCTCAAAGTTGATACCTTGTAGGACATGATGTTCTGCTTGGAAGATTCGTTGTAATGATTGATATTCATCTTTCAGTAAAGATGTAGAGACCCGAGATTGCAGCTTAGTACAGCATCCCCTTGATGAACGTGTCGTCTACCAGATCCAGAGAGGAGGGCAGCCTAAGTGCATCGCTCTTTGCAAAAACAATTGAATGCAGCGTGACTAGAAAAAACCTGTACTGTAACTCCTAACTCCAATCCAAAGTTTACTTTCACTTGTCAGAGAGTTCTTAATTCCGTACCCATTTTATGCCCCAAACAAAATCGATTCTAAATTCCCGGCCTTTAGGAAATTGGATTTGCTCTTCTTTTTACCAATTTGCTTATTTATAATCCGCCACTTTTTATTTTTATAAAAAAAGTTTTGAGCTGAAAGCACAATGTAATGTAATTGCCATCTCGTGAAGACAAGAAGTTCAATATGATATTACGAGTAAAATAAATAAATGAAAAGGAAAATATAATTAATCCCCCTACCTAGGCCTATATTCCAAGTAGCTTTAGACTGCACGTTAATTAAGCCCATTTGTTCCGTGATTGCCTCCGTTGTCACTCTCTTGCTTTGGTCGGTGGATATGAATTAATAAAATAAAATAAAATAAACCGGAGAAAAAGTGCAGTCGGTGTATTTGTTAAGCCCTAGGCTCTACTACATATTCGTTAGCGGTTTCGCATGCAATTTGCAAATATAAATGTAATTTAAAGGATGACCCTTGTAATCTTGACTTCAATACTTACGAATTTATAAAAATCATTTTTTTGGTACTTCTCCTTGATAAAGACATCTAGTGAAACGGCTTTATTTCTATTTGCCTCAAGAATTAGGTTAGATTTAATTAACACAAACTAAGTTACTTTAGATTCACAACCAAGGTCAATGAATTGGAAGCAACGTAGCAAGTCCTTTTTCAGTTGCATGTGCCTTATATCTAATCGTTCAAGTTTAGAGCATTTATTAATAATAGATATGGTGTTAAATGAGACATTTTGATTTTAGACCTCCTCAATTGCTAGAGGGTTTTGAAAATTACAAACTATATATTATGTACATAACCCAATAGGTTAGCGTAGGTGACGCATACCTTCGTCGCTTAACTAAGAGGTTCCGGGTTCGATCCCTACCTTTGGAAATGCAGCAAACTCCTGAGCCAACTGCAGCCCCCGAAAGGGATGTATCAGTACAGTGAAGGGAGATTAGTCACCGGCTTCGACCCAGTGAACACCTCCTGAGAGACCAAAAAAAATATTATGTACATTTATGTGTCAGGATTAGGTAGCTGACAATATAGCAAACAAAATCAAGAAGTAATAGGCAAAAGCGTAGTTGAAAGTATAATTATTAATTAAGGAAACAAAATTCAAACTGATAAATAAAATTATTTTGCCATAGGTTTAAAGCACCACAGTTTTTTAATCAGGCAATACAATGAATAATGTTGCTTAAAATTTTGACTAAGGTGACATAGCAGTTTCAACCTAGCAACAATATTGAATCAATATAGTGACAATTTGAATCTTAAGGCAATGAAGTAATTTTTTAGGCAAGAATATCTAACAACAAAAGTAACAATTTATCATTTCATTAGCAATAACATGATAATAGAAAAACAAATACTTGTCATTGAGTAGGCAACATCTATACATAAATTAATTTTCATTAACACAATGTATAGTATTTAAAATAGTTATACATACATTAATATATGTTCTAAAATATATACCACCAAATGTTAATGACCAAAAAATTTCATTTATATACGCTATCTTATACTCTATATGGACTTAATGAAATTCAACCTTTAATATATCCAAAATACAATATCCAAAATCATTAACTAAAATATGTACCTATATTATCTTCCTCTAGTCCATATGGAATATAAGTACATCAACTAAATACAAAACAAAACCAATATGATGGGCACTTCAAAATCCTTCACAAAGTACCTCCTTATCCATTCCTGATCATCACCTTCCTACAAAATACAACAAGTAAATTACGATTATTCCACAATAACTATCCTCATAATAATACAATGATTAAGTTCTATTTATGAACAAAGTCAGAAGATATGAACTTTTCAATGCACATTAGGTGTACTATATTTGCAAATAGGAAAATAAGCAAAAATAATTTGCAATTAATCTTAATGGAGAAGACATAAAGATGATGTACAACCAAAAAAAAATCAAAGAACTTTATCACCATATACTCTTAATATATATGATTTGGAGGAATATGACATTTAAAAAAATGCTTTAGAAGTCTCCTCCTCCATTAGAGCTTAGATCTTAATAGAAAGACATTATACCAAAGAAAACATTGAAAAATGCTAGGGAGTATAAAAGATATGGATTGTGGTGTCACTAAAAGAAATTGTATTTTTAGTTAAAGTAAAAGTTGTCACTAAACCTAACAATATTAATCACTACTATTAATAGTCCAATTTTTAAAGTCGTCACCTCTCTTCATAAATACCTTCACCAATAATAAAATAGTGACTAATTTAGGAAAATAATCACAATTATGCAACACTTTTGTGACAAAAGTACTAACACTAAAAACTATGGAATGTGTGACAAAACTATATAGTCACAGCAATTTTACATATTTATGACAAGTTTGCCGACACAAACAATATAAAATAGTGACAAATAAAGTCGTAACAATACTTTATTGTATTGTGATAACATCTTCGTCACTAAAATAATTGAAAATAATGACAAAATATTTGTCACTCGTGTTTTTTTGTTTAGTGTCCATTACTTCTTAGTCACTAATATTTTAACAAAAAAGTGTCAAAATCATTTTGTCATAAAAATGAAAATTTGGTATTGTCACCAATGTGTTTATTATTGTCACAAATGAAACCATCAATTCAACAATAGAATTGCATGAGTGGTAAAAAAATCCGCATTAGTGATCATATTGTCTAACAGATTTCGTCACAAGTATGAAAGTTATATATTACAATAATGTTGTCACTAAATAAAGGTTATATGTTATAATAAATTTATCACTAATGTATTCTGTTTGTCATAAATAATATTATTAAATTTAACAATATCATTGCTTAATTGATAAATTTTTTTGCTTTGGTGGCCATAAAGCGAAGTAACAAATGATATGGATTTTAGTGCCAAGATATTATCATATCGACAAATAAAATTATTAATATATAAATATATATAAATCACAAAAATGTACAAAATTCTAATTTCTAATATATAAAATTGAAAATTAATATTGAATATAATTATGTTTATTATAATTATCCCAAACTACTACATACTAATTTAAGCTAAAACTCTCAAGGTAAACTTTCCTAGTCGTTCTTCAGATGAAGTTCATTGTTGATTTGTTTCCTACAAAATAAATAAAAATGGAATCAATTAATTAGTTTATAAAATATTAAGCTATATATTTATTACTATCATTTTATAATAATATAATGATAATGATAAGAAGTAATATCAACTATTCTAGATTTTATAAATCTATAAACTCATATGATTAGTTGGGATATTTGATGTTGTGGCACTTGATGGATCTCCATTTAAGGTAAAAGCCTTGAGTAACAAACTAGGAATTACTCGAGTACTTGCCAAATGTGCAAAAACAACTAAAATTTGTTTCATTTTCATGGCTTGCTTTTCAATAGATGCATCTTGAGCTTGAATCTTCTCATCTTGTGTTTTTGTGATTTTAGTAAGTCCTGCAAGTTCATCATCTAAAATACTTACACGTTTCTTTACAGCTTTAACTTCAGTTAAAATATGACTTTTTTCTTGGGACTTAGATGTTATCTCTTTAACACCTAAAACACTTGAAAGAAGTCCAATATGAAAGATCTTTAAGTAAGCATTCACATTTAACACCTAATTCTCATTCACATTCACTTAATACATATTACTCAACTCCTTTGAATCATAACTACAATCATATGAAAATCTTCATTCACATTATATTTATGTCTTTGGTACTTTGATATCATCAATTCACTCATTAAGTTATAACCCCAATTATCACTTCATACATATCACACATTAGTCACTTAATCCAAGCATCATTCTAGGTTCAATTCAAGCTCCATTCTAGCCTAAATAAGACCAAATGGCCAGTGAATGTCCGTTGAGCGGACCTTTACGGGTCACTTATAGAAATGTGAAATTTTGACCCTCTAGACAGTAAAATCTCTTCTTGGGTTCTCTACAGAATTTGTAGAACTCGAAGTCCTCTTCAAAAAACATACTTAAATTACCTCAATCCAAGTTCTATAGAAAAAGTTATGCTTCTTTCCCTAAGAGCTATCCAATTGTATCCTTATTTTCCATATTTCTAACTCTTTACTTACCACATTCACCACCTTATTCTTGGTTTATCATTTCTAGTTTAATTACTCATCAGTTACCCCATCATTCTAAACTCTATTTCAACTCCATATCATCCATAAACAAATTATAGTTCATGATTGCTCATGAACACCAAAAACAGAACATAAACATATATACATACACCATCAACTTTCTGCACAAATTCATCTTCATTTTCACTTTCATTTCACTTCTAACTATCACCTTAATTCATCTCATTTCAAGAACACAGCTCAACATCTTAGTTAACATAACTTTCACTTTCATTATACCTTTAATTTAGAACTCATAACATCTACATAACATCTCATCACTCATGGTTTTCATACTCTCAAAACAGAACATAAACATATATATTCATCCATCAATTTACTGCACCCAGTACACAACTTTAAGTCAAAATTTGAAACTCTTATAGATAGAATTTGAATTTGATGTCTTCATAAATAATGTATCCATATGTCTCTAATTTAATCCAAATTAAAAATCATTTCATTAGATATCTACAGATCAAGTTATGGATAAAATACATATGCATATCCAGTGGCAATGTTACAGCTAACATATTTCAGCACACTTTAAACACCATTATCAAATTGTCTCTAAACTTTCATCCTAATTCTTCTCTTTTCAAGACATTACACTTGTCTTTTCCTTAACTTCAATAATCAATCCAATCCATTTCTAAAACAACCAATGATCCACGTTGTTATACATCAAAAATAGAACATGAAAATATCTATTCATAATCAATTTTTCTGCACTTCTTTCTACATCCTTTTAAGATTCATCCTAACTCTAAATCGTCTCAATACCAAGTCATACATTGCTGTTCATAAATCATAGAAAAACAAGATATAAACACATTCATTTCTTCATGATAATTGTAACACCCCACTCCCGTATGACCCGAACTCGACATCGGTGGTGATATCCGAATCCGTGCCCTGTGAAGGTGGCGTGCTACAACACTCAGTACAAATTTTCTTTTCTTTACTTTAACACATATACACACACATTATATTTTATGTGGAAGACAAGTTACATAAACAATTCAATGGCCTCGAGGCCCTTTTCATAAATACAATTTATTTCAGTTTGTTGACTTTACAAATTGACCTAATCTTAATACAAAATTTCAGAAAATAAAAAAATACACTAATGCAGACGCGAACTGATCCCGACCACTCCTCTATTTCATTAACCAACAGATGTAATACGTCCGTTGCCTAACGGGGTATTCTTCTGAGTCCTAAAAAATAATTGCAAATTTTGGGTGAGTTTTACGAACTCAGTGAGGAACCATCATCGATGGTTCTCTCAATTCATGTAACACATCAATTCACATATCATATATTCAAAACTTCTACCAAATTACAAAATTGCCACAACAGAACAACATTTTTCCAAAAATCATAACTTTTCATCCTCTTTGTCAAAAATTCCAAATTTTATATCAATAAAAAGAGCAAAACAAATGCTACATCTTTTATGAACAAACTGAAAGCCAATTCCATCATTAAACAACTCAATTTCTCAATCAAAGCTTCAGCCTATCCAAATCATTCTCAACAAAAACCCAATTTTTCAAAATTCATAACTTTCCAACCCATTATCGAAAAATTACATACCATATAGCAATAAAAAGCTTAGACAATGTACTACAATTCTCAAGAAGAACTTAGCACCCAATTCCATCTCTAACTAGGTTAAAATCTCCCATTACTATGGCTGTCCAAGAAAACAACATTTAACCTAAATCATAACAAAACTTTACAAATTTATGTCTAACAATTCTTACATCCAAAATTCACACAAAATACCTCATTAGAAAGCTGCAACAATCCTCTACAACTTTCCAGAAGGTCACTTAAGCCAATTTCACCACTAACAGTCCCAAATAAATACTAGAACATAAATAGTACAAAACCTGTTCACTTAGAGCATTGCACACCAAAACACAATTTGGACTGAATTACCATTTGAACATTAACAGACCATAACTTTCAATCTATACATCAAATAAATTCATACTTAGTGGCGTTAGAAAGCTAACACAAAAATCTTCAACTTTCATAAAGACCAAAGTAGCAAATTCAATCCTAAAAACATCATCAAAGTTTCAGGTCACAAGGTTCGGATACTGTTCACATAGCACCTACCAATTCACTTTGCATGCCAAAATTAAAATCTTTAAGGTCAGAATAGGACAAAACTTCCTTCATATGAAATCTAGCCACACTTCTTAAGTTTAATTTAAAACAAACCTCAGCTCAATTGGACAACCATATCAAAAGTTATGAGCCAAAATCTGAAACCTACACAAAGTCATATTTTTCAGATTTCCTCCCTACCTCAACTCTTTTCATTTCATCACTTTACCTACATCAATATGCATCCATTTGGACCTCTAATTCAGCCATAAATTTATCAAAACAATTACTTGAGTAATCCATCACAATTTGGCAGCAACAACATACACAATTTTCTTACTTCATTTCCACTCATCTACCATCACTCTAACATCAAAACTAATCAAAAACCAATTCAACACATATTAGTCATTCAATCTCATACTTACATACACTCATACCCAAGCAATCTAACCACTATCTTTATGAAATTTATGCACAATTAATCACCATAAATGCTTCTAATTTCCAATAAAAGAATAGACAACTTCATTCTCACCTAAACAAGCTTCAACTCTTCAATCTTCCACTAACTCACCAAATCCCCTCCTTCCCTTCTCTCACACAACAATCACCATATCAAGGGAGGTAGAAAACTTAAGCATGGACACATGAAGGGAAATATAAGAGCTTTGGTGTGGGTGGAGATTAACAAGAAGAAGAAGAAGAAAAAGAAGAAGAAGAGACCATCAAAGAAGCAAGGAGAAGAGGCTACGGATGGGAGGAAGAATAAGCTTTCAAAATGATTTTTTTGATGTTTCAAGGAGAAGAGTCATGGGTGCTTGCTTAACTTAAGATATTTATATAAACAAATGAGAAAATGACTAAGTAGGCAAGTGACATGTCTCACTTGCCACTTGTCCCGGTTTTTAATCCAGTTCCAAACTCTGCTCCAATTTCTCGTCAAACTCTAATGGCTTAACTTAATATATCCTAACATCATATCTCTAATTTTTCAATGCCATTGGCCAGTCATTTCTAGTACCGAAAATTCACTTAATCAGCCACTTGGAAATTTTTCCGATCCGGACATTGATTCCCAAAAATTTCAGAAAAATTTCCAAAATCTCCTAAAAATGGAAAACACACCTAGATCACTCCAGATCAATTTTTCAAACACAATTATCACATAAATCTCACAAAATTGCATTTAGACACATATGCCAGGAAATGTCATGAATGCATATATAATCATGTGCATATATAAAAATTTCAATGTATGCGTATATGGAGGCCATATTATGCATGTTCATGCCGAGATGAGTTTAAACATTCCTAACCAGTTCCAAATTACCATTTTATCCTTCTCATCGGTGATGGGATGTTATAATAATTTTATCACCGACTATCATCATATGTACTTCATTCAAAGAAGAGTACTGTTTATACTTAATTGTTTAGCTTCAATGTCTTCAAATCACACTTAACCCTAGCTTCTCTAACATACACGATTATCATCATCATTCAAGGTGGAAGGGTTGGGACTTTAGTAACAAGATGGAGAAGACAACAAATCTTGAAGAAACAAGGTGAAAGAGTTGAACAAAAATCAACATGATGAGAGTGGTAAGAGTTTAGTAGATGGAGAGAAGAATGAGAAGATGAGAGCAAATGAACAAAATGAAGAAAAGAAGCAAGTTTCGTAAATGAAAAGTGAAAGTCCACAAGATGGTTTTTAATTTAGCCAAAAGAATAGCAAGTGGTGAGTGGCAGTGACATTTGTCACTTTCCTATAGTCCCATTTTGGTCTTTTAGTAAGCTAGTCCATTTGTCTCTAATTTTTAACCCAAATTTCTTCTAATTTTCAGTGACACTTGTCATTAAATCTTAATGTCATTCATAAAAAGTTCCATTGCTATTTGAGTCTTATTTCTACTATTATTTATCAATTGTTCTGCCACTTGACATTTTTTCTAGTCCAAAAATACCCTTAAATTCTAAAAAATTCTCATATTTCACTAAAAATTCTAATTCACTACTTATACATTCCAACTCAATTTTTAAGAAACATAATCCATAATTCACATTATAATCATATTAAAACAATCATTTATACCTGAAAAATGTCAAATAAGTGCATGAAAAATTCGTTGTAATATGTGAAATAATCAAATTTCAAATGTGTGTATGCTAACATTATGCATGAGCATGAAATGCATTTTTTTAACCTCTCATTGCTATTTTCTCAATTATAGAAATCTAAGGTTTAAACCCTTAGTATGGAAACGAGATGTTATAGAAAATGAGCAGACTTTGTCAATCTATCCACTATAACCCAAATAGCATCGTGACCCTTCGATGTACGAGGTAGTCCAATTACAAAATCCATTGTCATATGCTCCCACTTCCATTCCAGAATAGGCAAAGACTGTAATATACCTGCTGGTTTCTGAAGCTCTACCTTAATCCGTTGATAAGGAAGACATCTGGCCACAAATTTCACTATCTCTATCTTCATCCCTGGCCACTGATAACTCTCTCGAAGAGTTCAATATATCTTAGTGCTACCAGGATGTATAGCATAAGTCAAACTATGAGCTTTGTCCAAGATAGCTCGCCTAAGACCTTGGTCATCCAGCATATGGACTCTATCTCTGAAGACTAACAACCTATCTTCCCTCATTTAGAACCTCTCACTCTCTTCAGATGATAATTTCTCCCGAATGACTCTTAACTTGGGATCGTCGGCTTGCGATCTCTTGATCTCATCAAATAATATTGGCTGAAATTTAAATCATGCTAGCAATGTTCCGTCGTCCTCTGCCACTGAGAATCTAACCCCAAGGCTCCACAAATTCATCTCATATAAGGATTTTACTTATCAATTACTATCGAATAAGACTTACGACTTAGTGCATCGGCTACCATATTAACTTTTTCTTTGCATTTTCTAAGGCATTTAATGCCTTTAATCCAATACTTACTTTTCAAAACATAATTAAGCACATTTTTATCCAAATAAATTAGGCTATTACTCATCAATCTAAGCAAAAATTCAAGTTTTTTCCAAGTTAACAAGAAAGCCGCTTTCCAATGCATATCATTACGAATCCTTAAATCCTAAACCAAGTTTACTTAGGCATTTTATGAAACATCTAATGTGCATGAATTTAAAGTCATGTTTTTAAGACTTCATCATAGTAATTCATGCTCCTATCTTATTATATAACAAACACTTCCAATCAACAACACATGTCACCACTCCATTCAATCCAATTCCCTTCATTTAAGCCATATTCATCATAATTATACAACTCATTATATTAGTCCATTTCTTCTCCCATCATTTTGACTAAGCCTTATCAAATATACATCTTCTCATTTTTCATCATCAATTCAAATTAAACATATACAATTAACATCATAGAATTCATTTAAACCATCAATTTTAAAAGATATTAAAATTTTCACAAATTTTCACCAAAAAGAGAAAATTTCAGTTTTGGCTTAAGGGGACTTCTCCATGACTCATTTCATTCATTTAAACCACGTTTTGTGCATATGAAAGCATGAAGAACAATTATAATGTAGAGAGAGATGAGATAAAATTTACCTAAACTTTCCTTTAGTGATATCTTAAAATCCTTTGAAAACTTCTCAAATCTAATGATAGATTTGAGTTCCTTGATCCCAAATTAACTTAGAACACCTTGATTTGAGTTGGAGAAACAAAAAGAATGGTAGAATTTTAGTGATGGTCGAATGGGTTCTTCTCCTCCTCTCTTCTCCTTTCTTTCGATTAAAACAAAGTTTTTAATCGTGAAGAAGGGTCTAGAATATTGACTCTTCTTTAAACAAATATGATGAAATTACCTTTTTGTCTTGAGCTTATGTGAAATTACTATTATACCCTCCGAACTTTTCCTAAATTTGATGTAACATCCCATTACCTATGGGAAGGTTAAAATAGTAAATGTAAGTGATTTATGAGAGGCTTAGAAATACTTTTTCATGCTCATGCATAATATCCCATACACATATACATGAATAGTGAATTTTTTTTGCATATGAAAATAATTGTACATGCGTTAATGAATAATTCTGGTATGATTGGATTGATTTGTGTATTTTGAGAATTATGAATGTTTTACATTAGAAATTTTATGGGTTAGTGAAATTGTAATATTTTTAATTTTGGTGATTTTAGAATTTATTTTCAGAAATTATAGAGAATTATGGAAATTTATGGAACAGAAAGAGAGAATAGGAATTAATGGTGATTGGAGATAGTTAGATTGTAAAGATGAGACAAAAGGAATTAATCAAGAAGAAACTAAGTTAGAACTTAGACCTTAGGAAAGTGACAAGTGTCATTTAATAAGTTGCCATTATAATTTTTTTTTCTGATAGTGAGTTAAGATACCAAAGAGTAAACAGAACTAAGTTATATGTCTAAGTCCCTTCTTCGTAGTCAACTTCTTCAAATTTTCTTCCACACTCAAAGTTTTTCATCAAAATCCTTAAGAGGGATTTTTTTGTTTTTCCTCATCCCACAACCCTACCACCACTGCTATTTATTCTTCCACCCTAAGAAAAACTAGAAGCTGGTCATTTTACACAGTAAATACGTGAGTTTTGCATGGATTTAGGGCTTGAAGATAGTTGAAGCTTTTGGAGTTTTCAATAATCAGTGAATAAATTTGTTAGAGTTGTGGATTTTTGAAATAAAGTTGACAAATTTATTGTCAATGCATGTTCATGGCATTTATGTATATTTATATTCATGAACACTATGTTAATGGGATGAAAATTGTGGATATGATGTTATTTAGTTTTTCATGGATTGTTAGTGATCAGGTGTTGTGAAAATGGTTCTTGGAGTTGAAATAGCAATGAAATGATGTATAGGATTAGTATAGAGAATTAGATAAGCAAAGGTGATATGCTCTATTTCTTCACTATGCATGTATGAATATATAGGTGTTTACACGTGAGCTTATGAAAACTTAGAAATGATTAAGGAAATGGTTTTTGAGTTGAAGAGAAATTGTAAAATGATGGTCTAAGATAGGAATGAGTGTATAAATGAAAGTTGAGAGAAAAATGGAGAATATGGACAAAAGTTGAAAATGCAGTGAATGGTGTATGGCAGAGCATGAAGAGTTCAACTACTGAATATTTGTTTTTTTTATGATGTCGATGAAACTTGGTTAAATTTGCATTTGTAGAGGTAGTGTGAATTTGTGGTGAATGAGTTAAGTGAAATGGAGTAGATTAAAAAATTGAAGTGTTGGATTTTTAAAAATGAAGTATGGAAATTTCTAGGAATGAATAGTAGGAGAGAGTTGAATTTTTGATCTGAAATTTGGTGAATTTACTGTACTGATCTAAATAGATTTTGACAAAGTTCTCTTCATAAAAGTTGTAGCTTATCCTCTTAGCTTTTTAACGGTATAAAGTATGAAATTTTTGGACAATGGAGTTGAGAGATATGATTATTATAAGTTTATGATTTTGCATAGGATGGACATTCGGGACAGCTACATTATTTTGAAAATTTGGGCCCTTATAGAGGCAAATTTTATTTTTGAGATCTTCATGGCATTGTAAGTCTAGAAGTTCTCTTCGAAATGGTCTTTGAATGATTTTAATCCGATATTTGTGATAAAAGTTATGCCCATTTTACCAAACAGGTCTGAAGAAGAAGAGAACGTCAAGATCACGACTCTGTCGCGAGCGCAGGCCGCGATTGTGCTTATGTACGTTCGTGACCCGCAGGTCTTCCCCCAGCCTGAACATATTCCACTATTTTGGCCATAACTTTGTCATTCGACCTCCAAATGACCTGATTTTTGAAGCATTAGATTCATAACATATTCCTCTATCTCTATATAAAAATTTATAGCTTTTGATTTTGACTCAAAAAGGATTGATTGAATCAAAGTAAGGGTATCAATTGGAACAACATGAACTGGATATTTTACTAAACATGTTTCAGTATTTTGATGATATCTTGATCTGTAGAATTTCAAATAAGATGAATTTTAATTTGGAGTAAATTGGAGATATAGGCCTACAAATTGTAGCAAGAATTCTAATTTTGATTCTTTCTCTAAGATATTGAATTTCTAGATAGAAGTTGTATATAGTACACTGTTTTTGAATGTGAACAACCCAATAATGTTGGAGGTATATCTTCCAAATTACTGAACCAAATTGAGTGATTTTGGTGTCAATGGAAAGATAAGATATAGAGGAACACTTTTCTAGGAGAGAGTATGACCAAATTATATTAGTTTTTCTTTCTAATTGAATGTGAACAGTACACATGAAAGTGTGACTTGGAAATATCTAAAGTGAGTCAATGAGAAAAGAATAGAGATTTTAATGGTTTTAGTGAGGCATAAATCTAAGTATAAATTATATTTATATGAGTTTTGAGATGGAATTGATGGATAAATACCCGAGATTATCGTCAACATGCATTGTACATAATTTGTTTCATACATGTGCATTATTGAATACTTATGATTGTACAAATTATGATATTGTGTATATTATTTGTGATAGAGGAGCAACTGGAACATCAACCTCCAAACGTTGCCGTAACTTCAAAGCATTAGCTTCGGGATCAACTTGTGAGTAACCTAGACGATCTCACTTAATTACTTGTTTGCTTAATTTATGTTTTGAATAATAATTGAATATGTTTAATTGTGGATTCCAGACAGAAGGTCCGATGAATGTGAATGTGGATTGAAATATTGAAGTGCTACTTGAATGTGAATGTGAAGACCTAATTTCTTTATAATGTGAGTAATTGTGGTACATGCATTCCATACATGAATGCATAATCAGATAATGACAATTGTGACCAGAGTAGCCACCGATCAGAGCTTAAAGCTCAACGAGTGAAAAGAGCCTCGAGCTCAAACAGTGATTAATAGCCTAAAACTCACTATGTAAAATGAGCCCTGTATCCTTATTAGATAAGGGACAATTATTAATGAGCCCGATATCCAAAATAGATACGGGACAGTTCAGGTACTTGGTCACAACAATGTAATAATTGGGAAGTGTCTCATGAGCATTTCATATGCATATTGTTAAGTATGTTTACTAGAATGAAATGTCAAATTTGCCTATACTTAAGTGAAAATGTGATACTTATGTAAAGTGCAGTATGTGATTATATGTTATGTGAAATGATGTGTTGCATGAATTGAATGAACCATCGATAATGGTTACCTCATTGAGTTTACAAAAATCACCAAAATTACAACGTTGTATTTTAAGGACCGAGAGACTACTCTAGCTACTGAGAGGCTCTACCAGCCGTGTAAATTGTGATTTGCAAGAGAAGTCAAAGCTCAAAGGTTGGTCAGCTGAGATTTTTTATTTGGACAAATTAGTTAGATTGTGTATATTTTTCCCTTTCATGTAGTACTTTTGTATTAGGTTTTGATGATGTACATATAGAAAATGTTGAAAGACACAATATAGGCATTCTAGTTTTATGAAATGAAAAGAGAAAAAAGTTGGTTTTAAAATATTGTGGTTTTTCTATTGATGCTTTATAAGTGAATATTGATATGATGCCATGTGAAGTGAATGTAGTGATCGAACGTAGCTCACCCTTGTTATAGGCTATGTACCGAAATGACCTTCGGACATCCTAGTGTGTACTCTGCGGTAAGGGGGTGCTACATTTGTAATTAAGCCCAAAATCTAGGAATGACCAAAACTTTTATTTTTATTTTGGTCCCCAAACTTTTGAAAATAATAATTAAGTCCTTTAACTTTATAAAATTATATATTGATCCTTTAAGAATTGAAAAATTACATTTAAGTCCATTAACTTTAACAATTGACAAATAAGCCCTTATGTACATCAACTTTTCCAATTAAGCTTTCTAAGTGTCCAATAAGTCTATAAATAATGTCTAATCACCTCTAAGGCATTAGAACACATTTAACTCAACCACCATGGTCATATCTATCTAATGGACTCAGTTTTACACATTTAGAAGCTTATATGTCAAAAATCTCCAAGATTTCGCATACCAATGAACTCTAAGTTCAGTAAGGGCATATAACATTATAAATCAGTGACATATATACCCAAAAGGATTTAAATACATCTTTGAACTCATATGCAACCATGTATATATCAATATACCATAACATCTCCAAGTATGGACCAATATAAAAGGGCTTGGAGAGTTTGGCATTACAATATAAATATCATGCAAAGAAAATAGCATAAAATGAAAGAAAACATACAGAAAATGAAGAGTGGTCACCAGAACTATCATTGTCATAACACTCAATAGGATACTACAACTGTCCATTGAGAGTAGATATAAAGCCATTCTCTGGTGGTGTGTGAAAGCGAGAAGAGGAAGAGGAAAAGGAAATATTTTGTTTTGTTTGGGAGAGGATAAAGAAGTCGAGGGAAGACTTAATAGCCCAAGATCGTAAAATCTTCACACAGGTTTAAATATGGGAGTGAAGACATTGAGAGGAGAGGATGAGTTATGGTGTGTGAGTGGTGTCCAAATGAGGACATGGTTACGCAATTTTTAGGTTCGGGGTTTAGCACCTGTGCTTGTTAAATAATAATTTGATGAATTTTTTATTAAGATTTTGGGAGTTCAAATTATCTTATTTGCTTTCCATTGTTTATATATGGTGTTTCTAAGTTATTTGGCACCTAAGACTCGATGGTTGTCTACACGTAGTTAATTATATCTTTGTAAAGTTGCCGTATTGGCTATAAATATATTAATATGTCACCATTTTGATTGAAACCTTGAGTTTAAACTATGTTGGAACATCTGATAAACTTCGGTGTGATTATGCTCATCTTTTTCCCGTGATACCAACTTTCGATTAGTCAATTTCAAATTTAAAATTTTGATCGAGCTTCCTTAACTTTTCTCAATTGTTGTCCATAATTTTAAGACATTAATGTTAGATTGTTTAGGAACTTTCATTCAAGATTTTATGAATTACATATTTTATGACATATTTAATAAATAACTTAAAATAAATTCAATATATAAATTCTTTAAATTCTATTGTATTTTTCCCTTTCAAAAGGATAGCATTTCAAAAGCTTGCAATTTTACTTCTTATAAAAATTATTCCAATATTAAAAGGAATTAGTCTAGTATCATTCTAAGACTTTTAAATTATGAAATGTAAATTATTTTCCAATTGCAAATAATAGTAATTATTATTATGAACAATACAATTATAATTATGATTATGTTTACAAGAAAGAAACCATATTCACAATATAATGCAACTTAAACCCAAACATGAATATGACGAATTTACCACCGTGACTAATTGAAAGATGATTAGGGCTTGACTTGATAGTCCAATTTTCAAAATTTGAATTGAATCAATATTATTTTAATTATTTATTTTTATGAATGATGATTAGATAAATTCAGCAAGTGAAGAAGAGGAAGGCGATGATACCAATGCTTGAGCATTGGCAAGAATTTTGTTTTAAAATTTGAATAGTTTAAGAGTTTTGTTTAATATTTTGGAATAAGATTTGTATTATATTTAAACACTTATTTATTTGAATTTTATTTTGATGAAATTTCAACGTTATGTTTAGCAAATATCTATTGATATGTATAATACTACTTGTGGATTATCAATATCGTAGTTTGATTTTTATAAGAAAATATTTAAATTTGTTTGTTAATAAAATATTAAAGCAAAAACTGTGGCAAGTAGTTTCTAGTCCTTAAAATTAGTATAATGATGACAAAATTAATCATTAGAGTCATTTATTTTTAATATGTTATTATAATAAGAAATAGTTACCATTAATTTGTTATTTTATATTCATAATAACCTTTGTAATAAAAATTGATGATTAAGTGTTAACAAAATTTCATGTCACAAAAATTACGAATAGTAGTGACTATAGTGATAATTCTGTTTTTGTGACTTAAGTAGACACTAACTAATTGAATTTTTATTGACAAAAGTTTTCGTCACAAAAAATAAAATATCATGTGACGATAAACCATTTGGTCACAACAAGAGAAAACTATTAGTAACCAAATTATGTTTTGTCACAACAAATAGAAAATATTAGTGACAAACATATGTTTTGTCATAATTACAATTCATTCCCACAAAAATTACTTTGATGCCTATTTGCATATGCTTTTAGTGACAGAACTTACTAATAAAAGAAAATTTGACACTATTAATGCATTAATAGTGACAATTTAATTATGAAAGATACTAAATTGTCACAATTATCATTTTATTAGTGATAAAAAATAAATCGTCATATTTAATCCAAACAATAGTGCCAATCAATTGTTTTGTCACAAAAACCTCATATTTATGATGAAATGATAGTTAGTCATAAAAAAGTTGTCACTAAATTATGAATAGTAATGACCATAGTGATAGTTCAATTTTTGTGACAATATTAAGTAGACACTAATTTGTTAAATTTTTTGTTGACAAAAGTTTTTGCTACAAAAAATAAAATATCGTGTGATGGTAAGAGAAAAATATTAGTCACCAAGCTATTTTTTGTCATAACAAATAGAAAATATCAGTGAGCAGCATATGTTTTGTCACATTTACAATTCATTCCCACCAAAATTATTTTGGCGCCAAATTGCATATACTTTTAGTGATATAACTTAGTGATAAAAGAAAATTTGTCACTATTAATATAATGTTAATTTAATTGTGAAAGGTGCTAGATTGTCACAATTATCATTATATTAGTGACTAAAAATCTTCACAGTTAATCCAAAAAATATTCTCAATTAATTGTTTTGTCACAAAAAATCTCATATATGTGATGAAATAATAATTAGTCACAAAAAGTTGTCACTAAATGTCTTAACTCTTATAGTATGTAGCCATAACGAATCACAAACCAAAAGTATTAAGGTTATATATACAAAAATTATTAAAGATCATATCCATTTTATATGTCAAGCCCTAAACATGAAATTCTTGTATAATTCTACCTTAAGGATAAAGGAATAAAAACATAATGCTAATATAGTGAGAATGCGAACAAGTCACACATCTTTATGTCATGTCAAAGTACGTCAACATCATCCCAAAGCCACCTTACAAATAGAATGGTTTTGATCTCCTTACTAGATTTAATTTGTAAAGATTGAGACCAAGGAAAAATAAGAACACTATTAACATAAAATTTGAAAACTAGGAATCACTACTAAAATATAATTCTAATTCAATTACTAAGTTAAAAACTAAAGTAAAGGAATAACTAAAAAAGAAGGAACTTGGCCTAGTGATTAATTAGGGTGATAGCCAATGAAGAAGCAATTCCAAGGACCTAACACAAAGGAGACATGAAGAGAAGCAAAAAAAAAGAGACAAAAACTAACTTATAAATGGTGTAATAAAAACTAAACCACAAAGCACTGATACATAAAGAGATTGCAATTACCCCTACTATAGGAGTCTTTTCCTCAGGTTAATTCTCCTCTATTATACATCTATCCCTAACCTAACCAATCGAATCTAAACTACAAGTTATAGTATACTTATTTCATTAGATGCTTATGAGTATACATGTTGAGACCCGATCCGTGACCGGATCCTAACCGAAAATCGAAACGGAAAACAAAGAACGTAGCGAAGGTATTGAAATAAAAAACGAATCGAAGCGGAAGCAAAAGCGAAAATGGAAATCGAAGAATCGGATTACAAGTGTCGAAACGAAACCAATCGAATTCGAAGCGAAGACGAAGCAACAAACGGTTCCACTGAACCGAAACAAAGTCCGACATCCGGTAGAAAACAAAACTAGCGTGTCGTGTTGGAAACCCTAAGACTAAACCCATCCGACAATCCAGTCAAATTTTTTTTTCTTCTTACCGATTCATTCTTTATTCAAACTCATATAAGTCAAACATCCATCAAACATTTCCCCATTTGGAAAAATTCAGCCTTTTTAATCTCAAATCTCTTTGCCATGATTTTCCATAACCTCAAGATACTTGATTTCTCTCAATCAAGTATACCTTAATCTCATCTTTAAAACACTTATTCCTTTTCCATAAAGAAAATCACACATATCTTATATACCATAAATGATCTATAACTAATATCTTATTTGCCCGTTGACAAAAATCGGGCAGCATAACGACTGTGTTTTCAGAAACCCAAAAATCTACAAATCAAAACAAACACTTCAATATATCCCAAACCAATCACACAATCATCAAATTCATCGGACACTCCCGTCCGAAATCCAAACACCAGTAAAACACAAATCTATACCTAACACTTCCACAATTCTCAAATCATACAAACTTCTTATACATGCAAACAAACCCAAAATTCTTCTTTTAAGCATCTAAAACTTTTTTTTCAACTTATTATCTAACGAAATTTCGGCAGCATAACGGCTGCACTTACAAAAACCCAAAACCTGCACATTGGCAAATGTACACTTCTATAATTCTCACAATATAACCATAATCATCGGACTCCCCGTCCGGAATCCAACACAACAAACCACATTCAATCTCAAACCATATTCAATATCTCAATCTCATGCACATACATTCTCATATCAATTTATACTCATATGAAAGATACAATTTCTTAATACAATCTAAACACAACCCAATTATTCATATCCAATCATAATTCCATAATACAGATATACCATACTCAAATATATACACAAATTCGTAATCCTCATACATTCTGAAATACATGCTCGAAATACATCAATGGCAATTCAGTCATATACCATATCAATACCAAAATCAACTTTACACAAAATATACGCTATACACATTCGAACAAACAGTCTTGACCTTCTTTCATCCGAACTCCTGCTCATTACCTGGAGATGGGGATGAAAGGGGGGAGCTCGACGGCTCAGTGGATAACACATTTATAGATTGAAAAATAAGCAAAAATCATTTTTCATAAACTTTTACCAAAAGGCTTATTTTTAAACTTTTCAACTTTTCAAATATTTTCCTCAAACCTTTTAATTTTTTTCAAACTTTTCATAATATATTTCTATAATTTCATGGTTGGAAATTCACTTTTTCATTTCTCAATTTTCTCCCATTTTTCATAAATCATAAATCATAAGCAATTTCAAAAACAACATGAATGCAATCACATAAAATCACAAATCAAACACATAAAACATATCAAACGGTTTGGGTCAGTCTAAAACAGAACGTACTGCACATTCTCGCATAGCGGTCACATGTACGGTAGTGAATTAGAACGTATTACACCTTCCCGCATAGCGGTCCGGTTAGCCGTGACTTATGGAGTCCGAAATCGAACTTCATTGCCACTTAGCGCAGCGTAGAGAAGGCTTTTAAAAATGAGACAAAGGTAATCGACTCAATCTTAAGGGACCTAAGCAAACCCACTTATCACATAATTCACACTTGAAAACGGAATGCCCGAAGGCATATTTCGAAAATCTTGGTATTCATATCGTGACACATCAAACAATTTGCCATTCACAAATTTTCACAAATTCCAAAAATGCTCATAAAAATTAACATTACAATCAAACATCACAAAAGATGTAGTAATTTTGGCAATTACACAAAATCATAACATAAATAAATTTTCATTCTTTCAAACAATGAAGTCATCAATTTCTCAAATTATTCGAAACATTAGAATAATAATGAATTCCATAATTATAGCAATTTCTCAAAATCATACCAAAAGCATTGGATTTAATCTTTCAAAAATCAATGATTTGCAAATTTTTGCTTTCTTTATTTTTCAAAAATTCATATATGACTTATAATTCAAAATACAAACGTATTACCCACCTCGAATCGATGTTAGAAGCTTGTCCTTAGCTTCAATTTGACCATTGCTTCTATCTTTCTTCCAATTTAACATCACCTAAGCCATAATCATCCAAATTCAACATCATAAATTACAAAATCTTCAAAATTGACTTCATAAATCATAAACCCATAAGATTTCCCAACTATCTAAATCACAATCTTCCAAAAGCCCCAACTCATATAAATTGGGCATAAACCCTAATTCACCATTATTCAAAATTGAATCAATTTCAACATGTAATTTCCAAAATTGATCATGGAATTAACAAACCCATATCATTTTCCATATTTCTAAACCAAAATTTGAAGAAAAAACTCAAAGCTCAAACTTTTCTCTTACCTCTTTTCTTATCCAAATTCGAATTTATTTGGCTTGAGAGGAGCTTTTATCTTTTTTCATCTATTTCCCCTTGAAATCAACGAAAAACTTGCTTGAAAACCCATCAAAACCGAAGCCCTAAGCTCCCTTTCTTTCTTCTCTCTTCTTCTCCCACCGACGCTTCTCTCTTCTCTCCCTCTCTTCTTCGTTTATTTCATTTTTCTGCTTAGAATCGTGCTTCCACTCTAAATAAAATGACAGCCCACTGCTTCTTCCTTGTAATGACTATAAAATGACTATCATGCCCCTTTCTTATAGCCTCCTAACTTAAGTTGTTAAGTGAACTTCCGAACTTGCCCCTGAAACATTATTGAAAAACTGACATCTTTGCTCCTGATTTTGAGCATGTAAACGAAATAATTTGGCAAAACTTCCTTCTAGAAAAATGTTCCTCTATGTCTAACGTTTCCAACGACACTAAAAACTCTCAAATCGGTTCAGAAACAAAAGAGTTATGGCCAAAATACTTTCAGACCTGAACTTAAGCACGACTGAACCTTACACCAAACTTCACTCCAGAAATTGAACACCTTAGGGGCTAAATTGAACTTCGATCCTTTCACATGATCTGTAGCCCCATGTCTCTATTTTATTTTACCTTAAGAATCAATTCAATTGGATCTCCACAGATCCCGAATTTCGCAA
Source organism: Erythroxylum novogranatense (assembly GCA_029891385.1). Classification (NCBI taxonomy): domain Eukaryota; kingdom Viridiplantae; phylum Streptophyta; class Magnoliopsida; order Malpighiales; family Erythroxylaceae; genus Erythroxylum; species Erythroxylum novogranatense. Next base: position 56,162,860 of record CM057231.1, read on the forward strand.
AATATTGAACCATGTTCAGAAAATTATCTAACTCATAACCTTTAACCAATCCTCTGACTTTGCTTCAATCAATCTCTTTTCATTTAATCTCCTAAAAATCATAAATTCTAATGAAAATGTAGCTAATTGTCTTAGAATCCAATGCTTCGAAAACCAAGTCAATCGGATGTCGGACGGAGAAATTTTAAGCAAAGGATTGAAAAAGGGTCGGATTAAAAACAAAAGAAAAAAAATTGGATTTTCCGAAAATTATAACTCTTGATCCCGAACTCGAAATTTGACAAATTTGGTGTTGATGGAAAGATAAAAGGAATCTCTAAAACTTCCATGCAGAACTCAAAAATCAATTCCATCTCTAAAGGGGAAAACCTAGTCAAAGTTACTGCCCTGTTAAACATCACCTAAACAACCTCCAAACTTTCAAATTTCATATCTTCTAATTCTCACATCCAAAAATTGCATACTTTATAGCGTCGGAAAGATTGACAGACAAGCTACAACTTTAATGAAGACCACTTACTCCAATTCAGACTAAATCTGTATGACGAGTGGCCTCAAAGCTGAGTACACGCAAATGTACACTTAAAAGATATTTTTACGAAACAAACTTTGACTGATCATAATTTTTACTCCCGCAATTGAAAAATATCAAACTTTATGGTGACGGAAAGCTCTTAACATAAGCTACAAGTTTTATGAAGATCATTTTCTCCAATTTGGCCTAAATCAAAAAGTCAACTCTCTATGACCAAAAAGTCAAACTTTTCTTAATTCTTCATATTCTCACTCTTTTCTCTTTATTTCTTAAATTTTTAACTCCCATTTCAATCAACTCATTCACTTTACTCTCATAACCAATATAAGTCTACTCAAATTTCTAAGTTATCAAAACCAATAGATTCTTTTCTCATTAATTTTCTTAAAGCACAATTTCATCTATAACACTATTCATATACAAAAACATTCATTTTATTTCATTTTAATATTTATAATTTCCACTAACAATTCGGGGTCCAACAATACATAAGGGGTTCCAATAGAAATTTGGCTAAATCTCATGTGAAATTTCATTTCTCCTTACTAATTTCGTTCTTCTTTCTAGTTGAAATATAAAAGAAAACTTAGTTTACTCTATATATCTACATAACTATGCTTACAACTAACTTGGAAAGCCAACTCTTTTTATATATTTAAGTGTATTCTCACATTTTGTAGAATATAAGTTTATTTTAAGATTATATTGGTCTTAATTTAAATTTTGGTTTTAAGAGTTATTAAAAAAAACTAACAATCTGTAAAAATTCCATTTCTAAGTTTGCATTTTATCCTTCTAACAAAAGAAAGTCTCCATCACCAAGGCTGTTTTTCTTGCAAACATTATTAATTCCTCAATTGGGATAAGATATTTGTGCACTGAAAACTTTTCGATTGATTAGAACAATGTGATTGTTCATAACAAAAATGGTAGGGCATTGAATTTGTAGGATAAGTGTAAGAAAAACAATGCATCATTCATTTATGCAGGACCATAAATTTGCAACAACAAACTAGGTTTTGTAGAAAAACTTTTAAGATTGGTTGATAAATCATTTTCTAAGGAGAAAACATACGTTATGATTCTTCTTTTGGTTTATATAATTTATTTGCTTTCAAGGTGTTTGGTTGTGTTTGTTTGACATGCATATTTAATATAAATCATTATCTCATGTAATCTAAAGTTCATATTGTATGATCATTTTCTTACTAAAAGGATCCTTTTTAGAAATCCATAACACTAGAGTCATTTTAGCAAACTAGATACAATTTTTCTTACCTTTAGTGCAAGTAATTTTTGAATAAAATGAAGACATATTATATCTATACCTAATATTGAAAACTTTTTACATATATTGTAACATTCCATTACCCACGTTGAGGTAGAATAGTAAATATGAGAGATTAAGAAATGCATTTCATGCTCATGCATAACATGACATACACATACACGTAAATATTAAATTTTTGCACATTAAAATAATTGTACATGCATTCATTGACTTTTTCCTGGTGTAATTGATTTATACATGTGAAATGTGATTTTTATTGAGAATTGTGATTTTTATGTATGGAAAATTTGATTTGGAGAGTGTATTTGTTAAATTAGAAATTTTGGAGAATTTAGGATAATTTTCATAATTGTTGAATATTATTATATTAAAAAGATGTCACTTGGCAAGTAAACTGATGACTGGAAATAGAAATAAGAACCAAATGATATTGAAGATGACTTTAGAATTTGTGAAAAGTGATATTAAAAATTTTAGTGATAATTGAAATAAAAAGATGAGAGTTATGGGACTAGTTCAATAAGAACTTCATTAAAGCCTTAGAAGGTAGATAAGTGACAAGTGTCACTTATCTAGTTTAAGTTTTACTATACAATTTCATTTGGAAGACCAAGTCAAGTTTTTCTTAACTTTGAAAAACCAAGTACTATACTTTTGTCTTCATCTTCCTTGTAACTTTCTTCTTCAAGGTTCTTCATTTACACAGAGTTTTTCATCAAACCTCTACCAAAGTTAAACCTTGTCTTCATCTATCTTTTGCTATTCCCAACTTTTTTGTTCTTTCATTTGCCTCAAGAAAACTGAAACTTTTCAACCTCCATAATGATGTACATAGTTGCATGAGGGATTAGGGCTTCCTGAGTTTTTGAAGATTTTGGTGTTTTATCAAGTAAGTATCTTGTTAATCCCTTAGAGTTGTTGGTTTATGAAACAAAAATAGTGATTTATTGGCATTACATAAACATGAGAAAATGGACATTTTTAATGAAAACCGTGAATATAGGATGAAAATATGGAAGTATTGATTTTTGAGATTTGATGATCAATATGTTATAAAATAATGTAGAAATGATTTTTCGAGTTGAAATATCCATAAAAATGTTTATGAGATTAGTGCAGAAATTTATGAAAGATGATATTCATATATGTTTTATTTTTCTCTTCAGTGTTCATATACATGAATATTTTGGTAACTTAAGGATAAACACAAAATTGAATTTAGAGTTAAGGGATAGGTGTGAGGTGATGTCTGGAGATAAGTAAGAATGATTAAAGTGATAGTTAGAGGAAGAAAATTAGGAGAATGCAGAAAATGAAAAAGCAGAAAAATGACAGCGAAGAAATACAGAAAATGATGATATGCGAGAATGAGGATCTATTTTGATGGTTGTGTTTAGTCATGGTTTTTGATCTGTTTGTGAATGTGTTGAGCTGAATGGAAGTTGAGATGGTGAAATGAAAATGGGGAATGTACAGAAAATTAAAGTGTAGAAAAATGAAAGAGAAAATGCATAAAAAAAATTAGAAAGTTCAGCAAACTTAAAGAACATGCATAAATGGGTGCTATTTTTGGATGTTGTATCTTAATCATGGATTCTAGATTTATTTGTGAATGATTAGAGCTGAATGAAAGTAAAAAATGAATTGAAAATAAGGGGAAAATGTAGATTAGAAAGGTTGGATTTAGAAAAAAGAATGAAAGACAAAGAAGAAGAACATCATTTCTGAAGAAGGAAGAAAAAGAGAGGAGGAAGAAGAAAAAAATTGCAGTATCGAAAGAGAAGAAGAGAAGCACGATCAATAACACTTTGTAAAGAACCAGGACAAGCATGATCATGCAGAATACGATCATGAGTTTTGAAATTCGTTGGAAACTCATAATCATGCTCCTGCACAGTCATGACTTCTATGGCTGGAGACATCATGCTTCTGCACGATTGTGACTTTTGAAATCCGTTGGAAACTCATGATCGTGCTCTTGTACGATCGTGACTTCTATAGCTGGAAGCTAGTTCGAACATCTTTTTATCTTTTGGCTATAACTTCTTCTGAGCTCCAAATTACATTTGAACCAAATGATTCAAAACACGTTTTTTTGTATCTTCACCAAAAATTATAGTGATATGAAATCTTATGGAAGAGATTGATTGATGAAATTGGAGCGAAAATGATAATTGGAGTATTTTTATTAAACATGCTTCGGTATTTTGACAATATTTTGTTCTGTAGTTATCTAAATGGAATTATTTTTGATTTGGAGTCAACTACAGACATAGGGATATGATTTTTCTGAAGAAAGAGACTTTTAATTCAGTCTCTAAGAATTTTAATTTCTGGATGGAAGTTGAGTACAAGGCACTATTCCAGTATAAGAACAATCCAAAAATGTTTAGCATATAACTTTCAAATTACTAAACCAAATTGAATGATCTTAATGTCATTAGAAACTTAAGAGATAGGAGAACAATTTTATAGAAGAAAGTATTGCCAAATTACTTCATTTGCATTGTCTAAATGATCAAGAACTGTAGACCCGAAAGTCAATTTTTGGAATAAAAATCTAAAATGATTCATTGGGTTATGAAATTAGATTCAAAGTGTTTATTTGAGGTATAAACCCTACGTACAAATGATACTTAAATGAGTTTTGATATTGGATTGATTTTGTGACGAGAATAATGGAAAAAACACTCGGGGTTGTCATGAACATACATTGTGCATATTTTATATACATAAATATGCATCAAGGAATATTTATGAAATTGCGCAGAATTGTGATATGTGTATGTATTGTATATTGTAGAGGAGCATTTGGAACGTCAACATCCAGACATTGCTGGAACTTCTAGGCATTAGCTTCGGGAGCAAACTGTGAGTAACCTAGATGGTCTCACTCAATTGATTGTTTGTTCTAAATTCTGTTTGAATTATTTTATGAATGTGAGATTGATTGTTGAATTCCAGACACCGAAGGTTTGAGATTTCTGATACATGAATTTGATTTTAAAGTGCTATTTGTATGTAAATGAGAAGAAATAAATATTTTTTCAATAATTTTTGTTGAATTTCAAACCAAGGTCCGATGACAAACGTATTCCGAATGTGAATGTGAAAGCATGTGATTGATTGAGAATATGGTAATGTAAAGCATTCTAATGCATGAATGCATAAAAGATAAAGGTAGTTGTGATCGGAGTCACTAGTATAAAGAGCTTACAACTCAGATTGTGGTCAAAACCTCAGGCTTAGTTATGAATATACCCAGTATCCACTAAGGTATATGGGACATTATCTAATACAACTCGTGTAACATCCTGTCCCCATAATAATGGTTAGAACTCGAAATGCATTGGCCAGTTTACACACATATGGGAATTTGAGAACTATTTGATTGTGATGTATATATATATTGTTTAATTGTTACACATGCACTTCATTCATGAGTGCATGATCAGAAAATGCTAGTTATGATCGGAGCAGCTAGAGCTAAAAGCTCAACGTAAGTGGGTCTCGAGCCCACAGTGATTTAGAGCATCTGACTCAACGATTAATGTACCCATATTGGGACAGTTTAGGTGCTCGTCACAACACCGTGATAAATTGAAAAAAAAATGTTACACATGCATTCGATTTGATCCATTTTGGTTTAGTGAAAGGCAAATGCCTTATGTTTGTGGGAAAAGAAATAAAAGTGTTGCCTTTGTGCTCCTATGGTATTTTGATCAATGTGCAATTATGACATTAGTGTGATATGCTTGATTGTAATTCATGAATAATTGGCAAAGCTGTAATGAATGAGTGACCATATGATATGCGTTGTTATGTGAACATTTGAAATTTTATTTCATGCTTTAAATGAATACTAGTGCGTTGAGGCGATTTGTGTACCAATGTGGTTGATATTGGATTAAATTTGCATAGCTTGTAAATGAGTGTTGATTAATGGGAAATGTTAAGGGTAGTTGCTGCAAACGTGTGAATTTGGTTGTGGCGCATATAAGGAGTAAATTGAATGTTGTGTGGGTTAAAATGGTATGAATGAAGTAGTATGTGAGTTAAGTTTTTTATCGTAACTCGTTACATGGTTATCCTATTAAGATGAGGTTTGACTTAATAAAATGTGAGAAAATTTGGCTAAAATTCTTAAGGGGGAAGTGCTGTCCAATTGTGGCTTGAAGGGGAGGTTGGAGTTTGCTTTGAAAGTGAATTATGTGTGCAGTATGAACGGTAATAGAAATTATGTGACTTGAAATTTTGATGAATTTTTCTCGATTGATTTAGGTTGAATGTGTGAATGTGGTCTTCATGAGAGTTGTAGAGTGTGTTTTATCTGTTCATTGATATAAAGCATGGAAATTATGGACAATGGAGTTTTTAGTTTTGATGCTTGCTCATTCTGATGTTGTTTTGGATGAAGTTGGCGAATAACCACCTTTGTAGGGACTTTTGACCCTTTTTAGAGACTGAATTTGGTGTTAAGTCCTTAATGAAAGTTGAAGAGCGTTCTGTGATCTTTCTATCTTTATCAAGATTGTAAACTTTGGAGCACGGGGCAAAAAGTTATGTGTTAAAAGTTTGAAGGTCGAATCAGGTGCTAGCCGACCGATCGACCGAGCTAGCTCTGACCGACCGACCTCTGAGAGCCGATCGACCTTTGATGGCCAATCGACCGAGCGAGCTCTGATATATCGACCTTTGAGGGCCGATTGACCTATGATGGCCAACTTCCCTCTGGAGGCCGACTGATCTCTGAAGGTCGACCGATCCTCGATGATCGAAAGTGATTCGCGACGCCGATCAACCGAAGCGATTACATGCCGATCAACCGAGCGAATTGCGTCGCGCCGATCGATCGAAGCTCAAGTAGGCGCATCGTTATTTGTTCTGTTTGGTCGACTGACCAAGCGCTTCGTGTAGGCACACCGCTCTGCCAGTATGGTCGATCGACCGAGCACCTCGTGTAGGTGCACCGCTCTGCCCATATTTGTTCAGTTTTGGCTGACCAACCTCTTTCCATAAGGTTGGCCATAACTTTTCAGTTTGTTATTTGATCGATCTGATTGTTGAAGTGTTGATTTCCAATGAAATTCCGGTATCTCTCCATACCAAACGTATGGGTTTTGAGATTTTTTTGGTGAAGACCGAGCGGATCAAAGTGAGTTGATCGATTGAAAAAGTTTGAGCTGGATATTTTTCTTAATATGGGTCGGTAATTTGGAGATATCGTGAGCTTCGAAATCTCCTAACGATCTGATTTTTTTTTCAATTTGAATTAGCGATAAGGGGCTACTAATGTTCTGAAGAGGTCAGACCTCAATTTAGCCCCTAAGACGTTCAATTTCTAAAGTGAAGTTGGGTGACCGTTCGGTGGTGAACATGTATGAAGGGTAAACTTGGCAGACCACTTAAGGTCTTGAGTCATAAGACTTACATGTAAGGGAAAATCGGACACTTAGCATTCATTAATGGCATTTTGGCAAAGTAGTGAATGTTAAGTCAAAATAACTTTACATAAAAATGATTTTGATGTATAACAAACATAGTGAGATCAAATACAAGAAAAACAAAATATCCATGGGCATTATCTGATTTAATTCGGAGATGCATTTAAGATGACGTATCTGAGCGAAGTTGACACAAGACAATAAAAGACGCAGACGCAAATGTAGATACAGACGCAGATGACACAAGACAATAAAAGATGCGGACGCAAATGTAGATACAGACGCAGAAACAGACGCAGACGCAGAAAAGAAACAGACGCAAGAGTCAGTTCGAGTTAGTTACAAAACTCAACTGATTAACCGTTTCTTTAAAGATTCAAGATTCAAGAATCAAGAAGCAGTTAGAGACGAAGGCTATAAATACAAGTCGAAGTCGAAAACTGAAGGGCTTGCTGTTTTGAGAAAAATTACACAAAGCAAAAAAGCGATTAAGTGCGAATTAGCTGAACGCTATCCTTCAGAATAGAGTGTTCAAATATTTTCTAAAAGAAAAGTTATGCAGATAGCTGCAGAGGCTAAGTGTGAAAGAAAACTGGTTGTAGAGACCTGAAGAGGCTCGTGAAAGAATACTGTAACGTTTGAAGAGATAGTGAAATCTCAGAAGAAACTATGAGGACTAGACGTAGCCCTTTGGGGTGAACCAGGATAAATCTACGTGTCTACTACTCTCACTCTCTATCTCACTTTTAGTTTCAAAGTTGATCTTTATTTACTATTCATATACTTAGCTTTGAAAAGTTTGATCAATTAGGATTAATAAGAATTCTGTAAAGAATCTTAATTTTAACAAGTAATTCTAAACGATATTCAAAAAGGGGAATACACAATTCAACCCCCCTTCTCGTGCATTCTATTATGTTTTTAAGTGCTGTATTAACGTGTGATTCACTTCAATTGGTATCAGAGCTTGGTATCCAAGAATCACTTTGGCGAAGCGTGGATTAAAGATAATGGCGGAGTCACATGTATACATCGCTGAAGGAGCCTCAGTCACTAGACCTCCAGCATTCAATGGAGAAGACTATCATTACTGGAAAGATAGGATGCGGTTATTCATCGAATCTACACATGTAGACCTTTGGGACGTAATAGAGAACGGACCCTATATACCTGTAGATGACGAAGGTAGTTCTATTCCACGAAGCAGATGGATGGCTGATCAGAAAGCAAGAATACAACTGAATTCAAAGGTGAAATTTTTCTTAACGTGTGCCCTAAGTAGAAGCGAGTACGACAAAGTGCATGGTTGCGACACAGCAAAAGAAATGTGGGACACATTGTCCATTGCTCATGAAGGCACAAGTCAAGTTAAGGAATCCAAGATAAGTATTCTTGTACATCAATATGAACTTTTCAGGATGGAAGATGAAGAATCTATTGATCAAATGTTTGGAAGATTTCAAACAATTATCAATGGATTGAAAGCTCTTGGAAGGACATACAATAATCAAGATCACATTCGCAAGATTCTAAGAAGTCTTCCTAAGAGATGGAGACCAAAAGTTACGGCAGTGCAAGAAGCCAAAGACTTGAGCATATTAAAGCTAGATGAGTTCTTGGGATCCTTAAAGATTCATGAAGTTGAACTCAACGTCAAGATAAGCCCAAGCGAGAGAAGTCAATAACAATCAAGGTCGGACAAAAGAATCATAAGACTCGAGAAGGAAGAAGTCATCAAAAGCATTGAAAATTGAAGAATCAAGGATGACAACTCTAGCCAATCAGATTCGAATCGAGTGATGAAGATGACGAATTATCTTTCATTTCCAGAAAGATAAGACGCATATGGAAGAAGAAGCCTAGAAGTAACCAGACATTCAGAAAGAATGGAAAAGATGAATCTAAGCCAGAAAAGTCTTCTATCATTTGTTACGAGTGCAATCAGCCGGACACTACAAGTCCAATGCCCTACTCTCAAGAAGAAACCCAAGAAGAGTAGAGAAGGCAAAAAAGCATGATGGCAACATGGGAGGACCTAGATTCATCTGAATCGACATGTGCTCGAGTCATCGAACATGCAAACATTTGCCTAATGGCCGAGGAAGATAGTGATGAGGAGGTAAAATCGACTCGAAAATTTGCATGATGCATATTCGAACTCTTAGAAGATTCTCATGCTATTCGAAACAAAGACAAGTTGTTGAAGAAAAGTATCAGAGAATATTAGAAATACCGAGAAAATAGAGAGAAAATATTTGCTTAAAAAGGAGTTAGAAGTTAAAAGGAAACTTGTAGATGGATCGGATGAGATTAATCAACTCAAACCGAGGATCAAGAATCTATCACCGATCTAGTTACTTTCAGAGAGTACAAAGAAAATGAATGATATGCTAGGAAAATGTAGACATCCTAGTGATAAGACCGGATTAGGGTTCTTGAAACAATACTCGGTCTCGTAATAAATTTGTCTCTCAAAAGGAAGAAATAGGATAATATATTTTAATCAACGTCCGAGTAATATGCATCAAAGATCATATCATGTGCATACTACTAACCATAAAGGACCCAAGAAAATTTGGGTACCAAGAAATAAAATAGTTTCTCCCGCAGATATCCTTCCTTGAAAGATACTGCAAGTACCATTGGTATTTAGGCGATGGATGCTCGCGACACATGACGGGAAGAAGGTCTATGTTCCTAGACCTTCAAGATAAGAAGGAGGATCGGTGACTTTCGGAGACAACCAAAGCAGGCAAAATCATTGGAATCGGAAAATAGGTAAAGATTCCTTTGCATGCATAAATAATGTCTTGCTTGTTGATGGTCTAAAGCATAACTTGATTAGTGTGAGTCAACAGTGTGATTCTAGTTTTATAGTTACATTCAATCAAAATCTTTGTGAAGTCGAAACAAAGATGGGTCTATACTTTTCTCTCGCAAGAGAGAAGAAACAACCTTTACAAAATCAACTTAGAAGATTTTCAAAGTCAAAATATCTCATGTTTTCTATCTTCAAGAAGAAAGACTAATCTGCATAAAAGCTTGGTCATGTCTCTTTGAAACATATTTCAAAATTGGTAAAACATGATTTGGTAAGAGGTTTACCAAAAATAAGTTTTGACAAAGAATTTTTCGTGAAAATTGTTTGAAAGGAAAACAGTTAAAACCTCTTTCTCTTCTAAAATTTTGTAACTTCTTCAAGACCTTTAGAACTATTACATATGGATTTGTTTGGTCCTACAAGGACATTAAGTCTTGCCGAAAAGAAATATGGACTTGTCATTGTTGATGATTTTACTCGATTTTGTTGGATATTGTTTTATCACACAAAGATGAGTCTTTTAAGTACTTTAGAACTCTATCCAGAAAGTTACAGAATGAAAAAAGAATGTCTATAGCTAGTATCAGGAGTGATCATGGCGAAGAATTTGAGAATGAGAAGTTTAGAGTTTTCTGTGAGGAGAATGGAATTTCCCACAACTTCTCGGCCCCTAGAACTCCACAATGAGAATGGAGTTGTTGAGAGAAAGAATAGGACGATTCAAGAGATGGCAAGGACTATGCTATGTGAGACTAATCTTCCTAAGTATTTACAAGGTAGTCGTGAATACAACATGCTATATTCAGAATAGGATCTTGTTGTGACCTATGTTGAAGAAAACTCCTTACGAGTTATGGAATGGAAGAAGACTAAGCATATCCTACTTTCATCCATTCGGGTGCAAATGTTCCATTCTGAATCTGAGAGAGTCATTGGATAAATTCGATTCAAAGACCTATCCAGGAATATTTCTAGGTTACTCATTATCATCTAAGGCATTTCGAGTTTACAACTTGACTTCAAAGACTGTTGAAGAGACGATCCATGTCAAATTTGATGATAGTTCTCAAACCCATAAGGAAGATGACATGGAGATTGAAGGTCCTTCAAAGAACCTAGATGATGCCTCAGAAACTCCTCGTCAGACACTCATGAGAATAAGATTGAAGATATTCCAAACTATAGAACTAAGGCGAGATTGGAAGTATAAAAGTTCTCATCCGAAGAGTTAATTATCGGTGAGACCTCGTAAGGAGTTAGGACAAGGTCCAGTCGACGAGAAGCTAATGTAGCTTTATCTCGAAGTAGAACCTAAGAAGGTTGAGGAAGCTCTTGAAGACGAAGCTTGGGTGTTAGCCATGCAAGAAGAGTGAACCAATTCACAAGGAATAACGTCTGTCCTTAGTTCCAAAACCTCCTAAGAAATCCATTATAAGAACAAGATGGGTTTTCAAGAATAAGTTAGACGAATCAGAAGAGTGAGTCGTAATAAGGCGATTAGTAGCCTGAGGTTACAATCGGCAGAAGGAATAGACTACAACGAAACATATGCTCCAAAGGCGAGACTTGAAGCTATAAGGATTTTGTTAGCATATGCAATCTGTCACGATATAAAGTTGTTTCAGATGGATGTTAAGAGTGCATTTCTGAATGGCTTTGTAGACGAAGAAGTCTATGTGAAACAACCTCCTGGCTTTGAAGATGTTAAAAATTCAGATTATGTCTATAGACTTCACAAAGCCTTATACGGCCTAAAGCAAGCCCCTAGAGCTTGGTATGATCGTCTGAGTACCTTCTTAATAGAAAATGGTTTCAGCAGAGGTCAAGTTGATAAGACGCTCTTTAGAAAGAGTTTTCATAATGATTTTATCTTAGTACAGATCTACGTTGATGATATTATCTTTGGTGCTACTACAAAAGAGTTGTGTTTAAAGTTTAAGAGACTAATGAAAAGAGAATTTGAAATGAGTATGATGGGTGAATTAAAGTTCTTTCTTGGGTTGCATGTTGGACCCCGAACTTTAATTGGACGTCAGAATTATTAAATGAGGAATTAGTGATGTTAAATGTTTATTTGGGTAATGTGAATTGGATAAATTTTAAATGATATTTGGGGGTTAAAGCGTGAAATGGGTTTTTGTGTATGTTGTATTATGGGTAACATCTTTATAATTGAAAAGTAAGTCCAGATAGTTACTATTTATGTAACTTCTTTGAAATTGCAAATTTTGAGACTTCGATTTATTGGGGCTAGAAATGCCCACTAAAGCTTTGTAAAGAACCTTTTATTATGTTCTGCCAATGCTTGTTCGAGTATGACCTTGCATTGATTTGAAAATGTGCCATAAGTTGTGTATATGAACCTTGTGCATGGGCTTTGTGTGATATGTGGTTGCTTTTAAATTTATTCCCAAAAGTTGTATTTTGTGGCTTATGGATGATTTGAGAAATGGCTTGATGCTTGATGTAGAATGTGTTTAACGAATTGTGTATGGAGGACTTAAGTAGGGCTGATGAGTTGATAAATTTTGAATGTGAGCTATTGTTGATGTATAATATGCAATTTGTGGATGTGGAGGCTGAAAGATGTGAAATTGTGAAGTTTGAATATTGTTTAGTATGAAATTACGGGTGATGTGTTCATGTGGTCAATTTTGAGAATGTGTGTTGTCTCTGCGATTTCTGGACTGATTTAGATAGGATAGAATCATTTAGTCTTATGGAGAGAGGTAGACAAGTTGTAGAGCTTGTCCATGATGTGTATGAGCTAGTTTTGGAGGTGTTAATGTGAGTTGCCAGAGTTGGGTGCAGGGGCTGTCTAAATGGCAGATCACAGACAGATCTTTGAGGCCACTTTTGACCTTTATATAGTTGGAATTGGGGTTGGTGATCTTCATGAAAGTTGTAGATATTTCTTTAAGCTTTCCATAGACACCAAGTTTGTTAAATTTGTAGCTCTGGATCAAAAGTTATGATGTTTGCAAGTTTTGGTACTGTTGAGAAATTATCGATCAGTCATCTTTGTGTAAACTTTTGATCCCTTTAGAGTCCGATCTTGCTTGTGAGTCCTTCTTGAAAATGGTAGAGCTATCTCTTCGCTTTCCAACGAAATAAACCGCGTGTCATTTGGAGCTCGGAGTCAAAAGATATGAACGTTTGAAATTCGGAGGTCGGATCAGAGTGGTCGAGCGACCTACGCGGGCGCACAAGACCGACCGACCTGGTGCGGGAGACCGACCTGGTGCGGGCGACCGACCTGGTGCGAGCGACCGACTGCAGTGCGAGAGACCGACTGAGTGCGGGCGACCGACCACAGTCACGGCGACCGACCTCTCTTCCTTGTTTTGGCCATAACTTCTTCGTCTGACATCCGATCGACCCGATTCTTGAAGCTTTGGACTCCTAAGACATTTTTCTATCTTTCCATACTAGATAGATCAGTTTTTGCATTAAATGGAGAAAGATAGCTCGGATTATAATGAGCTGATCAGTTGTAAAAGTTTGAACGGTGTTTGGTATTTTAGATATATCTTGAGCTATAGAGCTCGGATTGAACTGATTCTTTTTGAGAATTTAACTAGAGAGATGGGGCTACAAATGTTATGAAGGAGCCGAGCTATGATTTAGCCTCTAACACTTCCAAATATAGGTCGGAAGTTCAGTATGGTGTTCAGTCTTGGTGTTGCAATGGCCGAACAGTGTTCAGTATTATAGGTCGCTAGAGCTCGCTATAGCTCGGATTGAGTTGATTCTTGTTTCTAATTAAACTGGAGACATATATCTACAAATTTTATGAAGGATCCGAGCTATAATTTAGCCTCTAAGACTTCCAAAAATAGGTCGGAAGTTCAGTGTAGTGTTCAGTCTCAGCTTTGTAATGACTGAACAGTGTTCAGTAATATAGGTCGCTAGAGCTCGCTAGAGCTCGAATTGATATGATTCTTTTTGGACATTAAACTAGAGACATATATCTACAAATGTTATGAAGGAGCCGAGCTATGATTTAGCTTCTAACACTTCCAAATATAGGTCGGAAGTTCAGTGTAGTGTTCAGTCTCGGTGTTGTAGTGGCTGAACAGTGTTCAGTATTTTGGCTATATCTTGATCCTTAGAGCTCTTATTGAGATGATGCCTTTTGGATATTAAACTAGAGACATGAGGCTACAAATGTTATGAAGGAGCCGAGCTATAATTTGGCCTCTAAGACTTCCAAATATAGGTCGGAAGTTCAGTGTAGTGTTCAGTCTTGGTGTTGTACTGACTGAACAGTGTTCAGTATTATAGGTCGCTAGAGCTCGCTATAGCTCGGATTGAGTTGATTCTTGTTTTAAATTAAACTAGAGAGATGAGGCTACAAATGTTATGAAGGAGCCGATCGACAATATAGGCTCTAAGACTTCCAAAAATAGGTCGGAAGTTAGGTGTAGTGTTCAGCCTCGGGTCTGAAAAACAGACTTCAGTATTTTGGAGATATCTTGAGCTATAGAGCTCCAATCGATCCGATTCTTGTGGTGTTGGATTCGTAAGACATAGGAGAACATTTCTCTAGAAGAAAGTTTTATCAAATGGCTTAATTTACTTGATAATCAGACAAGATGTCAGTTTTGAAGATCAATGAAGGGGCAATTTTGGAAGTTTACTTAAAGGGTTAAGTTAGTAGGCTTATAAGGAAGGGCAATTAAGTCATTGGCCATTCATTAAATGACATGGCATTATAAATATAAGGGGATGTCTGTTATTTGAAGGAGAAGCCCGATACTTAGAGAAACAGAATAGAACAAAAGAAAGAAAGAAGAGAGAAAAGAGAAGAGTGGTTCCATGATGGAGGGAAAAGAGAGACAGCAGACTAAGTTCCGATTTTGTGAGCTTTCAAGGAGGATTTGAGCATGCTCCAAGAGAGAAAAAGGTGGAAGATGAAGAGAGCTCCAAGATGAGCTAAGAAAATCCAAAAATGGAGAAGATGGAGGTAAGAGCCACTTTTAAGTCTTGAGCTTTTCTTGAGTTTTGGTTTAGAATCATGGAAAATATTATGGGTTGTAGATTTTGAAGTTATTTGTGATGATTATGCTAAGATGGTGATTAATTTTGGATTATTATAAATTAAGGTTTATGCCCAATTTTGGAAATTGGGGCTTTGTAAATTGATGACTAAGATAGCTTGGAAATATGTTGGAAGTGGATTCCTATAGTTAATCTTGAGGATTATGATAATTATGATATTGAATTTGGGTATTTATGGTTTAGGAAAAAGTATGTTGGAAGAAAGAAGGAAGCAATGGAGAAATTGGAGCATTGGACAAGTTCCTAGCATGGAATCGAGGTGGGTACCTTGTTTATGATTGAGAAATGAGCCATAACACTGCTACTAAGCTTTCTTGTGTTTTCAAATATAAGAAATAAAAGTCAGTTTTCGGAACTCAATTGATTAAATGATTTCAACTACTTCCATTATTGCTTGTAAATGCTCGAAAGAAATTATTATTGTGAATTATGGTGATTTTTGAAAAATGCATTGAAATTTTATGAATATCCTGAGAATGACATGTCATGAGATCATAAGATCATATGATTGTGATTTCGATATGCCTTAGAGAATGGCATTGTGAACATGTGAAAATGAATATGTGCTTTGTTTGGGCGAGAGAGGAACGTTGTGTTAGTCTCGTGCACGTAGACAAAAGAAAATGAAAGTCTTCTCCCGGCTGCCTGCTTGTGGCTTACGAGATCTAAAAATGGACTCGTTGTGTTCACGGTAAACTTCGGTTTCCGGTGTGTGTACGGAACTCTCGAGCCGTTATGTGTGCATTTGCATTTTGACATGTGATGTGCTATGAAATGAATGATGATTTATAATGTTTACGAATTGTCTGATTTGTGATGAATTTGGAAGAGTTATGTTACATGAATTTCAAATGTGAGTTTACAAAGAAAAGTTATGGTTTTGTGTTTAATCACGATGAGTTTTAGTTTTATCAAAGCTCCAAATTAAAATTTTGACCGAAAGCGGAGCAATTATGATCTTTTCAACAGTTCTAAACATTGACTTTGGAAATATGGGGCATCGATTTCAATTCGAACTTTTCAATGGTTTTTGCTTATTTTCGGTTATAAGCTTGTTACCCATTGAGCGTAAGCTCACCCCCCTCATTCCCATCCACAGGTAATGAGAAGAAGATCGGGTGAACGAAAAAGAAGGATTTTTGTATCCTTGTATTTGCATTGGGATTCCTATATTGTTGTTGTATTGTGGCTTGTAATGCCATTAAAGTTTGTATATGATTATGGGATTGAATTATGCAAGTAAATTATGGTTAGTATATATGAATGTGAATTATGATTATGACTTGAGATGTGATTGAGAATTATGGAAATGGTTAGATATAGGTTTGTGAATGTGTATGATGGGATTCCGGACAGGGGGTCCAAGGAATTGTGTGATGGATTGGAGATATTGAAGTGTCTTGTGTATGGTTGGTTTTGGATAAACTTTTGGCTAGTGAGATTTTAGAGGAGGTGCTTTGCCAATTTTGATAATTTAAGGGTATTAAGTGTCATTTGGCAAAAGAAAAGGAATAATATGATTTTGATAAATTAATTGATATGTTTTGATTATGAAAGATATAATGAATCGAGGAATTGTCAATTTCAAATTGGAAATTTGAACTACCCTGAATGTTGTGTAATTGGAAAAAAAATATATGAAGCGACTTTAGTTAAGCTGTGATTCGTTCGTTATGAGTTGGGTTCCTAAGCGGGTCCCAACATTTTTATGTATCGAGCGCCGGTATTATGATCTTACATGGGCGGCGTGTGTATGGATTAGGCGATAAGAACTTGATAAACGTTTGAGGTGATAGATCTAATAGGAAAATGATGATACTCGACATGAGAAAAGGAAGTTATGGATAGCGAGAGGCAATTGTGGCGATTCGATTCAAAGCCATTACATTGGAAGTGTCGAAAGTCTTTAGTTGAGAATTTAAGTCTCGGATCGTTAAGTTGGCGTCCTTAACGGTCGATGATTTAGACCTCGATCGAGTACTTATCGACATTCCTTTTGATGGTAATGATTCGCATTAAGAAGAGATTAGTGGAATTGAGGTCAAAATTTCATGATGTTTGAATTGGTGAGGAATATCGTTAAACTTTAGTGTTTGCATTGAAGGAGTAGTGTGCCACCTAAATAGCGGAATACGAGGAGTTTTGCGAGGATCGGCTACACGATTTCTCACCCTTAAAGAAGGGCACGGATAAGTATAGAATCCGTTATATGGGTGAACTAACTTTAAATGTTTGGACTATGAGAGCCAATACGAAGAAGGGTATTTGGTTAGAGTATAAGGCAAGGAAATTATGACTAATTGGGAATAAGAATTTTTGTGGTCCGATATGTTAGGCAAGAATTCAGTATTTATGGATGTGTCAGTGACTTTGGTAATGGAATTATGTTGAAGGTAAGTATTTGAATCGATTTGAATATGACATGACTCACAGGAATCAAATGAAAGATAGTATGCAAGCAAAGTGGAATTGGTCAGACGGCCAGATAAGTTAGTGTATGACTATAGACGGCAGGTCTTTCTGGACTAGTAGCTGGGATTATAAGTTCTTCCCTCGATTCAACAATGGAATCTGTAATTCATCCATGGTCCGGAGGACAAAGACCCTGGTATGGATCAATCGGGTTGTTTTAAAAGGAACAAGCGGATGCGAGGGAGGAAGTTTGAAATGAGATGATAGGTCTCTAGGAGTTGGGATGTGGATCTTGTACTCCTTTTGGATTTGCTTCTTGTAAATGGTGGATTAGGGATAAATTTTCAAAAGTGGCGACCGGTTATTAAGAGTCCACCTCGATAATGTGAGTGGGTATGTGAGATCTATTTTCAGATATGGCTTATGGAGTCATTTTAATTCCTAGAGTCAAGTTATGAGATGAATCGAGAACTAAGATAAAGTATGGTATAGATGATTTTCTTTGGAAAGGTAATGCGATAAAGCGAAAATTTGAAAAGAAGGTGTGATAATGTACCTCCATAAGGGATCGCTTATTTAAGGAATCGCGAGGACTAATCAAAAGCACATGGAATATGATAAAATTGGTGGTGTTAACCAAAGGGACCGATAACACTATAATATTGGAGACCGAAGTGATCAAAGATTTGATGATGTATTCAAAGTATTCAAAGAATTGAGAGACTAGTCGGAACATGTGAGGAAAAAAATGTAAAGCATATGATTGATGGAAGGAAGAGAATTTTGAAGAATGATTACGATGTAAATCAAACCGCATGAAGTTGGAAAGTTTGTTGTATGCACTTTGGTGTTGTATAAGAGATTTGGCTCAAATCTAATGAAGCATAACGAAGTGATTTCATATATATGTATGCGAGCCAACTAAGGTCCCATGAGTTCTTGAGTTGATACATGTTTAAGAGTCGCTACGCTAACGATTGTTTTGAAGTTTGGAGACAAGATGAGTAAAGCAACATCTTGGATGTATTTATGCAATCTGGATCGAAAAGTCGAGACAATCATTGAATCGAGAGCATGGAATATGAATATATATATATATATATATATATATATATATATAAAGAGATTTTGAGTGTGTAAATGAGAAATTCCTAGCAATGCTGAGTGTTTTGCCAAATATATAAAACAGAAAATCGATATCGAGGTTATCGGAACCAAAGCAAAAGGAAGCATAACATATGGGTAACTTGGTACGTCTGAATTAAGGATCAAGAGATTATGAATCATATTGAGAGATTGGAAAACAGATATGAATTTTGAGTTTGAATAGAAGGAGGACCGCATGGAAATTGCAATAAGAAGGATGTGAAATTAATAATGATGGTTGAAGCGGGGAATTTGCTAAGCCGTTATGAATTAGTTCGTATGGAGTTTTATGAGATAGTATTCTTGGCAAAAGATGTCCCGGATTGAAATGTGATTCGTGAGTATGTTCGAATTAGATGATATTGGTATTATTGTCACGAAGTTGGAAGTTGTGAGTGATCTGAACTAGAATGAGGAACCAAATCGAGAAGTGATATGAATTTCGAGGACGAAATTCTTTAAGAAGGGAGAATTGTTAGACCCTAACTTTAATTGGACGTCGAATTATTAAATGAGGAATTAGTGATGTTAAATGTTTATTTGGGTAATGTGAATTGGAGAAATTTTAAATGATATTTGGGGGTTAAAGCGTGAAATGGGTTTTTGTGTATGTTGTATTATGGGTAACATCTTTATAATTGAAAAGTAAGTCCAGATAGTTACTATTTATGTAACTTCTTTGAAATTGCAAATTTTGAGACTTGATTTATTAGGGCTAGAAATGCCCACTAAAGCTTTAGAAAGAACCTTTATTGTGTTACGCCAATGCTTGTTCGAGTATGACCTTGCATTGATTTGAAAATGTGCCATAAGTTGTGTATATGAACCTTGTGCATGGACTTTGTGTGATATGTGGTTGCTTTTAAATTTATTCCCAAAAGTTGTATTTTGTGGCTTATGGATGATTTGAGAAATGGCTTGATGCTTGACGAGAATGTGTTTAACTAATTGTGTATGGAGGACTTAAGTAGGGGTGATGAGTTGATGAATTTTGAATGTGAGCTATTGTTGATGTATAATATGCAATTTGTGGATGTGGAGGCTGAAAGATGTGAAATTGTGAAGTTTGAATATTGTTTAGTATGAAATTACAGACCGATGTGTTCATGTGGTCAATTTTGAGAATGTGTATTGTCTTGTGATTTCGGACTGATTTAGATAGGATAGAATCATTTAGTCTTATGGAGAGAGGTAGACAAGTTGTAGAGCTTGTCCATGATGTGTATGAGCTAGTTTTGGAGGTGTTAATGTGAGTTGCGAGTTGGGTGCGAGGGTGTCTAAATGGCGGATCACAGACAGATCTTTGAGGCCACTTTTGACCTTTATATAGTTGGAATTGGGGTTGGTGATCTTCATGAAAGTTGTAGATCTTTCTTTAAGCTTTCCATAGACACCAAGTTTGTTAAATTTGGAGCTCTGGATCAAAAGTTATGATGTTTGCAAGTTTTGGTACTGTTAAGAAATTATAGATCAGTCATCTTTGTGTAAACTTTTGATCCCTTTAGAGTCCGAGCTTGCTTGTGAGTCCTTCTTGCAAATGGTAGAGCTATCTCTTAGCTTTCCAACGAAACAAACCGCGTGTCATTTGGAGCTCTGAGTCAAAAGATATGAGCGTTTGAAATTGGAGGTCGGATCGAGTGGTCGAGCGACCTCTGTGAGCGCACAAGGCCGACCGACCTAGTCTGCGGAGACCGACCTGGTGCGGGCGACCGACCAGTCTTGGGAGACCGACTGGTGCGGGCGACCGACCACAAATGCAACAGCCGACCTCTCTTCCTTGTTTTGGCCATAACTTCTTCGTCCGACATCCGATCGACCCGATTCTTGAAGCGTTGGACTCCTAAGACATTTTTCTATCTTTCCATACTAGATAGATCAGTTTTTGCATTAAATGGAGAAAGATAGCTCGGATTATAATGAGCTGATCAGTTGTAAAAGTTTGAACGGTGTTTGGTATTTTGGATATATCTTGAGCTATAGAGCTCGGATTGAACTGATTCTTTTTGAGAATTTAACTAGAGAGATGGGGCTACAAATGTTATGAAGGAGCCGAGCTATGATTTAGCCTCTAACACTTCCAAATATAGGTCGGAAGTTCAGTGTGGTGTTCAGTCTTGGTGTTGCAATGGCCGAACAGTGTTCAGTATTATAGGTCGCTAGAGCTCGCTATAGCTCGGATTGAGTTGATTCTTGTTTCTAAATAAACTAGAGACATATATATACAAATGTTATGAAGGAGCCGAGCTATAATTTAGCCTATAAGACTTCCAAAAATAGGTCGGAAGTTCAGTGTAGTGTTCTGTCTCAGCTTTGTAATGACTGAACAGTGTTCAGTAATATAGGTCGCTAGAGCTCGCTAGAGCTCGGATTGAGATCATTCTTTTTGGACATTAAACTAGAGACATATATCTACAAATTTTATGAAGGAACCGAGCTATGATTTAGCCTCTAACACTTCCAAATATAGGTCGGAAGTTCAGTGTAGTGTTCAGTCTCGGTGTTGTAGTGGCTGAACAGTGTTCAGTATTTTGGCTATATCTTGATCCTTAGAGCTCTTATTGAGATGATGCCTTTTGTACATTAAACTAGAGACATGGGGCTACAAATGTTATGAAGGAGCCGAGCTATAATTTGGCCTCTAAGACTTCCAAATATAGGTCGGAAGTTCAGTGTAGTGTTCAGTCTTGGTGTTGTACTGACTGAACAGTGTTCAGTATTATAGGTCGCTAGAGCTCGCTATAGCTCGGATTGAGTTGATTCTTGTTTTAAATTAAACTAGAGAGATGAGGCTACAAATGTTATGAAGGAGCCGATCGACAATATAGCCTCTAAGACTTCTAAAAATAGGTCGGAAGTTAGGTGTAGTGTTCAGCCTCGGGTCTGAAAAATAGACTTCAGTATTTTGGAGATATCTTGAGCTATAGAGCTCCAATCGATCCGATTCTTGTGGTGTTGGATTCGTAAGACATAGGAGAACATTTCTCTAGAAGAAAGTTTTATAAAATGGCTTAATTTACTTGATCAAAATAATCAGACAAGATGTCAGTTTTGAAGATCAATGAAGGGGCAATTTTGGAAGTTTACTTAAAGGGTTAAGTTAGTAGGCTTATAAGGAAGGGCAATTAAGTCATTGGCCATTCATTAAATGACATGGTATTATAAATATAATGGGATGTCTATTGTTTGAAGGAGAAGCCCGATACTTAGAGAAACAGAATAGAACAAAAGAAAGAAAGAAGAGAGAAAAGAGAAGAGTGGTTCCATGATGGAGGAAAAGAGAGACAGCAGCTAAGTTCCGATTTTTGTGAGCTTTCAAGAAGGATTTCGAGCATGCTCCAAGAGGGAAAAAGGTGGAAGATGAAGAGAGCTCCAAGATGAGCTAAGAAAATCCAAAAAATGGAGAAGATGGAGGTAAGAGCCGACTTTTAAGTCTTGAGCTTTTCTTGAGTTTTTGGTTTAGAATCATGGAAAATATTATGGGTTGTAGATTTTGAAGTTATTTGTGATGATTATGCTAAGATGGTGATTAATTTTGGATTATTATAAATTAGGGTTTATGCCCAATTTTAGAAATTGGGGCTTTTGTAAATTGATGACTAAGATAGCTTGGAAATATGTTGGAAGTGGATTCCCTATAGTTAATCTTGAGGATTATGATAATTATGATATTGAATTTGGGTATTTATGGTTTAGGAAAAAGTATGTTGGAAGAAAGAAGGAAGCAATGGAGAAATTGGAGCATTGGACAAGTTCCTAGCATGGAATCGAGGTGGGTACCTTGTTTATGATTGAGAAATGAGCCATAACACTTGCCACTAAGCTTTCTTGTGTTTTCAAATATAAGAAATAAAAGTCGGTTTGAACTCAATTGATTAAATGATTTCAACTACTTCCATTATTGCTTGTAAATGCTCGAAAGAAATTGTTATTGTGAATTATGGTGATTTTTGAAAATGCATTGAAATTTTATGAATATCCTGAGAATGATATGTCATGAGATCATAAGATCATATGATTGTGATTTCGATATGCCTTAGAGAATGGCATTGTGAACATGTGAAAATGAATATGTGCTTTGTTTGGGCGAGAGAGGAGCGTTGTGTTAGTCTCGTGCGTGAGACAAAAGAAAATGAAAGCCTTCTCCTTTGCCCGCTTGTGACTTCGAGATCTAAAATGGACTCGTTGTGTTCACGGTAAACTTGGTTTTCGTGTGTGTGTGCGGAACTCTCGAGCCGTTATGTGTGCATTGCATTTTGACATGTGATGTGCTATGAAATGAATGATGATTTATAATGTTTACGAATTGTCCGATTTGTGATGAATTTGGAAGAGTTATGTTACATGAATTTCAAATGTGAGTTTACAAAGAAAAGTTATGGTTTTGTGTTTAATCACGATGAGTTTTAGTTTTATCAAAGCTCCAAATTAAAATTTTGACGAAAGCGGAGCAATTATGATCTTTTCAACGATTCTAAACATTGACTTTGGAAATATGGGGCATCGATTTCAATTGAACTTTTCAATGGTTTTGCTTATTTTGGTTATAAGCTTGTTACCCATTGAAGCGTAAGCTCACCCCCCTCATTCCCATCCACGGTAATGAGAAGAAGATCGGTGAACGAAAAGAAGGATTTTGTATCCTTGTATTTGCATTGGGATTCCTATATTGTTGTTGTCTTGTGGCTTGTAATGCCATTAAAGTTTGTATATGATTATGGGATTGAATTATGCAAGTAAATTATGGTTAGTATATATGAATGTGAATTATGATTATGACTTGAGATGTGATTGAGAATTATGGAAATGGTTAGATATAGGTTTGTGAATGTGTATGATGGGATTCTGGACAGGGGGTCCAAGGAATTGTGTGATGGATTGGAGATATTGAAGTGTCTTATGTATGGTTGGTTTTGGATAAACTTTTGGCTAGTGAGATTTTAGAGGAGGTGCTGCCCAATTTTTGATAATTTAAGGGTATTAAGTGTCATTTGGCAAAAGAAAAGGAATAATATGATTTTGATAAATTAATTGATATGTTTTGATTATGAAAGATATAATGAATCGAGGAATTGCCGAATTTCAAATTGGAAATTTGAACTACCCTGAATGTTGTGTAATTGGAAAAAAAAAATATGAAGCGACTTTAGTTAAGCTGTGATTCGTTCGTTATGAGTTGGGTTCCAGAAGCGGGTCCCAACATTGTAAGTTAAGCAGACCGAAGAGAAGATCTTCATTCATCAACAGAAGTATGTGAAAGAGTTGCTGAATAAGTTTGACATGAATAATGTGAAGCCAATGGCAACTCCGATGCATCCTTGAAACCTTTGTCGAAAGACGAACTTGGTAAGAAGGTGGATCAAACCTATATAGAGGATGATCGGTTCTTTATTGTATCTTCATGACAAGTAGACTGATATTACATTCAGGTGTATGCTTGTGTGCAAGATTTCAAGCCGATCCTAGAGTCTCATTTCTTCGTTTGTTAAAAGAATTTTGAGATATCTCGCAGATACTCTTGATCTTTGCTTAATGTTTGAGAAAGGTAAAGATTTCAGTTAATCGGATCTTGTGATGCGGACTATGCCGAGATAGAATCGAAAGAAAGAGCACAAGTGGAAGATGTCACTTTCTTGGAGGAAATCTAGTCTCTGGTCAAGCAAGAGACAAAGCTCAATTGCTCTATCAACCGATGAAGCGAGAATACATATGCGCATGAAGTTCTTTGCTCACGATCTTTGTGGATCAAGTATCGACAAGACTATTGATTAAGGAGGAGGAGATTCCAATTTATTGCGACAACACCAAAGGTGATAAACCTGTCAAAGAATCAATTCACATTCGAGTAAAGCATATAAAGTCGACATCATTTCACGAGAGACTACGTTCGAGAGAAAGGTGGTGCTTAAAGTTCGTTGAAACAGAGCTTGATGGGCGGACATCTTCACTAAACCAATCGAGTGAAGAACGTTTTGAGAAGATAAGACGAATCTCAATATGGTGATGCTAAATGAGCGGTTAGGCTAAAATAACGTGAGAAACTAACGGCGTTATACACGTGAGTTACAATGGTAACTTTTCTCACAAGGAAGATTTTTGAGGAAATATCGATAAACTCAAGGTTCTTAATGATTCGAGAACCCATCACCCATAACCTATAAGTAGATCGAAGATGATATTATAGCGATCTTTTCATCATCTCACGACGGTTCATTTCTACTTTACCAATTCTCTCAAAATCTTCTCACTCAAAAGCTTTCCGAAGATAATCTTTAGCTCTATACAATGGAAGCAAAGAATGATTTATGGAAGACTTGTGAACTTTGAATCACTAAGGGTGACGGCATGGATGTAGAACCTGAGATTATAAGAGCTAGCTGGAAGAACTTCTTTCAGATACAAGAACCTGTCTATATAAATGAGGTATATGAGTTCTGGAAGAACGCTCGTCTAATAAAAGACACTATTGTATCCTCTGTGGATAGAATATCAGTTATTGTCACAAAGGATTTGATAAGGAAATGGCGATTGCCCATCCGTTGGTGAAAAGCTGTCTACCAAGGCGGATGGATGTCCTCGATTGGAATGAAAGAAGAAGATGTCAAGAGGCAGCTCTATGGCACAAATGATTCAAGAGAAAGGAAGACATCAAATCGATTCCAAAGGCTAGGGTTACGCATGCAATCTGTTCAATTGCATTCTTCCTAGAGTTGGTTCAAGGCATTTGGTGACTACTTTAGGCGAACAATGTCCATTCTTTCTTCTCAATCGAAATCCTATAGATCTACCCTTCTTAATCTTTCACTATATGGTTAAGGGTTAAAGGAAACTTCCAGTTATCCTTATGGTATGATTTTGACGAGGATCTTTATGGAATCCAATGATTAAATGCGCACTAAGGTATAAGACGAACTGCTCCATGAAGAGCAAGATTGCTGCTCATACTATTCGATGAATGGGTCCGAATCTGATGAGACAAAGATCACGCCGGTTCTTCAAAGAAACCAAGAACCGAGGGGAGCGATATTAAAGAAGACTCTGTCTCAAGTTCTCAATCGCTGTAAGTATCAAATCGCCATCTTAGAATTAAGGAGAGTGCTAGGAGACCTCTCATGAAAATGGCGAGTCCTCTTGTCGCATGAAAGTCAATCTCGGAGGTAAAGCAAAGTCGCCAAAGAGACAAGGAGAAAGTCTCTTGGCGAAGTTGTGAAGAAAGCCAAGAGATCTCCAAGAATCGGGACTCGAGGCAACAGGAAGAGAAGATTGCCAGAGAACAAAGGCAAGAAGAAACTTCTAAATCTTGTGCAGCTAAAGCCACAAGATCCTTAGTCTCTATACGGAAGAGGATACGGCGGAAGATCTAAAGAGACCGAGAGGAAGAGAAAAGCAACATCTGTTAAAGGAAAATCTCCGTGAAGAAATCAATGAAAACTAATCAAGCAGAGAAAAGACTAAGAAGGTTAGTCAAAAGAAGAGCATCTCAACTGCTGAGGGCGTTAGTCTACAAAAGAGATAACGACTTCGTTCAAGTTGAAACGAAACGAGCATTATACAGCTCAAAAATTCCTAGTGCTCAACAAGAAGAACCATGGATGAAAGCACGGTTCATGAGACACTGGCATTATAAAGGAGGAACCAGCGGAAGAATGGCGGTTGTAAGACTTCTAAGGAACCTGACGAAGCAATGCGATGCAGATTTGGTGATGATGAACCAAGTCGAAGGTATATAACTACCGAAGTTCTTGAGGAAATATAAATTTGGAAATCAAATTGGTAGAAGTTATTACCAATCGAGCAATGCTATTATAATCGGTGTTGAACCGGTGAAGAAAATAGTAGCTCGTGCAACCTATGTTAATTAATGGTATCACGTGGCGCTTACTAAATGAAAAGAGAAGTCTTTTACGATACCTTGAGGCTTCTTGATCATTTGCCATATCCTCAAGACGTCCACCTTGCGTGTACTATGTTCCCAATCACAGAGAACACAGAGATAAAGGTTGTTCCAGATATTCAACCAAGGTGTCCAAAAGATTTTACAAAGGGAAAGTCAAAATTATTTCCTGAAGATAATGTTGATGATGATCTGTCCGCAGATCAGATTGCAGAAGAAGTGCGGAAAATTGATGAAGCATGCATTGCTGCACAAGACCCAGATCAAGCGAGTTGCAGCCATACAAATCGTGCGGAAGACTGTCCAGTAGGGGGAAGTATAAAAACAGGAACATTTACTGAGTTCCTTATTCAGACATTTCTTCGTATTAGCCCTTTGTCTAATACACTGTCTATCGAAGAACATGCCCTATCCCTGCAAGGAAGACAGTTGTTGATGCTGCCAGTTCCTTTTGATCTAAATCTTCCTGAAGCTGCAACATTCATTCGTCCACCAACTTTTGAGATTAATGAAGACTACACTCCATCCTCTGATGCCTATACTACTACAATTCCTTTTGCTCCTCCATCAGCAGAAGCAAATCAAGCCTCTTCGTCAGATGAAGTCAGTAGATTACGTGGTGAACTCAATGACATGAAGGAGACGGTGAATGATCTAAAGAAGATGATAGCAGAACTGCTGAAGAACCAGAATCGATAATCATTTTTGATTATAACAAATAGGGGAGAGTAGGAAAGAAGAAAATAATCGAGAAGAGGAGAGGATGTTCGGATGAAGAAGGTGTGACCACAATGACGATTTAAGACAGGAAGAAGATAAGTTTTTGCAACATCACAGAAATTTTTTGTTGTTGTTGTTGTTTTGTTTTGTTTTCTTGTATGTAATTTGTTATATTCAAAAGGGGAGATTGTTAAGTCAAAATGACTTTACATAAAATGATTTTGATGTATAACAAACATAGTGAGATCAAATACAAGAAAAACAAAGCGATCCTGAGCGATATCTGAGGCAATTCGAGATGCAGGGCGAAGATGGCGTATCTGAGCGAAGTTGACACAAGACAATAAAAGACGCAGACGCAAATGTAGATACTGAGCCTTAAACAAAAGCGGATGCATGCAGACGCAAAAAAAAACAGACGCAAGAGTCGATTCGAGTTAATTCTGAAACTCAACCGATTAACTTCTTTAAAGATTCAAGATTCAAGAATCAAGAAGCGATTAGAGGCGAAGGCTATAAATACAAGTCAAGTCGAAAATCAAGGGCTTCTTGTTTGAGAAAAATTACACAAAGCGAAAAAGCGATTAAGTGCGAATTAGTGAACGCTATCATACAATGTGAGTGTTCAAATATTTTCAAAAGAAAAGTTATGCAGATAACTGCAGAGGCTAAGTGTGAAAGAAAACTAGTTGTAGAGACTGAAGAGGCTCGTGAAAGAATCTTGTAACGTTTGAAGAGATAGTGAAATCTCGGAAGAAACTCGAGGATGGGCGTAGCCCACGGTTTGGGGTGAACCAGGATAAATCTGCGTGTCTACTACTCTCACTCTCTATCTCACTTTTAGTTTCAAAGTTGATCTTTATTTACTATTCATATACTTAGCATTGAAAAGTTTGATCAATCAGGATTAATAAGAATTCTGTAAAGAATCTTAATTTTAACAAGTAATTCTAAAAGATATTCAAAAAGGAGAATACACAATTCAACCCCTCTTCTCGTGCATTCTATTGTGTTTTTAATTGCTGTATTAACGTGTGATTCACTTCAGTGAAGTGGGGCTTTGTTTAAATAGCAGGAGTAGAAAGTGATGAACGACACTTAGCAGATAACAGAGAGAAATAACAGAGACAAGAGTGAGAGCTTTCCGTGGGTGGAAAGAAAAGAGAAGAAGAAGACCAAAGTTAGGTCTTGATTTTTTACGCCCTTCTAGAGGAATTTCTATGGTGATCTATGAAGGAAAAAGGTAGAGGAAGATGTGAACTTCCTCTAAAGCCCGAAAATTTCGAATTTGAGAAAGGACGTAGGTAAGGACAATTTTCGAATTGTTCATTTTGTGCATGAAATTTGGTGTAAATAGATTAAGGTTGGTATGGGTTTGAGTTTTCTAAGATTAATTGTAGTGACTGCATGGTAGAAAGGGGTTCAATTTCGGATTTCCTTGAAGTAGGGATTTTGTTTTGGATAAGGGAGAAAGTGGTATGAATTTGAAAATGTTGCGAGAATAGAGTGGAATGATTAAAAATGATTATGTGCTTTTTGATTATTCTGTGAATTTGAATTTGGAATTTGAGAATGAATAGGGTTTGCACAAATTATGATTGTGCAGGTTAAACATCTGCATAAAGGCGTATCTGGAACTGGGAAGAAATTGCTAATCTGGAGCATACTGTGAGTAGACCGAGATGGTCTCCTTTCTTTAATTGTTCTGTTTTCTGGAATTGTATTGATTGATTTCAACATATGCATAAAAAGGGTGACAAATTGTGTTTTGATTGTGGAATGCCGGACCACGGTCCGACGATAGTGATATTGATTTAAATATTGAAATGCTACTGATTGCCAATTGGATGAATGATGGGTAAATATATGTAAAAGTATATTTTGTTATTGTAAAATGCTCCACTTTAATGTGGAATGCCGGACCACGGTCCGATGATTGTGATATTGCTTTAAATATTGAAGTGCTATGGACTGTCAATTGAATGAATGATGTGTATATATATGAAATTGGTAAAAGTACATTTAGTTATAAATGAAATTGGGAAATGCTCTACTTGAAGGTGGATTGCCGGACTAAGATCCGATGTTATGAGAAAGTGGTTGAATGGGATAGGTAATTGTGAGTGATGCATTCCATTACATGAATGCATGAAACAAAATAGGAGTTGTGACCCGAGTAGCCACCTATCAGGGCTACCAACTCAACGATCAATGAGCCCTACTTGGGACAGTTATCAATGAGCCCTACATGGGACAGTTATCAAAGAGCCCTACTTGGGACAGTTATCAATGAGCCCTACTTGGGACAGTTATCAATGAGCCATACATGGGACAGTTATCAATGAGCCCTACTTTGGACAGTTATCAATGAGCCCTACATGGGACAGTTATCAATGAGCCATACTTTGGACAGTTATCAATGAGCCCTACTTGGGACAGTTATCAATGAGCCCTACATGGGACAATTATCAATGAGTCCTACTTGGGACAGTTATCAATGAGCCCTACATGGGACATTTATCAATGAGCCCTACTTGGGACAGCTATCAATGCGCCCTACATGGGACAGTTATCAAAGAGCCCCACTTGGGACAGTTATCAATGAGCCCTACATGGGACAGTCATTAACGAGCCCTTTATGGGACAGTACAGGCACTCGGTCACAACAAAATCACAAATAGAAAGTGAGTCTCACATGCACTGCATATGCATGATATAAATGATTGACTAATAGTGAATGTGAAATTTCATGAAATTGTGCAATTGGTATGGGAAATGACGAATAAAATAAGTGGAATGATTGATCTAGTGTATGTGAATGAAATAATATGAATTGTTATGTTATGACTTATATGTGATGGGTAAGCCATCGATGATGGTCACTCACTGAGTTCGCAAAACTCACCCAAAATTTACAATTATTTTTCAGGATTGTAAGAGTACTCCGATAGGCCAACGAGAGTATCTATACAGCTTTCAAGTGAATGATAGAGTTCGGGATCAATTCGTGTCTGTATTTGTATGTCTTATTTCCTTATATCATTGTGTATTGTGAACTTTGGTGCAAATGATTACGTCCATTGTAAAGTCAAATTGACTTAAGTGCTTTGTATTTGTGAAAGGGCCCAAGTGGCTATTGGAAATTATGTATAACGAAATTGTATCGGATTGAATGAGGTCTCTTATTGGGCATTGAATTCCGCATATATTGTTTTTTTTAAAAAGAGGTACCGATATTGAATTAGTGTCTTAGCACGTCACCCTCGCGGGACACGAACTCGGATATCACCGTTGATGTCGGATTTGGGTCGCGTAGGAGTGGGGTGTTACAACTTGATATCCACTAAGAGATATGGACTATTAAAAAGGCACTCGGTCACAACGAGAATAATAAATGAAAGTGAGTCTCATTTACATTGTATTTATAATTGATATGTGTATTTTTGTGTGAATGAAATGATTGGTATTATTGTTCGGAAAGTGATATGTGATGCTTTATGCAAAAATGCAAAGATGTGGATCATATGTTATGTGTATTGATATGATGTATGAATTAAGTGAACCATCGATGATGGTTATCTCATTGAGTTCGCAAAACCCACCAAAATTGCAACGTTGATTTTTTAGGACCAAGAGAGGACCTTAGCTACTGAGAGACACTACAAAAAGTATAATCTTGTACTTTTGGGAAGAAGAAATAGCTCAAAGGTCGGTTAGCTGAGATTGAAAAGATTAGATAGATTTTTGTGTAATTTCCCCCTTTCATGTAGCATGTTTTGTATTAGGATATGATGATATACATATTATGATGATATTGAAAACTGTCAATGTAAATATTTGGTTTTTATGAAATGAAATGAGGAATTTGGTTTTAAAATATGGTGTTTTTTTTTCTTGATGATGCCTTATAAGAGAATAAAGAATGATGATGTCATGTTAAGTGATTATAGTGACTGCTCTAGCGTGTCATTATCATAGGTTATGTACTAGAATATCTTCCGGGTGTTACAGTAAGTACCTTATGGTAACGGTGGGCTACATATATAAGGCAAACATTGAGGTAAAAATAAAAAGAAGTTTGATTTATGCTTACCTTGTAAGTAGGAATCACAATACGTATAGAGAGAGAGAAATCAATTGGAGCAAAACACATCTAAAAGAGATTGATATAAAATTAAAGACTTAGGGCTCATTTGGTAAACAACTTATCAGTTGTTTTTTAGCTGATTGACCATATTAAAAAACTAATAAATGTATTTGATGAATGATTGATTGATTGACAAATTTAACCCCAACTAGCTGATTTTAGAAAATATCCTATATAGAAGCGTTTTGATGTTCAATCGAAAATGTAATACATAAAAAATCAATTATACCCTCCTTTCATAATTTTTGAATTATGCTACAGTGTGTTGTCACAACATAATTTTAATTATACTGTAGCATAATTCAAATTAATTATGCTACAGTGTCATGCATGCTGTAGTGGTAAGTGGCATGCAAGACATTATAGCATAATTTTAGCTTAAATTTATGATACAATGACATCTCACTGTAACATAATTCAAACTAAAAATCATGCATGTATTCTACAGTAATAAATTTTTTTACAATAAAGTAAGTTTTTTAGTTACAAAACTTGGGAGTATGTATTTTGCTAGCGACAAAATTTTTTGACTAATGAAATAAGTTTTCTGGTTACAAAATAAAAAATGCTACGATGACAATTTTTGCGAATGTTCTATGTTTTTATAAGAGTTAAAAACTTAATTTTTGTAAAATTAAATATCAAATCATGACCTTATAAATTATTTTTTTAATTTATATTCTTATAAGTCATTTTACACTTAAACAATTAATTTTATCAAACATCTTTAATAAATAGCTAATGTTATTTGTTGATCAAATCAACTGTTAGTAAACTGTTGATGAAATCAGCTAACAGCTAATATAATCCATTGATTACTAAGTACGGCCTTAATTATGTACCCATTTGTAAAGCGTCTCTCTAAAAGTTTTAATAGACTAGGAAAGAGTTGAGAAAGAAAAGACTATACACAAACAAACACCAAAATTAGCTAATAATGAGACCTGCCCATGCTTATCTCCAAAAAGTCTCTACTTTGCCTTCTTAGAGTAGAAGACAACTGCGACGGTGCTTTGGGTTAGCAAATGGCGATTTGAATCTTAGAATACCTACAGCTTAAAGAACAAGCAAATGGATTGGAGGCATGAAGAATCAAATGTTGGAAGAAATTAAAGAGAAATGAAGGAAAGAAGTTAAGTACATCCTTGGATCTGAGATGATTTCAGCTTCGTCTCTAGCAGACGGGAGAATCGGCGGCTTGGGGCCACATTTACGAAACGGTTCCGCATTATAATATTTTGGGCAACAATATGTAGTTACTTTGCTTGCTAATTAGTAAGGTTTTTTTACAATAAATTTTGTACAGAACCTTGGCTAACATTAAAATGTTTTTATTCTTCATTTATATATAATACAATATTATGGCTTTAAATTGTTCTGATAAATTAAAATAGTAATACTTTAGTTGTTACTTAAAGAAACAAATTTTAAATTGTTGCATATATAGAAGTTTAAGACAACTTTTTTTGATTTTGCACCCTTTTTAATATATAACAATAAATTATTATTATCATTGCCAACGCATTTAATTCAGAATTTTAGTCTTGGGGGACAAAGAACTTAATTTTGTAGTGGCTATAATCTTGACTTAGTTTTGTAGGAGCCATAGCCCTATTTAGTTTACTATATATATATATATACTCTGAATTTTTTTTAATTTTATAGGGCTATAGCTCTTGCTAGCCTCCCCTGAACCCATCCATGATCATTGCCTTTAAATATTATTAGATTCAATAGTTTTGCATTATACTAATTTTAAGCAACATATTTTAAAACCAATACAAACGTGTTATTATCTAAAACTCTTTTTTGTCCTAGTGTGATATTACTACACGAGGGATTTGTATAAGAAATGGGAAGTACTTAAGCGATAGTAATTTCCCTATTTCGCCTTCATACATTTAGAGCATCGAACCATTTGAAGAAGCAACAAATCAGTCAAAATTAAGGAGAATCATATATGGCAAAGAGGCACACTTTTTTTCATAATGATTCACAATTTAATGGAATTAGGTCTGAAATAGGGTAGCGTAAATGTGTTAACAAATAAAATTTTGCCAAGGGAAGAAGACCAAAGGACTTTTTACCAGAGATCAGGCGGTGATTTTGACTCAATCATCCTTGCATAAGTAGAATCATATATCTGTGTACTTACAAACATAAAGGAATGTGGAATTCGCCCCGGGTATATAAGCTCTTACCAGAGATGAGGTGGTGATTTTGGCTCAATCCTCCGTCGCCTAAGTACCCTTTGATTTTCTTACATCTGTGTACTTACAAACATACAGGAATGTGGTGAGTAGATGGATTCACCACTAGTAATCAGCGACGGCGTTCTTACGTGGTCCCTTTCTTTGTTGAAAGGAGAAAAGGTTGATAAGGTAAGATAAATGTTTAATATAATGAAGTGGTCCCTTGGGGTAAGTAAAGTTGATAGTGGTTGGTGGTAGGTCTATTCCATTCCATCTCGCTATATGCCAAAGTACCAGTTGTTGCTTGCGTTGTATATTCCCAATTCCTGCAAAATCTTCATTTCCATCTTTGGTGGGGTCACCATTCACTACTAGCTAGGTTACATAATCCTCCTCACAATGTATGTCTCTCCATACCTAGACCACTGCTAGCCTCTTCCAAATCCATTACAAAGTCTATCACTTCAGGATTTTTTTACTACTAGTTAATATCCAAAATCAATGGCTCTTGTTTTTTTTTTTTTAAATTATATTAGATATCTCCGCTTAGTCGGATTAATCTTAATCTCCTAAGACCTCACCCTAAGAGTCTTAGAGGGGGATAAACCTGAAAATTTCAAGATTCCTCGAGCTTCTCGTTCTTGTCTGTCTGTCTGTGAAAGTCTTACATACTTGATTGTTCAGCTGATGATTGATCGTGGCTCCCTTTCTTTCGATGTCGAGGTTAAATCGAACTTGGGTTTCTAAGAAATCCAACTCCTACTGTTGTTGTTGTTGGAAGTGAGGCCAGTAATTGATCCGTCAAGGAAATTGTATTTAGAAATAGAGAATCATTAATAGGAATAATGCCTATTTCTCTTCCGTTGTCGTGACTCGAACTTAAAACCTCCTGAAAAAAAAAAGCCTTAAATGAGAAGTTTTGATCACTCTAAGCTACTCCTACTTGTCTAGCTCTTGTTTTCTTTTCATTGGAAAACAGTGTCAAAGATATTGTCCTTGCCAGGGGCTATTTAGCTCAATAGAAAGGGATTGAGGACAGGAAACGAGAGGAAAGTAGGATCCACAATGATTCTACGTTGCATTATTCTCTAGCTAATATTTACAACAGAAGTTAGAAGATGGCGTGTTTTATATTATAACTATACTAGTATGCTACTGACCCTGACGATGAGGTGAACCAAAAACAAAAACGCCAGAAAGCAACAATTAGAAAGAAAAGTGCCTCAATCTACTGATGGTGATGAATCAAAAACAAAAACGCCAGAAAGCAACAATTAGAAAGTCAAGTGCCTCAATCTACTGATGGTGATGATGAGGTGAATCAAAAACAAAAACGCCAGAAAGCAACAATTAGAAAGTCAATTTCCCCTTTTTCTTTCATCACAGATATAGAAATAAAACACACAAGAGTGACTCCCTAATTCTCTCTTAAACATAAAATACCACTAAACCAAACCAGTGCATTATTATATATTCCAATTATACTTAAAATTATTTACGCTCCTTATGTGCCAGTCTACGCGTAACCGAAACTAATAATTAAATCCAAGTTAATGACATGTCTTTGACGTCCGATACTCGGTCGGTGAACAAAATGCCGAAACTTACCTTCTCTCTCTTCTAAAACTCACCCTTCAACAACCGCAATTGCCCGTCTGTTTCTCGCGATTATCCCACGACATTGCCGCCGGGATACCAAATTCCGGCCCCCAGGTCCTTTCCCCTTATATACTGCTTGTCCCTCCACACTCATTCTTTGTTGATGAAATTCTGCTTTATCTTTTAAGAACACCACTTTGTGCTCCTATTTCTCTCTCTCTCACTTGCTTAATCGAATCTATTTCCTCTTTCTCCCTCTACTCGCTTTGTCATGTTTTTAAATGTAAAAATGTAGTCTTTCTGAAAGCTTTTTGGATCCTTGTTCTTTTTCTTTTTTGTTTTGTTTCTACAACTAATTAAAGATCACACCTTTTGGCTTTGTTTTACGATTGTTTGTGTGATTCTTAACTGCTCTCTATCTTTTTTGTGTGTGTGTAATTTCATCGTATAAAACAAGCAATTGCTCGCTTGATTTATGTTATTCTGATATCGAAAGCTCGAACCTTGGTCTACATTTAGGTGAATATTGGTTCTCGATTTGTATGTTTTCATTATATTTTTTCGGGATTGGAGATTAATTGAGCTCACTCCGGGATTTTATTCCGTAGACAGGGGTACTAAACGCTGACGCTTGATTGCGATGGATCATGAGCGAATATGTCAAATATGCACTCTGAATTGAACTAAGTATGTTATCCTTTTATTCACTAACTTTCGCTTTAATCAAGCCCTTTGTTGTGATTTGATTGGCTTCTTCTGTTTGCTTAACTAACGGTTCCTTCTCTCTCTCACTCTCTCGATTCCTGTGCCAATCTACCAGCTTTCCACTCTTAATCTGTAGCTGTCTGTCATCAAATTCTTGGGTCATGCTTGCTTTTAACTTATTTGAATATGTTGGTCTTGAAGCTTTTTAGAAGAGATGTGGGTTTGATTGTTAGAGATAATACTTTTGCCAATGGTCAGTTTCCTTTGCCGGTCGAGGTTTGCTGATAAATCTTACAGGTTAGCTGAAAAGAGCTTATGCTTGAATTTGGCTTTTTAAGTTTCCTGATTCTGTTTCAGAGCCGTTTTCCTAAATAAAAAAATTTAACACCACTTGTATTTCTTGCTTGTTGTGATCTCTGTTGCCCATTCTCATACTCTGTAATCATCTGTTTCTTTCCTGAAGTAACTTTACTGTATGTTTAGCTTCTTCTTGCTGTGTTTACAGGCCAATTGACTGACACGAAGTGTGTGGTTCTTTTATAACAGGTTTAAAGATGATAGGGATGCAAAATAGAAACGCTAAAAACATAGATAGGCCTTCTCCTGGATGCTTAGGTCAGATGGTGAATCTTTTTGATACGAGCAATGGCATTTCTGGGAAAAGGCTGCTCACTGATAAACCTCATTTTGATGGTAATGTTTGTTATTTCTTATTAATTTCGTAGTATTTTTCTTTTCTCTTTAAAAGAGTTGTATTCGTTTACTTCCCTCTTATTGGCTGATTTGGGCCATTTAGACTCTCCAAGAAAACCCAATTTACAACTTTGCAGTTTTATTGTCTATTAATAATAACTTCTCTGATGTCCATTCATTCTGTTGCCATTGATGGCTAAGTTGACGTTTAAAGCGTCAAATTAGATGCATGGACAGAAGTTTTTATCATTGGATTTAACTAAGCTAGTGTTCTCTGAAAAGTGTGTGAAATGAGATTGAAGTAATCTTGCACTATGCAATCTTCTTGTGGTTGATATTTTAGATCTTGACATCAGCGGGGATAATGTTTAGTTGTTGACAATGTGTGATTTGCAGGTTCTTCGTTCTCAAGAAGTCGGTCAGGTGTTACCAGAGTGTTGAGTCCAGCAGATGAAATAGAGGATAAAATGGTGAAAAAAGGGTCTTTTTTTAAAAAATTGGGGTATTAATGTTGCATGAATGACAGGGAAATTTGTTTCTCTGCTGTGCATTTTTTCTGCAGATGGTGGCAGATTTAAGAAGAAGCTATTCAAACAAGAAAGTAAATGGGACACCTATGAAGACACTCATAGCCCAAGAGATGTCCAAAGAAGTGGAGTCCAAACATAATCCACCTAATGTTGTTGCTAAGTTGATGGGACTTGATACCCTTCCAGTTCAGCTGCCTAATTCAGGTACTCGAGGAGGCCACATGAAAGGTTATTCAAGACGTTCTTTAAGTCACTCAGGAGTACTTATGGAGAGCTGGGAGCAAGATCTTGGCATCTTGGAGAAGCAAATGCATTGTGAAGCTCACCACTGTCATGAACAAAACCAACAAAAAGATGTACCTGTAATCTGGCAGCAGCCCCAGGAGGTGAATGCCAGAGACAGCTCAGCACAAAAGGGAAGATATAATGAAAATGTCGATGAAAAAGGGATGGCTCTCATTCGCCAGAAGTTCATGGAAGCAAAATGTTTGGCAGCAGATTGCCAGTCCAAGGAATTCCGAGAGGCAATCGATGTTTTAAGTTCCAATAGAGACTTGTTGCTCAAGTTTTTGGAAAAACCAAATTCCATGTTTTCCCGGTCACTGTATCACATGGAGTCTATTCCTCCAGCCTCTGATACAAAGCATATCACTGTTCTTAAACCCACCAAACTGATTGATAATGAAAAAGTTATGTCGAAGAAGAGTGACAAGCAAGTAAAGAAAACTAACCAAATGGGTTATGCTACTGATTATCAGATAAATGGTAACAGTTATTCTGCTAGTTTTTGCAATCAGAAGGTTGATGACTGTCCTTCTCAACCGACTCGAATAGTAGTGTTGAAGCCTAGCCCAGGAATCACTCGTGACTGTAAGGCTGTGGTTTCACCGCCTTACTCATCAACAAGAATAATCCAGTGTGAAGATACTCATGACAAATTTGAAGATGATGAGGCACGAGAATCGACAGAGCTTGCAACAGGCTGTCAGATCCCTAGCGATGTTAGGGATGAAACTCTCCTTTCTTCAGTTTTTTCAAATGGTTATATTGGTGATGACAGTTCGTTTGATAAATCAGAAATTGAATATGCTGACGGAAATCTGACTGAATCAGAAATCATTTCACCAACATCTAGGCATTCATGGGATTACATAAATGAGTTTGGAAGCCCATATTCTTCTGCCTCCTGTAGTCGTGTTTCATGTTCCCCAGAGTCATCTGTTTGTAGAGAGGCAAAGAAGCGACTTTCTGAAAGGTGGGCAATGATGACATTAAATGGAAGTTCTCAGGAGCAAAAAGACGCTTGCAGGAGCTCTAGCACACTGGGGGATATGCTTGCACTTTCAGATGTAAAATGTGCTGTGAGATTGGAGGGAGAAATTAGTAACAAGCAACAAGAGCCTAGAGGATCCACTTGTTACTTAACTAGTGACTTGAACAAGGAGGAAGGTGTGGCTCGTTCACCTAAAAACCTTCTGAGATCAAAATCTCTACCTGTGTCTTCTGCAGTACTTGGTGCCAGGATTAATGTTGATATTTCAGATCCTGAGGCTGGTAAAATGCAAGTTCCAAAAGAAGTGATTGAATCAAAGAGCTCAAAGTCATCTTTTAAGGGGAGAGTTTCTAGTTTATTTTTCTCTAGGAATAAAAGAAGAAATGAAGAAAAATCTGCCCGTTCTCAGATCAAAGACGAACTTCAAGCTACTAACTCTGAGACACTTAGTTCACCTGTACATCTCCCTGGAAAACTTGGTGGTGATGTAACACAATGTGCTAATACTGCTTTTGAAGTTTATTCATCCGGTCTCCAAGGATCGTCAATCAAGACAACTAATCCAGATTTGATGGGCATGGAAACAAAAGAAGGTTTAGTTTCCAAGGAGGTATTCATTCTTCTATTCATCTTGTAATTTTTAAACAAAAGAAGACTTAGTTTCCCAGGAGGTATTCTTATTCTAATCATCTTGTAATTTTTACTGGTACATTTGATTCTTTGTTTTTGTTAAAATGTAATTATACTTCCCACATGTTATTTTCAGTCATTTGTCTATGTTTGCAGTTTTGTTGTATCTGTGTCATTCCACTGGTGTGGTAACTAGGTTGCTGAAGAGATGAATGAATAATAATTAAGCAGACTTATTTGCATGATTCTATATTGTCATTGATCAATGTGCATCCAGTATAGGAATGTATGCTTTGGCGGTATTTATAAGTGGAAAACAAATTTTATATGATATTTTTCGCATCTTTCCTTAATCATGTTTTTTAAGAGTGGGATTGCTCAATGTATAGAGTAAGTATTTAATTTCAATATTAAGTATTTATACCATATTTGTGATGCAGTGATTTGTGTAGTGTTTAATTCTATTATCATATCTTGAGAACATCATTGTCGTTGTATAATGGCACCAAGAATAATGTTCTATTGCTTAAACTGCAATGATGTCTTTGGTTGGGCGATGACTCTCATTTTCCCCTTCATTAAATGACTGTAACCTTAAGTTATTCATATTTACAGCATATGGAAAACTTGCAGAGAGTTTTATCTGTGGCAAAACCATTGTTGCCTGGGAATGCTAGTGAGAACCAGGATCAGCCAAGTCCAATCTCAGTTTTGGAACCCTTATTTGAAGAAGATAACATAATTCCAGAGGCTTGTATCAACATGAAGTCAGAACGTCGGGGTAAGGTCTCTCTTAGGCAGAACTCTTGGAAGTCTTTTAGATGTCTACCTCATTTAGGCATTATATTTATCCAGTTTTGGGTCTTTGTGAATAAAATCCTTGTTTATTGGTTTAACAGGAGTTGAAATAATGTCTCCCAAGTCTAATTTGATTGACAAGTCACCGCTTATAGGTTCGATTTCAAGGACATTATTATGGGATGATATTCGTTCTGAAATGGGGACCCCATTTCCATTAAATAGGTCTTTAGCAGCCTCAGTTCCTGAGGAAGCAGAACAGGACTTGTTTTCCTTGGTTCAAACACTAATATCAGCAGCTGGCCTCGAAGATAAGGTACTGATCCACACATTTTATGCCGGATGGCATTCAGCTGAAAGCCCACTCGACCCATCATTAAGAGAGAAATATGCTAATCTCAATGACAAGGAGCTTTTGCATGAAGCAAAGCGCAGACAAAGACGATCCAATAGAAAGCTCGTGTTCGACTGTGTCAATGCAGCAATAGTGGAATTCACAAGTTATGGATCAGACAGGAGTACAAGTTGCAAATGTCAGAACAGGACCAAAGAAGCATCATTGGTCGTGCTTGTGGATCATGTGTGGTCCCAAATTAAGGAATGGATTAGTATGGGGGATGATGGGGACAGCAACAGCCTGGTTGTGGAGAAAGGTTTAAGAAGTGAGGTTGTAGGGAAGGGATGGGCTGACAATATGATAATGGAATTGGATAATTTAGGTAGAGAAATAGAAGGGAAGTTAATTGAAGATCTTGTTGAAGAGGCTGTTGTGAATTTTGTCGGATAGGCCGTGATGATTTTTTGTTTTCTTTATATTGTTGTATCTTCTCTGTGTATTTAATTTCCAGCCTCGGTGGCCGGTGGTTTTCTTTTGTTCAACGGGGCAAGTGTATTCATAAATGCAGTTCCAGCTAATTTTAGTTATGACGTATCAAATGCCATGCTATGTCTATGTCCCCACTGCACTGCTGTCTGAGTCTGACCACCCAAGAAAAGACACACTTCACAGGCCAATTTGTGGTATCGCTGTCCCCAGTTAGTTCTTCAATGCATAACCATCCAACCAAACACCTCTTTTACTTATTCAATTGACATTTATTTGAATGATGTCTTCCAAAAGGCTTGAATTTATGTTTTGGCACATCATAGGTAGAAAGAAAGAAGCTAATTTTACCCGTCATGTCTGGCCTTGTATTATTTGTGGAACAAAAGTTGTGGATATTGTATCAGCATTTCCAGCTAGCTACTACTAAACTACCGCTCAACACAAATATCACTAAAACCTGACAGGACAATTGAACTCTGTAAAATTCCATAATTCTGCGTCGCCAAGCCTCACTGTCAGAATATCCACAAAGAAAGTACAATCTTCATGTACCCGTCACTCACAAACGAAACGTCTCTGATGTGGCTCGTGATCAACATATTCCTTGTTCAAAAACTTGGCACCGTTTCTTTTAAGCTGACATTCCTGAACCCATGCTGGAGTAGTTGTGTCCATTTAATAATAGATAGAAGCCCGATCGCGTGAGTCGTTGGACGTTTGGTTCTATCCATTTAACTTGGAGAATTTGTCCCAGGGGATTCCGTCCTGTGTTGGGCAACAATGGATGGTCAAAGGAGTGGGATTTATTTCCACATCATATTCTTATCATTGCTTTTCATGTTTCAAAGCACATCCTTTGTTCAGCTCCTTGAAATGCTCACGAGCATCCTCACCTTGCAAGATCATGAAAATTAAGCAACAAATATGTTAATCTAAACTTAAGTTTAAAAGTAATATGTTCAACAAAATTAAGAAAGGTAATATATAAGAGCCTTTGAATTAAGTCTTGTGCAACAAACTCCCTTAATATTCTCAAATTAGCCATTGTTTCTTCAATTTTAAACTCTTGTTGTACTTCTAGAGTCTTTCTTTTACTTTTGAACAAAATTAAGAAAGGTCACGTATAACGGCTTTTGGGTTAAGTCTGGTGCAACAAACTCTCTTAATGTTCTCGGATTAGCCATTGTTTCTTCAATTTTAAACTCTTGTTGTATTTCTGGAGTTGTTCTTACTTCCCTTGTGGTCTTCAGATCAAATTGTATAAGTTCTTTACGAGGAGATCTTGTTACTACTGTACTTCACAACTAATGAACAAGTAAAAATTAAGAAATAAATAAAAGAAATGATTATAAACAAATATATATATGCAAAGCACCAATTAAAATCAAAAGTAAAAATTAAAGCACCACATTCCCCAGCAATAACGCCAAAGTTGATTGTGTGTGTCGAATGCATCACAAAATAACCTAACTCAGCACACTAAGATTTATAGTTATGATGAGTAGGGATCAAATCCACAAGAAATATACATGTAATTTTTTCAATGAAAAAAAAATGATGTTTAAGATAAACAAAAGTGGTTTTGATTGGATGCAATCGAGGAAGTGAAATTTAAACTAAAAAAGCAAATTAAAGAAAATAACAAAAAATGATGAACAAGATAAATGTGTTTAGAATCCGACTATGAGATCAACCTTATTCTGGACAAAATTAAACATATTTTATTGTTATAATATTTTGACACCCCTCTTAGAGCTATTGGTCATAGATTAATGACAAGTTCCATTAATCCTGGTTTTCCCTTTGGTTATATTTAATTAAAACAAACTTTTTAATTAAACTTAACTATCGATCAACTTAGAACAAGCTCTTTAGAATTAATTAGATAGTCGTATTATGAATAAGGAAAACTGACCAATCTAGGCAGTAATCACACAATTTTGGGTTATTCAACTTATGTTGCATTGTTCTTAATGATTCACTGTCTTTAGTAGCTACAAAGTAAGCT
This sequence comes from Erythroxylum novogranatense, assembly GCA_029891385.1. NCBI lineage: Eukaryota > Viridiplantae > Streptophyta > Magnoliopsida > Malpighiales > Erythroxylaceae > Erythroxylum > Erythroxylum novogranatense. Next base: position 56,205,582 of record CM057231.1, read on the forward strand.
AAAATACAACAATTACGTATTATATTGAAGATTCTAGCAATAAGTTTTCATTCAGTTATCTCAGAGTTCAAATTTTTCTATCTCATAATACAATTTTGAGCTTATCAAACCTCAGTCTCTTCAAACAAGGAATATACCTCATACTTCTACTACATAACTCTGACATTCAATAAAAATATCTTTACTTGTCCATTTCTAATACTACAAAACACTTATGTGACTCATAACTCAATTTGGGACTTTATTTGTCTGTAAAAATTTTTAAACATCTAAATATCCATGTTATACTTGTTCAAAGGTCTTATACCTAATTCTTATCATTCTCCCCATCATCAATTATAGTTATCTATAAAATAATAGCTATAATTTCTAATGAGACAATTCTCCATTATGGATCAAAACTTATCCTAAAAATTTCCATGTAAATTTTACCACCATTTTCACTCATCCGATTTTCAATAAATAAAACATTTGACATACATCAAAAGAAACTTAAAATAATGAATGTTCCATACTTAGAATTGATATCCTAATATACACACAATTGAAAGCTTACATCAAAGTAATCATTACTACAATTAATAACATTAAAAAATAGAATTCTCCTAAAAATATTGTTCAATCATTCATCATGACTAAAGATTCCATCACAATGTCATCCATGACATTACTTTTTACGAATCCAAAAATCACCTTACAATCAAGAATAAACTTGAACTTAAAAACAAAGTTTTATGATGAGATTGATATTTATTCTAATAAATCACTCTATAAGGTCATAACATTCACCAATTACTCATATCAATAATTAATCCTCAACTAATTCAACCACAATAAGCAATTTTATCATCCAAATATATTCGCAAATTACTTTTCCATTATTAAAAGGCTACATAACCTAATAAACTTTTGTAATTATCGAGCCATAGAAATTAAATAACTTGTATACCATATTCTTAGTACTTTTCTAGCTATCATGGCTGACATGCTAAGAGATGGGAGCATTTTACATTTCCTACAAAATACTAAATCTAGCTTCCCATGTGTACCAATCCTAACTTCCTTTAGAAGCAATGCACATCGACAAAATGCATTATTGGTCAATTCTCTTCCTAGTATGACTTCATAGTCATGGATGTCTAATAAGATCAACTCATTATTGACTTCTAATTCTAACTACTATGTAACTATCTTTATGAATGTTCTACGCTACTGGTGTAAATTTAGTGAAAATAGTTATTATCATATGGCACTCCAAAAGCTATAACATCATATTAATCTATACAACAAAATCTTTTAGAAACATAAGAGTGCATATTTTTGGGATCTATCGAAATATATTCATTATTATTGAAACTATAATCGTACCTATCACCATACCAGATGCATCCTCAACATCTTGTTGGGTTATTGCATTTACCCTAGCCTATGCAGGTGGTCTCTTTCCACATTAGCCACACCTTAATACTAAGCTCTTAGTATTTCGAGAGTTTTTGGACACTATAGGTGGTTTGACTGACCGCTAACTAGACAATATTCCTCATCTCATCCTTATGTCACCAAACCATTTAAACCAAAAAAGGGCACTTTCAGGACCTCTACTCCCATCGAGCAATTTTATGCTTAACTTACAAATATGCTTGATCGAACTCCCTGGCATTATTAAGGTTTCCTATGGCTAGTGTATTGTCACTACTCGTATCTGTATTGTTCATTCAAGGTTAAAAAATTCAACCAACAATTATTTCATTCTTAATGGTTCTAAACGGGGTTGATTCGCAAGGACAAATATTTACTAATCCATCCCTATGTTGGGCCTCCCGAGCTGAAGGTACTTAAAGTGCTAAAGCCTTTGGTATGGCTTTGGGACCCCTAAGGTTTTCTTAATGCATAATGTTGTGAATTCAAAGATAAATTATATAACACTCGAAGTTTTTAAAATCGGACAAAACTTTCTAAGTTGCCTTGTTCACCAAAACAACATAAGAACACATTATGAAATCATTACATATATAGAGACAACCTTATTTCAAAAACTAACTCTAATACCACCTAAAAGGATCCATCCCAAAGTTTCCGTTCTAAAACCCGAGTGGAGCCCTCTCAACGACCCACAATAACCCTCCAATCAATATCTAACTCAATCGAAGGGTTCCCACGAAGCTAAGTCATTTAACTGTTAAAAACCTTTTATACTTTAAAGTTAAAAGTGCAAAAAGTAGTGATTTAAAAAAAAATATCTAGCAGCATAACGATTGCTTTTTTTAAAATTCCCAAATTTTAAAAACCTGCGTAACACAATTTAAAACACTTTTAGCATTTTACATACAATCTTAACTTCTAAAATGGGACCTCAGACCCACGTCACATGCAACCACAAACATATAATTCTCAACACTTTAAAAACATCATTAAGGATCAAGGCCTGCAGAATTCATTAAGTAAAAGATATTGACAAACCTGTAAATATTTACAAGATCACACGTTTAAACCCTTTCTAAAGAAATTAAAACATATATACAAGTAACTAAGCCAATTTCAAGAAAACAAATATATAGCAAAAATGACATAAGCACAGAAGCACTCGATGATACAATTAATCCTACGGTGGGGTCCCCATTACTTTAGCACTTGTACGCATACCTTGGGTGGTTTATTTAAAAATATAAAAATAGGGGTGAGTTAAACGAGCTCAGTGAATGTTAATCATGTTGGAACAATGGTAGTTGACAAATAAAATCCCACTTATGTTTTGATAATAATAAAATGTATAAAATTGATTAAGAAATTATTTCAGGTGATTTGGATTCAAATACATCAAGACTGCATCAATCTTGAATGGGCAAGACATAAATCATGGTGAAATCAAGAAGGAAATAATCTTCATCATGATAGAGACATTAAATATGAAGATTATAGGAGATTTGATTGAATATATCTGTTGGAGTCAGCAACAAGTCGACCAGCATTTGATAAGTCGACTAATAAATTAAAGATCATCAGATGGGGGTTAAAATAAGTCGACTAATATGTTATAAGTCGACTACAAATCAATTGAATAAGAACACTAGTCGACTATCATGGCACTAGTCGACTGATCGAAGAGCGAAGATAAAACCTGCAGTGAAAACTGTTGATACTAGTCGACTAGTCGACTATCAGGTAGCTGATTATAAGGTACTAGTCGACTATAACACCTCGACTAGTCGACTATCAGGTGAAACTGAGCAAAATTCATCCAGATCAATCACAAATGGAAAGGAGGAAATCAAGGAACGACTAGGAGATATCAAGCAACAGCTAGTAGATGATCTACAAAGTCTATATTGATCTAGAAGCCTGCAAATAAAAAGAGGAAGATCAAGAGATCAATTATGGGTTGAAAAATAGAAAAGCTTTCTGATCATCTTTCATAATTATCTTTAAATTTCTCTCTGCACATTCAAGTGTATCTAGCTATATCGAGCCTTACTTCAATTATTTATCATCTTTATTGTGAGTTGAGTGATTAGAGGAGAATCACTTGGGAGGTAGGATTTGTGCCGAAAAACAAATCGGTTGTAAAGGTAGGATTTGTGCTGAAAAACAAATCGGTTGTAAAGGTAGGATTTGTGTCGGAAAACAAATCGGTTGTAAAGGTAGCTTGAGCCAGAAATCAAGTGATGTTGTAAGAGTTCACACTAAACTAAAAAGTATGTAGTAAAGTGGTTTGTCAAATCCTAAGTGGGAGCTTAGGTAGAGGACGTAGGTCTTAGCACCGAACCTCTATAAAAACAGTGTTTGTTCTTCTTTCCTACTCTTTACATTTAAATTTGTTTAAATTGTTTTTGTGTGAATTAACTTCCGATTTTATTGTAGAAAAATACAAAAAGCTTTAAAGATCTATTCAACCCCCCTTCTAGATCGTTTACAAATCAGTTTACTAAAAATTAAACTTTTCATAACAACATAATTGAGACATTCCAATACAATAATAAAGCTCATGACAAAATAATTGCCATAAAAATTCATTCAAGCACCTTAAAATTCTTTCGTGCATCATACAATTTGGTTATAAAATAACAAATTAAACTTATAATATAATTGTTTCCATTTTCATTTTTCCTCTTTCCTTAAACAATAAACAGTGGTAGCAATAAATTTCCTGAAAACTTTTATACCGAAATAAGCCAACTATTATAATTGGTACCATATGGTGCCTTTCAAATTACTTTTAAAATAAATAGTGGCGACATTATTATTTTCATAAATTTTCTTGCATAATATGGCCGACCACTAATTTCTTACTATATGATACCCTAGGCATAAAGTCACGAAGTTAGCTCTGCATCGCCTACCTGCGACTAGCTAACCACTATTTATGGAGCTGGTTCTCCATCACTAACCTACAATAGGTTAACCACTACAAATTAGTAATTACAGAGCTAGTTTTACATTACTTACCCATAACAATTTTGGTTAACACTATATATACTTCATATGTGCAGAGGAAGACTCACTGGACTATTGATAGACATAATACCACTCACGGTTAGTAATTGACACCCTTAATCACTGCTATGCACAATCTGAATGTAGGAAAATCCCGGGAGGAACATCACATGTTCCAGCAGCGGAAACAAAATTTTTATTCGGGATCTTCCGAAACTTCGGGATCCGGTGTCGGTATGAAAACTCAAACTGAATAGCCAATAGAGACTATCTCTAAAGGTATCCACGAGAGATCGAAAAACCTAACCGAGTCAAACTCCTTTGACCGGGAATAGCTAGAAACAGAATAAGAGCTGCTAGACCCTACCTCATCACGGAGAGCTTGAGATTCACGTTGGCCCTTGCCTTGGAGAAGAGAGAAATCGATGGTTGCTTAAGGAGAAGATTTGAAAATCACCTTTCAAAGCTAGCTTAACACTTAAGCTTTCTTCTTCTTCTCACCCATGCCAAAACCCACGACCATCATCATCCTCCAAGCCCTAATACATGTGTTTTTAACTAATTAAAAGGCAACCATGAGATTAGGACAAGTGGAGGCTTAATAGCCATTCATTCTTTAATGAATAACTTAAGTAACTTTGAAAAGTCAAAGGATCTCATCCTCTCCTCCCTCATTCCAACGTGCAAGGTGGCTATATATATATAATAATTAATTAATTAATTACTTAATTAATTAATTAGAATATATTCTACTGATCGATCTAACTGGGTTGGTCCTACCTACTCTAAGGCCCCGATCTTTCAAACGACTCTAAATCTTTCTTAGCAATATTGATGTCGCGATCTCATCGGGACATATCCCAATCCATTGGGATCCATTTAATCTAATGCTCTCCATAATTGGAACTCTGTTCAATTACTATTTCTGATTCTCGAGTCACTCTTATCGTGTGACCCTTTAGGTTTCGGTTATGTTGGCCACTTAGATTAACAATTAATCTGAGCAAGTCATGGCGGTATCTAGCAACACATCATGACTCCAATTGACCGGAAAGTAATCGGTTTGATGAATTCATCACGAACCGGATCACGAACCCTTCCATGACAATTCTTGTGCAATTCGTCCTTTCATCATCCTATACCCCACTTGGTTATGAGTATGGCTAATATGTCAACTCTTACTAGACTAAGTCTAGCCAGTGAAATCGGTTCATGTCGAGGACTCATTACTTTATATGTCCATGAAGACACTCTTCATGACATAGTCATGCTCGGCGAGACTTAAATTAATGATCTGACAAGAGGCGGTATCTCTTACATTCTCACGAAGTGATGAATCCTTTATTGGCTACTCAATTACCTTGAATACCTCCAACTGTACTCCAAGCACCACCCTATGAGTAACCTCTGGAAGGCCACGAGGAATGGAGTCAAAATGCGGGATCGAGATATCAAGATATCCTTGAGTACCTCAAGTCTAAGGATACTTGCACCATTGCTATGATGAGATTATCAGCGACATTAAATCCATGTGATGATCTCATGGCGAGTCATCCAATGAACTTACTACCACTAGTAAGCATCCATATGTCAACTCTAAATATCTCATATTTATAGTTTACGAGATCCACCGCTTGATCCAATCAAGGGTATGACATATGCTAATCCATGGGATTAATGATGTCCAGTCTCATTAATCCTATGACTAGGAAAAATTTAGATACTGACATAATTGCACATGATAGGAATCTCAGGATTATGATCACATCATAATTTCCTTCATGCTATGTCATATATCATGGACTTCATTAATTTGATTAAAGATCAATATCAATTCATAAAGAATATCAAATAAATGAAACATGCCTTTCTTTATTTATTCATAAAGTCTGTACATGACTATGAACAAAAAGCGCTAAAGGGGATTGCCTTTAGGGCACTACTCTAACAAATCTCCCACTTGACCTAAAGCCAATCGCCTTGGTATCTAATACCATAAGCGAGTACATGAGAATCAAAATTCTTCTGTGACAATGGCCGTCAGCGGATCGACAATGTTTTGCTCTGTGGAATCCTCTCGATTGTGACATCACCTCTAGAATGATCTCGAATCGATGATATCTGCGAGTACGTGTTTAGATCGTTGGTGAGACCTCGATTCTTTTGCTCGAGCAATAGCCCCATTGTTGTCCTGAATACAACTGTATGGGTCCATCACGACTAGGAACCACACCAAGTTCGAAATGAACTTCTTGATCAACGACTTCCTTTGCCGCCTCGATGCGTGAATGTACTCTGCCTCGATCGTCGAATCGCGATCGTCTCTTGTTTGGAACTCTTCCAACCGATCGCTCCGCCGTTTAGCGTGAAAACATAACCTGATTGGGATCTAGAGTCATCCTTGTCAGATTGGAAACTGGCATCCGTATGCCCGCTCACTTGGAGATTTCCATCTCCATATATCAAGAAAACATCCTTAGTCCTTCGCAGTACTTGAGGATATTCTTGACACCACCCGATGACCCTCACGGGATCCGATTGGTATCTGCTTTCGTGACACTCGAGCATACGATACATCGGGCCTCGTACATAACATAGCATACATGATCGATCCTCTGCGGATGCATACGGGATCGATCCATGCGAATCCTCTCATCTTGTGTCTTAGGACACATAGATTTCGAGTGTTATCCCATGAGTAATGGGAAGAAACCCTCTCTTGGATTGCTCCATGCTAAACCTCTTTAGCATCTTGTCTATGTCGATGATTGTGAAAGACCAAGCAACCTCTTTGATCTATCTCTATAGATCTTTATCCCAAGGATATAAGTTGCTTCACCAAGGTCTTTCATCGCAAATTGCTTTGACAACCAAATTTTAGCGATTGCATCAATGAGACATCGTTTAGAGTAACGATATGTCATCTACATACAACACAAGGAAAACGATTGCATTCCCATTAACCTTTTGTACACACGTGTTCATCCGATTTTGTGAGAAACCAAACTCTTTGATTGACTCATCAAAGCGGATGTTCCAACTCTGGATGCTTGCTTGAATCCATAAATGGATTTCGAAGCTTGCATACCTTTTCGCCATCCTTTGGAAGTGAAGCCCTCTGGTTGTGTCATGTACACATCCTCGGCGATTTCCGTTAAGGAAAGCTGTCTTCACATCCATTTGCCATATCTCATAATCATAATGAGCAAAGAATGGCTAGGAGTATCCGAATGGATTTAAGCATTGCTACTGAAATTTGAAGGTCTCGTCATAGTCAACTCCTTGTCTTTGGCGAAATCCTTTGGCCACAAGCCTTACCTTATAGGTAATCACATTACCATCCATGTCGGTTTTCTTCTTGAAAACCCATTTGCACCCTATAGGTTTTATCCTTCGGTGCATCAACCAAAGTCCATACTTGGTTTATGTACATGGAATCCATTTCGCTTTCATGGCACAAAGCCATTTTTCGACTCGAACTTTTGTAACCTCTTCATAGGTAGCAGGCTCATCATCTTCTATGAGCAATCGTCATTCTGTTCACTTACGAAATCCGTATCTCTAGGAACAATCGCATCCTCTTGACCCACTGAACTTCGTGTGCAATGAAAGGTTGAATGTTACTTCATCCGAATGAGTGGCGCCTCGAGTTCGAGCGATTGATCTGTGCTTGTTTGAGCATCTTGAACTTCTTCAAGTTCGACTTTGCTCCCACTGTCTTCTTGCAGAAGAAACTCTTTCTCTAAAAAGACAGCATGCTTCGAAACAAACACCTTTTGTTCCTCAGCAAGGTAGAATTGATATCCCATGGTCTCTTTAGGATATCCTACAAACAAACACTTGTCAGACTTTGCTTCAAGTTTATCTGACTGAATCCGCTTCACGTGGCGACAACCCCATACTTTCAAATGAGAAAGATAAGGTTTTCATTAGTCCACATCTCGTATGGAGTAACATCAATCGTCTTAGAGGAACTCTGTTTAGCAAGTAAGCAATTGTCTCTAGCGCATACCCCAAAATGATTTTGGTAACTGCGAAACCCATCATTGATCGTACCATGTCCAACAAGGTTCGATTTCTCCTTTCAACCACACCGTTGTCTTTGCGGCGTGTAAGGAGGAGTCCATCGAGATAAAATGCCATTATCTACGAGATAATCCTGGCTGTTGGTCTAAGTATTCTCCACCACGATCGGATCGTAATGCCTTGATACTTTTATCAAGCTGGTTTTCTACTTCATTTCGAATTGTTTGAACTTTTCAAGCGCTTGATTTGTATCTCATCGATACAAGTACCCATATCGTGAATAATCATCGATAAAGGTAATGAAATAACGACAACCACTTCGGCATGGATGGACATCGGACCGCATACATCCGAATGTATTAGGTCTAATACTCAATCGCTCGTTCACCCTTTCCGTGAAGGGTAACTTAGTCATCTTGCCTAATAAACAAGATTCGCATGTGTCATATGATTCATAATCAAATGATCCTAAACTGCCACTCTTGTGGAGCTTAGCGATGCGTGTCTCATTTATATGGCCAAGCCGACAATGCCATAAGTAAGTTGACTTTAGATTATCTCTTTTATGCCGTTTGGTGTCATTGCCATTTAAAATTGGATTAGACATATCTAATATGTAAATACCATTGCACAATGTACCAGTTCCATAAAGCATTCCATTAGAATTGATAGAACAACCATTGCTACTAAAATTCATATGGAATCCATTTCTATTCGAGACAAAAATGCAGACGATATATTCTTTGTCAAAGCGGGTACAAAATAACAATCATCCAATTCGATACAAGCCCGGTGGGAGAGACAAAACATAGGTTCCTACGGCTAATCGTGAACTCTTGCTCCATTTCCAACACGTAGGTCTACTTCTCCCTTCATGAGTTGCCTCTCGTCCCGAGGCCTGCATATCATTACATATGTGTGAGCCACAACCAGTATCAAATACCGGATGTTGTGATCGATGCGATATTAACTTCAATGACATACAAACTCGAAGTAGTCGAGGCATCGATGCCTTCTTCGCTTCAAATGACTCGAATAGACTTTGCAATTGCGCCTCCAATGGCCATCTTTACCGCAATGGAAGCAAATTCCTTTTAGGGCAGCTTCTTTGGTCTTCTTCTTGATGGCGCCTCCTTTGGTTTCTTTGCCTTCTTCTTCTTTGGGTTCTTTTTTCTTGGACCCAAAAGATGAAGAAGTAACCACCAACACTTGCTTACTATCACTCTTGATAGTCGCTTTCAATTTCTTGGCAGATTGATCACTCGGTATTGTAGTGGATATTTGGTTCATCCGATAGTTTAGCACGAATCGTGCATAAGCGCCGGACAATCCAACCAGAATTAAGTCTATACTTAATTCATGATCCATTGCAAAACCTAAGACGACCAATCTCTCAATATAGCCATTCATCTTTAGGGCGTACTGCACAGCAGATGTCCCTGGAGCCATCTTGGTAGTGAAGAGAAGCCTTGAGGTCTCGAACCTTTCGGACCGGGCTTGCTCGTCAAACAGCTCCCTAAGATGAAAAACTATAGTGTGAGCATCCATGGACTCGTGCTGCTTCTGCAGCTCAGGTGACATCGACGCAAGCATAATGCAAGTCGCCATGTCACTTTCCTTTAGATGCTTACTATATGCCTTCTGATCATCATCAGAAGCATCGACAGCAGGTGCATCTGGAAGAGGAAAATCTAGGATATATCCCAGACTTTCAGATCTGAGAACTGTTCTCAGATTCCTTAACCAGTCAAGAAAATTCGGTCCAGTTAATTTGTTGGAATCCATAAGTGAGCGAAGATTCACACTTGACGACATTTTCAAATAACCTACACGGATAGAGAGGAAGAATGCTAGAATAGGAATAGATGCATAATCATAAGGACTTGAATGATATGCAAAAAGCTCCCACTAGTTTCATAGAATCTATAACCCTCATTACGAATCCAAAGAAACAAAGTGACATAATGTCCTAGTGGGTCGATATCCGATATTGCTAAGAATGACCTTGGGTTTACCCAACAAGCCATAACTTAGGTCAATCGGTAGGTATCGAACATACCAATTGCATCATCGATAACCGACATTGAGAATGACCTTGGGTTTACCCAACAACCCACCTTATGTCTCGGGAGGTATCGGATATACCAATTACATCTTAAACCTGACTATCGATCGGTCTTTATCAACTTGTTGATGTATGCACTTACATTGAGTATCAACTCTTTGATGCGCGTACATCCGATGTATGCTGCCCAATTTCACCTCTGTCCCACGTTGACCTTGAGTTTACTCAACAAACCAACGCTTCGGTGAAAACCAACCCATTAATCGAAAAATCATATTTTCATGGTTCGAACATATCCGTATAGAGTGAGCTTGGGTTTACCCAACAACCCATCCTATAAGAACTCGGTTCTTACCATATTAATGGAAGCGTTAGTTTTCATATACCGAGGAGGATTTAGAAACTCTAGACTCAAGTGAAGGATCATAGTCACTAGGACTATATGGCATGATTTAGGTTTCATCAATCAAATTGAATCGATCCTTATAATCATCCATCATCCGTCATCCAACTGAGCATGTCACAAGTCGACTTTCATCAAATGCAAGTCACCTTATGCTTCGCTTACACACAAGTCGACTTGTCGATATAAGTGGACTTATGCTCCTGCTTACGCACAAGTCGACTTGTCTCGATATAAGTGGACTTATGCAAAACTTTGAACAAGTCGACTTATGTACAATACAAGTCGACTTATCCAAAACTTTGAACAAGTGGACTTATGTACAATACAAGTCGACTTATCCAACAAGAATTGCTATTATATCTAATCGGCTAATTCCTCAATCCATGCAATTCCAATTCACAACACCATCATACCTAAGGTAATATCTGTAAATCGATGTATCAATGAACACTTCATTGATCCATGAATGCCTTATATGGTCAAACCATACATGAAAAGCTTAAAATGAGTCAAAACTCATAAATATCCAAACAATTTAAGAACACCCAAATTCTCACCCTAAGCATCTCAAGCTAGTGTATACACTCTCAAAACTACTCCGGCACTTGTCACAAAAATTGTGACGGCCAAAACAAGCAAGAAAATGAAATGTACTAACGAGACACAAATGTGACCAATTCGGCATTCAAAAATTCTTGGAAAAGAAACTTCAAGCAATTCAATTTGGAAATCATACTACATCAAGATAACACATTTTTAATCACATTAAAAATGCTGCAAGGCATTGGAATTGAAAAAGCAAACTCAATCAAGCCAAGCAAAACAGTCCCAACAATTTTCACCAAAACTGTCCAGTTCTGTACATTGCTTGAAATGATCAATGAAACAATTTCATTAAATTCTGAGAAAATTATATAGGTTACTACATGTTCATAAAATGCTACCTGAATTTTTTCAGGATTTTAGGCCATCAAAAACTTAGTCAACCAAAATAACAAAACCGATTCCAAAACTGTGTTCATCAGCACAGCAATTCCCAACAGAATAGAATAAAATCGAAACTAAATATCCAATCACCTTGAAATCCAATTTCCATGCTCACAGACATTCACCAACATTTTAGAGACATGTAGGTGAAGGAAAATCCAGAAAAAGATTTTTCTAGAATTTATTCTTGATTTTATACTACTGCCTGTTCACAGAATCGTTTCAAAAACAGCATCTGTAAGCTTAGGGAAATAATTAGCAAAACTTTATCTAATCAAATCGATAAATTCTGAAAATTCATAGACATATTCTCTAACATGTTATGAACATTCCTGGGCAGAAAAATTTCGAAAACCCTATCTCTATAGCAATTCGAAATCTGAACAGAATACATGCTACAGCATCACAAGCAATTAGGGTTTATGATCTAGCTTCAGTTAAAGCTTCATACACGACACCAGACGCTCTGATACCACTGTAGGAAAATCCCGGGAGGAACATCACATGTTCCAGCAGCGAAAAAAAAAAATTTTTATTCCCGGGACCTTCCCGAAACCCAGGATCCCGGTGTCGGTATGAAAAACTCAAACCTGAATAGCCAATAGAGACTATCTCTAAAGGTATCCACACAGAGATCAGAAAACCTAACCGAGTCAAACCCCTTTGACCCGGGAATAGCTAGAACAGAATAAGAGCTGCTAGACCCTACCTCTGTCCTGGAGAGCTTGAGATTCACGTTGGCCCTTGCCTTGGAGAAGAGAGAAATCGATGGTTGCTTAAGGAGAAGATTTGAAAATCACCTTTCAAAGCTAGCTTAACACTTAAGCTTTCTTCTTCTTCTCACCCATGCCAAAACCCACGACCATCATCATCCTCCAAGCCCTAATACATGTGTTTTTAACTAATTAAAAGGCAACCATGAGATTAGGACAAGTGGAGGCTTAATAGCCATTCATTCTTTAATGAATAACTTAAGTAACTTTGAAAAGTCAAAGGATCTCATCCTCTCCTCCCTCATTCCAACGTGCAAGGTGGCTATATATATATAATAATTAATTAATTAATTACTTAATTAATTAATTAGAATATATTTGCTACGGTCCAGTCCAACTGGGGTCGGTCCTACCGGCCTACCGGGCCCCGGTGCTGAAACAGCTCCGGAAACCTTTCTTAGCAATATTGATGTCGCGATCTCATCGGGACATATCCCAATCCCATTGGGATCCATTTAATCCTAATGCTCTCCATAATTGGAACTCTATCCAATTACTATTTTACTGATTCTCTGAGTCACTCTTATCGTGTGACCCTTTAGGTTTCCTTATGTTGGCCACTTAGATTAACAATTAATCCGAGCAAGTCATGAGCGGTATCTAGCAACACATCATGACCCCGATTGACGAAATGTAATCGGTTTGATGAATTCATCACGAACCGGATCACGAACCCTTCCATGAGACAATTCTTGTGCAATTCGTCCTTTCATCATCCTATACCCCACTTGGTTATGAGTATGACTAATATGTCAACTCTTACTAGACTAAGTTTAGCCCAAGTGAAATCGGTTCTGTCGAGGACTCATTACTTTATATGTCCACGAAGACACTCTTCATGACATAGTCATGCTCGGCCGGAGACTTAAAGTAATGATCCCGACAAGAGGCAGAGGTATCTCTTACATTCTCACGAAGTGATGAATCCTTTATTGGCTACTCAATTACCTTGAATACCTCCAATCAACCCAAGCACCACCCTATGAGTAACCTCTCGGAAGGCCACAAGGAATGGAGTCAAAATGCAGGATCGAGATCAAGATATCCTTGAGTACCTCAAGTCTAAGGATACTTGCACCATTGCTATGATGAGATTATCACCGACATTAAATCCATGTGATGATCTCATGGCGAGTCATCCAATGAACTTACTACCACTAGTAAGCATCCATATGTCAACTCTAAATATCTCATATTTATAGTTTACGAGATCCACCGCTTGATCCAATCAAGGAGTATGACATATCTAGTCTGTCATGGATTAATGATGTCGGTCTCATTAATCCTATGACTAGGAAAATTTTGAATCTTGACATAATTGCACATGATAGGAATCTCGGATTATGATCACATCATAATTTCCTTCATGCTATGTCATATATCATGGACTTCATTAATTTGATTAAAGATCAATATCAATTCATAAAGAATATCAAATAAATGAAACATGCCTTTCTTTATTTATTCATAAAGTCTGTACATGACTATGAAAAAAAAGCGCTAAAGGGGATTGCCTTTAGGGCACTACTCTAACACTGAATACTCTGACCGGTATAATAACATGTATATAACCTAACAATGTACCATAGACTAAAACTTCATTTCCTTTTTATCAACAAATAACACAATTTCAATGTAACTTCGATTATATAAATTTTAACTTTCAAATTAAAATCATATATTGCTAAAACATAAAATTATGTAAAATATTCACTTGTAAAATATTATTCACATAAAGCTCAACATAAATATCCATTTCATGGTAAAATAGAAACCATTTGCATAAAATCAATTTAAAGTACACTCATAACTTGCTAATTTCCTTTTCACTACTTTGAAATCCTTCAATTGGCTTCATTTTTAGATCAAAAAATCGAATACAAATACATTCAACTCCTTAGTACATATTCCAACCAAATACACCATAAATCATGTCAACTTCATCACTTTCTACCTACATTCTATATATTGATTTTTCTCCAAATAATAACACAACACTTAATTTAAAGTTTCCAATACCATAAATACACTTAATGACTATCCTTAATCACATTCACATGGTCATTATATCATAACCACACTTTTATACCAAAAATGCCTTTAAGGCTAAACTTAATATATTTTACACTAAACTTTTCCAACTCAATTCCATTTGATCTCTAACACTTAAAACCAATCCAAATTCACTCTCATGACATTTTAATATACACATTTAAGTCATAAAATTTCATTCACAAATTTTTACATAATTATGCACCCTTAGCTAGAATTCAACCAAAAACAATTCCAAATCAATTCTTTTTCATTTCTTTACTTCATTAGCGTCAAAATCATGCGATGAACATCATAAAACATCAAAATAGAATTTTGGTTCATATCACATTAAAAACCTTAGCCATGAACGAAATTTTATCTAATCATTTTTATGATTTTTCTTCCATTCTTTCATCATTAAACAAACTTCCTAATGTCATTCATTAATCTTAAATCATCAAATGGCAAAATAAAACACTTTAGGCAATGGATCTTACCTTTGATCATGGTTCCATATAATAAGTTTGGTGATTTTCTTCTCCTAATCACTTCCAATGCAACAAAACCTTGATGTCACATCATAAAGGTGTAATTCACACCATTAAAACCAAATCTCAACTATAACAAAACAAATCCAAATTTTTCAACAAAACTGGTAAGCTTATCAAACCATTTTTTTCTTCTTCCTTTTCACTTGGATGGCTATGGGATCTTGTTGGATGCTTGATTGAAGGTAGGAGAGCATGATAAACTCTTTGGATCACTTCTCCATGGCCTAGCTGAAGCTCTATCTTCTCCTTTTTTCTTTTCTTTTCTTTTCTCTCTCTCTTTCTTCCTTTTTCCCATCAATGGCCAGCCACACCACGTTTAAAGAGATGAACATTTTGTTTATTTACACTTTCCCCCCTCTATTTCTATTAATAACTTCTCATAATTATACCTTTACCTAAAACTTCTCATATTTACACTTTAATCCATGCCAATTGTCACCATTTAATTGGTTACTTTCCAAACTAATTAATTCATGCTTATCTTATGGAAATCATCCCATGTAATGCTCATATGGAATTTGGATGCATTTGGTTTGATAAAAAGACCATTTTGCCCCTCTTTTGAATTAAACCGACAAACTTTTCCAAATACATATGATATTTTATACAATTCAAAACGTCAATATACTCTAATTAAACCTAAACCCTTCAATTGTGTGCTTAAAACAATTTAATTGGGCACATTATCCCTAAAATCTATTATTTTTCAATATATCTTTTTATCTTGAAATTTTTGGATTAATCAAATTCTATTTAAACAATCTTTGTTTTGCTCCGTTTTAGTTCCTAAGGACTCCAATCCTAATTTTGATTCTCTTCATTATATTTCGAAATTCTTTGGTAACTTTTTCGTTGCCTGGAAGGCTTTTCAAATTGAATCCAGAATTTACCAAAAGTCATCGAAATCATCTGGATTTTATTCAAAAGTGTCACCTAAATCTCCAAAGCACATTTTGGGGACTTTAAAGCTTGTTCGGACTCATTTTGTAGTTTTTTGGACTCATTATGTAGTTTCTAGAAAATTTTCCAAAACTTTTCGGTTGAGTCCAGAATCATCTTTGGTCTATTCATGATCTCTGTTATAACCTTAATAATACATTTAAATGATTAAATTAATCTAGTATACTATAAATAGAGCATACTCTATAAAATGCATGTACAACACATTACACAGTAAAATAATTAAACTAGTATATTACAATACTTCTTTCTTGTAGTAGGAATCCTCATAGACATATTGGATCAAGAGTTGTTCACTAATTTGGTGGTGGGGGAAACTAGCACACAACCTCTTGAAACACTCCAAAATCTCATATAATGTCTCCTCATTATGTTGTCTAATTGCACGTATTTCCTTCTGAATATTTGAAGCTCAAGAGTCAAGGAAGTACTTCTTTAGAAAAATATTTTTATCTCATTCCAAGTAGTGATTGATCTAGAGGGCAAGTAGTAGAGCCAATCCTTGGCGATGTCCCCCAATGAGAAAGGGAATGCACTTTGCTTAATTTGCTCTTTTTGTACCCTAGGTAGCTTTATGCTAGAACAAACGATGTGAAATTTCTTGAGATGCTTATGAGGATCTTCACCTAGCATATTGTTGGACCCCAAACTTTTCTTAGAATTTAGAAATATGAAATGAGAAATTTTGGGCGATTATTCATGTGTAAAGAAAAGAAGAAATCTAAAATTTGAAATGAAGTAGAAAAGATAGTTATGTACAAGATGGGCTATGTGTGGAATATTGGAAGTTATAAGTTGAAACATGTTCATTGAGTATGCTTCGGTATTTTAGCCATAAGTTTTTCTCTAGTTATTCGAATGAGGTGATTCTTGATTTGGATTAAACTAGAGTGATAGGGCTACAAATTTTCTGATGAAATTAAGTTTTGATTCAGTTTCTAAGAATATCAATGTAGCGCCCCCTTACCGTAGAGTATACACCGATACGCCCGTAGGTCATACCGATACATACCCTACGATGAGGTTGCACTACCAGACAATCGCTTCTAATAAAACCTCATGGCATCAACATAATCAAAGCAGTAAGATCACAAACGCTAATTTTTAAGACCAAAGAGTACTTCTCATTGCATTCATAAATCTTAAGTACAATATCCGACCATAATTTACAACTCCATAAGACCAAAATAAACAGTAATGGCTCCTATCTAGGTCATCCCCAAAATATCCCAAGGGTCCCCAATGACCGACACATGGGCCATGCTCCTCTCGCGCACACACACACACGGGGAAAAAATCTCAAAATCCGGAGCTAGAGTCACACTACCATTTGTCACGAAAAATAGTCAAAATTGGGTGAGTTTGCGAACCTCGATGAGTAACCATCATTGATGGTTTACCCAATTCATGCATTACGCAAAAAATTGCATACAGGGCAACACATGTCATAAATCAGATTTCATACAATCAAAATCACACACTTACAGTTAGGCCATATCACATTCATAGCATAATCACGCATCGTATCCTTAATGATTTCCAATTCATTATCGACATTGTATTTGGCGTCGAGTTATCCCATTTGGGCACATCACACGTAAATCGCGTTTGGGGTAGGAGAGCCCTCTGGGTATACACTACAGCCCACGCACTAGGGATAGGAGAGCCCTCTGGGTATACACTAATCCCTTTTCACTTATCACATTTAATGAGCTTATAGCTCGGTCGGATCGTAATGTGCTCCACCACAACTGGCTGCGATTCTTGATTCCTATTCATGCCTAGCATGCATTCACAATTCTCACTAATACATATCTCATGCGAATCACATAATCAAAAGCACGGATAGTTCACATACATAGCACATAACACATAAGAGATTGAGAAACCAACTAGGTTACTCACCAGAAAACCGAAGCTCTCGCTGGAAGTTAAGAATGTCCGTGAAACGACGATCCAACGACGCCTCTAAACGAAAAATATAGTCCCATTACTAAATGCTCAATTAACGATGCAGAATGCATATGTCTCGGTGAAATGACGTCTATGCATGTTCACGATTTTCGGTGCTAAAACCCAATCTTGAACTCTTAAGCCTAATTACGCCTCTTTATTCAATTGATCGACGATATTAATCCAATCCTAATATTCACCAATTTCCTCAATTCATACTCTCTATCACCAATTCCTATTCATTCGGTGAAACCTCTATAGCAATTTCAATCAAAACTCAATTGTCCCAATTGACACTTAGGTCACACTATGTACTATGACCGACCTTAATCACTATAATTCAATGCCATTTAATTCAATTCTAACTCCCATAATACTTCTTAACCACACCTCTTCGGACACCAGGGCGGAGGTCAACAAGGAACGGAAAAACCAAGTGACATCGCGTCCCTGATTGCACCTGGCGCTCAACCTCATGCCCGCAGTCGACTGGCGTGAGCCTAGCTAGCCATTGGTCAACCGCTCGCTCGCTGACGAACTACGCAGATCGCTCGTCCCATATACGCTGCGCATGGCCGAGCTACACACTGCTCGTTGCTCGGTCGCCCGTATGACCGATCGATACGTAGCTCATCGGTTAGTTGCTCGCATGACCGATCGATACGCAGCTCGTCGGTCGGTCGCTCGCATGACCGATCGATACGCAGCTGGTCGGTCGGTCGCTCGCATGACCGATCGATCGCGACTTCGTCGGTCGATCGCTTTCGCGTGACCGATCGATCGCGATACCGAGCTACACTCGCTTCGTCCGCATGCCGAGCTACACAAAGCCGCGTAGTCTCCAATCTAAATCCAATCTACACATCTGCCTCTCTTTCTTCCCCAACACATCTTTTAAACACACCACCGGTATTCCCATCTTTCCGACTCTATAACTCTCAATTCCAATCTTTCCTCTTTCAACAACTCTCGAACAATTCAATACACCTAAATCAAACAATTTCATCATCGAAACCTTAACATATACAATCATCAAAACTTCCACAAATCCACTCTTGATCCTTTACACGCCACGACAACACCAAAACAAAACCCATCCGAAACACTCCCAATACCCAATCAAACATAATAAATGCCATAAATACAAGAGAAACCATTAATAATAACATTAAATTCATTAAAACTTACCAATCAAAGCTCAAATCCATAAATCTCTCAAGATTGCCGTAAACCCTGAAATCCTTCAAATCCTCCGATCTACCAATATCAAACCTTCCAACCTTTAACAACCATTATAACATGTCGACTAACATCAATGAAGAGAACCCATTAAAGAAAATCAAGAAATCCTCACCAATGGGAGGAAATCAAGAATGCAGTAGAGGGAAGAGGAGAACTTCATGAATGCCTTCTTGATTTTTCCCCAAAATTGCTAAACCCTAACTATTTATAGACACAGGTCTCTATATCGATCCGATTCCAGTCTCTAAATTTCAATGGCTCAACATAATTATTTTCCATTGCCCTAAGACCATTCTTCCAAAGATCTATCTGATCATTTAATCATCACTCTAAAATTTCCTATCCGGGCATTATCTCTCGAATTTCTGAAATTTCCTATAAGCCACTATAAATTACAGTCACTCATAAACTATTCTAAATCATTCACTTGAACCCAATAACTCAATTCCTCAATTAAACACGATTGATCGGTCCACCCAGTTCACAATCCAATCGATTCTTAGTCACAATTGAAATGCGGAAAATCATGAATGCATGTACTATAAATAAATGCATATGTAAGAAATCAATTCCTCTATAATTAGAGGCCAATAACATATTCAATCAGTGAATGCAGTGCAGCCTATCAGTCTAACCCATAATTACCAAAATACCCACCTTTCAGTAAACGGGATATTACAATTCTCCTCTAACAAAATTTCGTCACGAAATTTTCTTACCGATGATCGAACAAGTGAGGATCTGCCTCCTCATGTGCTCTTCGATCTCCCAAGTCGCCTCCTTATGAGAATGGTTCTTCCAAAGGACTTTCACCAATGGAATAACTCGGGACCTCAACTGTTTGACCCGCGATCTAATAATCTACACCGGCTCCTCAATATAATTCAGATCACTGGCTATCTCAATCTCCCGAGGAATCGCATGAGTCGGATCCGATCGGTATCTCGGAGCATGCTCACATGGAACACATCATGAAGTCTGCGACATCTCACTCTAAGGCCAACCTATAAGCCAACGGTCCAATCCGCCAATAATCTCATATGGACCGATATACCGAGGACTCAACTTGCCCTTACGGCCAAATCGAGAACTCCTCTCCACGGAGACACTCGAGAACACTCTATCATCCACAAGATACTCCATCTCTCGCCGATCTTTGATCCGCGATAACTCTTCGCCTATCCCGAGGCGCTTTGATGCGACTCAATCAATGTACCTTATCAACCGTATCCTGGATCACGGGACCCTCTAACATCCTCACACCTTCTTCATCCCAAGAAAGAGGGATCTGCACGGACGTCCATATAATGCCTCGTAAGGTGCCATATCGATGCTACTCGCATGCGATTATTATAAGCAAACTCTACCAGAGGCAAATCGATCCCAAGCACCTCACGAACTCCAACACACGGGCTCTCAACATATCCTCAACGATCGAATAGTCCTCTCACTCGCCCATCTGTTTGAGGATGAAACAGCATCTTTGAAGTTCAATCGGTCCCCATAGTCGATGCAGACTCCTCAGAATCTCGAAGTAAACACAGGATCCCTATCGACACTATCGAAATCGAACCCCATGCGGTAACTATCTCGCTATATACTTCGGGCCAACCGATCGAGGGTATTACTCTCCCTCATCGGCAAGTGAGCCGATTTAATCAATCGGTCCACTATGACCCGAGATAGCATCACTCGCCTCGGCGTCTGGCAACCCCACGATAAAATCCATCGTGTCGTTCCCATTTCCACTCCGAATGGGCAACGAATCTGATCTCCCAATCGGGCTGGTGCTCGGCCTTAACTCGCCGCACGCCAAACACCGAAAACATACTCCGCCACATGTCTCTTCATACCCGCCACCGTAAATGCAACTTAAGAGTACGATACATCTTGGTGACCCGGATGCATGACATAAGCGCCAAATGAGCCTCCTCTAAAATCTCACGCCTCGGATCCTCCACATCGAGAACACACAATCGCTGCCCATCCATAAAGTATCATCCCTCAGCTCAAACTCAGACTGCCATCCTGATCTGACTCTGTCAATCAATCTGACCAAAGCTGGATCCTGATCCTGCACCCTCCTGATCCGATCATGCAATACTGGCCTCAGCCTCAGAGTCGCAATCAAAGCTCCATCCCGACTCAAATCTATCTGCACATTAAGTGCTCTCAACTGAACTAAGCATGGCAACCTCGAAACCTGAATCTGAGCTGCAGTACCATGCGATCTCCTACTCAAAGCATCAGCCACCACATTGGCCTTTCCTGGGTGGTACTCGATAGTGCAGTCGTAATCCTTAAGCAACTCCAACCATCTCCTCTGCCTCAGATTCAGCTCTCGCTGACTCAACAAATACCTCAAGCTCTTATGATCGGTGAAGATCTGGAACGTCTCCCCATACAGATAATGTCTCCAGATCTTCAGAGCAAACACTACAGCTGCTAACTCCAAGTCATGCACAGGATAATTACCCTCATGGGCTCTCAACTGTCTCGATGCATAGGCTATGACTCTCCCGTGCTGCATCAGCACACAGCCTAAACCCAGCTGCGAAGCATCACTATAAACCTCGAACCCTCCTGATCCAGATGGCAAAGCTAACACCGGCGCCGTAGTCAACCGATGTATCAACTCAACGAAACTCCGCTGACACTCATCTGTCCATCTGAAGGCCACCCTCTTTTTCAGAAGTCTTGTCAAAGGGGTGGAGATCACAGAAAACCCCTCGACAAACCTCCGTAATATCACGCTAATCAGAAACTCCTCAACTCGCACCGTTCCTCTAATCTCCCAACTCCTCATCGCCTCAATCTTGTGAGGATCTACACGATACCCTCACCAGATACTATGTGGCCTAAAACACCACCTCGTCGAGCCAAAATTCACACTTAGTGAATTTGGCATCTGCCTATCCTCATAATTTGCAGCACAACTCTCAGATGCTCCGCATGCTCCTGTCTAGACCTCGAATATACCAAAATGTCGTCAATGAACACTATCACAAACTGATCCAGGTATGGCTGAAAAACCCTATTCATCAAGGCCATGAAGGCTACCGGAGCATTAGTCAACCTGAACGGCATCACTAAAAACTCATAATGCCCATACCTGCTTCTGAACGCACTCTTAGGCACATCGGCCTCTGCGATCCTCAACTGATAATAACCGGATCTCAAGTCCAACTTGGTAAATATTTGAGCTCCCTGCAACTGATCAAAGAGATCATCGATCCTAGGCGGTGGGTACTTATTCTTATGATAACCCGATTGAGCCTATAATCGATGCAAAGTCTCATAGTCCCGTCCTTCTTCTTCACAAATAATACCGAGCTCCCATGGCGACACACTCGCCCGATAAATCCTTTATCCAACAGCTCTCCCGAATCGAGCCTTAAGCTCCCTCGGTTCCACGGTGCCATCCTATCGGAGGTATCGATATAGGGCGGTACACAACGAGGTCAATCTCGAATTTGCCTCCGATCCGCGGCAAACACGTAACTCATCGGAAACACATCAGGAACTCCACGATCACAGGACATCCTGCAGACTCTGTTGCACTCTCGAATCCACCACGTGAGCCAAATAGGCCTCACACCACCTCTCATCAACCTCGAGCACTCGAAGCGAAATCATCCCGACCTTTGCACCGATTAACACCTCGAAAAATAGCCCTCGGTGACCAGAGACTCTAACACAACCTCCTTGGTATAGCAATCCATAATTGCCTATGGGCGATGAGCGATCCATCCCCAAAATCACCTCGATCTCGCGAGGGCAACACAATCAAATCTGACTCAATACTACTGAATCTGCCCGAATCGGGCATCCTCGCAAATCTCGCTTAAAGCGGTGGTACTACTAAAGGTGTACTCACCGCAATCCATCTCAAGCATCTCTATACTCACATGCAATCTACATGCCACATGAGGTGCAATGAATGAATGTGGACCACGGATCTATCAATCATACACCTCGATATCGAAAGCGTAAGCAAACTGCAACCACATCTGGAGAGTCCTGGGCCTCCTGCCTGGTCATGGCGTAGACCCTGGCCTGCGACTGCGGCCGACTATCCCGACTCTCCGATCCCATAAAAGAATCTCCTGTTCCTCTCCGAGCTCTGCCTCTTCCCCGGATCTAGGTCCACTACTGCGGCTCTGCTTTGCGATCGTGCTACTACCAGCTCTCCCACTCAAGCGGTCGAGCTCCTCGAATTTACAGGCGGTGTGGGATCGATGCTCCATCGAGCCACACCTCAAACACGCTCTAGTGAACCTCCAACACTCCCCACTATGCCTCCTCTCACAAAACTCACACAGAGGAAGGCGGCCGAGCCTCGACCACCGCCATCGCTACCCGATCGCCCAAATCGCCTCTGCAATCGAACCAGATGTTCGAACCTCCCAAAATCGAGCACGCCTGACGCCCGCTAAAGCTCCTACCCGAGCCGCTCGACTATCACCGGATCTCTTACTCGAGATCCTGACCAACCTCAACTCGCTCTGTCTCAAAAGCTTTCGATCTCGACCGCCGTGACCTCGGCTCCTGAAAGGTGCCCGTGTCGGATCGGGCTAACTTTGGTACAAATATCCAGATTCAGCCTCCTCAAATCTCCTACCGATCTGCCTCGGAAGAAATCGTAATGACGCATCGCCGACAACTCATTAAACCGGACCTCATAGTCGGCCAACGCCATAGACCCGCCTCGAATCCAAAAACTCCTGCATCTTCATTTCCATATAAACCACAGGCGTATAATTGTCTCAAAAGCTCTCAACAAGTCCGCCAAGTCAAAACACAGTGGTCCGTGGAACTCCCGTACGATCTTCCACCATCGATCTGTTGGACCACGAGCAAAGAAACAAAGATAGTCAAACCTCTCCTCTCAGATCGTAATCCATCCGTCCAAAGACCCGCTCGGTCCTCTCCAACCAACCCTCGACCTCTGCGAGTCGGTCTCTTAGTGAGAATCGACAAACCCACCACGCAGCGATCATACCTCCGTTCCCGTCTCATGGGAACCACAGGAGGCTGCTCCTCAAACCTAGGTATAGAGGACTCTCTACTAGCTCCTCTCGATCCTTGGTCACCGGTGATCGACCTGATCACCAAAGACGGATGACCTACAATAAAATCACAATTCTGATAAATTTCTTTCTTTTCTCACACAATTCAAGCCTAAAATATACTATGCCCAAAAGATGCCAAACCATGCTCTGATACCACCAATGAAGCGCCCCACTCAGTAGAGTATACACCGATCGCCCGTAGGTCATACCGATACATACCCTACGATGAGGTTGCACTACCGCACAATCGCTTCTAATAAAACCTCATGGCATCAACATAATCAAAGCAGTAAGATCACAATCGCTAATTTTTAAGACCAAAGAGTACTTCTCATTGCATTCATAAATCTTAAGTACAATAACCGATCATAATTTACAACCGATAAGACCAAAATAAACAAGAATGGCTCCTATCTAGGTCATCCCAAAATACCCCAAGGGTCCCCAAATGACCGACACATGGGCCATGCTCCTCTCGCGCACACACACAAAGAAGAAAAATCTCAAAATCCGAGCTAGAGTCACACTACCGCTGTCCTGAAAAATAGTCGCAATTTGGGTGAGTTTGCGAAACTCAATGAGTAACCATCATTGATGGTTTACCCAATTCGTGCATTACGCAAAAAATTGTGTACAGGGCAACACATGTCATAAATCAGATTTCATACAATCAAAATCACACACTTACAGTTAGGCCATATCACATTCATAGCATAATCACGCATCAGTATGCACAATGATTTCCAATTCATTATCGGCATTGTATCAAGGTCGAGTTATCCCATTTTGGGCACATCACACGAAATTGCGTTTGGGGTGGAGAGCCCTCTGGTATACACTACAGCCCACGCAAGACTAGGGATAGGAGAGCCCTCTGGTATACACTAATCCCTTTTTCACTTATCACATTTAATGAGCTTATAGCTCCAGTCAGATCAGAATGTGCTCCACTCACAACTGTCAGTTACTGATTCCTATTCATGCCTAGCATGCATTCACAATTCTCACTAATACATATCTCATGCGAATCACATAATCAAAAGCACAGATAGTTCACATACATAACACATAACACATAAGAGATTGAGAAACCAACTAGGTTACTCACCTGTAACTTCCGAGCTATCGCTCGGAAGTTCCTAAATGTCCGTAGAACGACGATCCAACGACGCCTCTAAAACAAAAAATATAGTCCCATTACTAAATGCTCAATTAACGATGACAAGAATGCATATGTCTCAGTGAAATGACGTACTATGCATGTTCACGATTTTCCGGTGCTAAAACCCAATCTTGAACTCTTAAGCCTAATTCTGCCTCTTTATTCAATTGATCGACAGTAATTAATCCAATCCTAATATTCAGTCAATTTTCTCAATTCATACTCTCTATCACCAATTCCTATTCATTCGATTGAAACCTCTATAGCAATTTCCAATTAAAACTCCAATTGTCCCAATTGACACTTAGGTCACACTATGTACTATGACCGACCTTAATCACTATAATTCAATGCCATTTAATTCAATTCTAACTCCATAATACTTCTCGACCACACCTCTTCTGGACACCGTATGGAGGTCAACAAGGAATAGAAAAACCAAGTGACATCGCGTCCCTCGATTGCACTGGCGCCAACCTCATGCTGCAGTCGACTGTAGCGTGAGCCCCAGCCCACTGGTGAACCGCTCGCTTCGCCGACGAGCTCGCAGATCGCTAGATCCACAGCTCGCTGCGTGGCGAAGCTACACATCGCTCGTCGCTCGATCGCAGCGATGACCGATCGATCGTAGCTCGTCGGTCGATTGCTCGCATGACCGATCGATCTGCAGCTCGTCGGTCGGTCGCTCGATGACCGATCGATCTGCTACTGGTCGGTCGATCGTCAGATGACCGATCGATCGCGACTCGTCGGTCGATCGTCGTCGCATGACCGATCGACACGATACCGAAGCTACACTCGCTCGTCTGCATGCCGAGCTACACAAAGCCGGGTAGTCTTCAATCTAAATCCAATCTACACATCTGACTCTCTTTCTTCCTAACACATCTTTTAAACACACCACCCGAAGATTCCCATCTTTCCGACTCTATAACTCTCCAATTCCAATCTTTCCTCTTTCAACAACTCTCAAACAATTCAATACACCTAAATCAAACAATTTCATCATCGGAAACCTTAACATATACAATCATCAAAACTTCCACAAATTCACTCTTCGATCCTTTACACAGCCACGACAACACCAAAACAAAACCCATCCAGAAACACTCCCAATACCCAATCAAACATAATAAATGCCATAAATACAGTAGAAACCATTAATAATAACATTAAATTCATTAAAACTTACCAATCAAAGCTCAAATCCACAAATCTCTCAAGATTGCCGTAAACCCTAGAAATCCTTCAAATCCTCCGATCTACCAATATCAAACCTTCCAACCTTTAACAACCATTATAACATGTCAGACTAACATCAATGAAGAGAACCCATTAAAGAAAATCAAGAAATCCTCACCAATGGGAGGAAATCAAGAACGCCGTAGAGGGGAAGAGGAGAACTCGCAAATGCCTTCTTCGATTTTTCCCCAAAATTGCTAAACCCTAACTATTTATAGACACGGTCTCTATATCACCGATTCCAGTCTCTAAATTTCAATGGCTCAACATAATTATTTTCCATTGCCCTAAGACCATTCTTCCAAAGATTATCTGTCATTTAATCATCACTCTAAAATTTTCGGTCCGGCATTATCTCTCGAATTTCTGAAATTTCCTATAAGCCACTATAAATTACCAACACTCATAAACTATTCTAAATCATTCACTTGAACCCAATAACTCTGAATTCCTCAATTAAACACGATTGATCGACCCGATCGGTTCACAATCCAATCGCCTTAGTCACAATTGAAATGCGGAAAATCATGAATGCATGTACTATAAATAAATGCATATGTAAGAAATCAATTCCTCTATAATTAGAGGCCAATAACATATTCAATCAGTGAATGCAGTGCAGTCTATCAGTCTAACCCATAATTACCAAAATACCCCTGCTCGCAGAAACGGGATGTTACAATCAATGTTCAGATGGAAGTGAGTATAGAATATTGTTTCAGTATAAGAGTAGTTTGGAAATATTTTTGGGATATAAATTTTGGATTTTTGAACCAAATTGAATGATTTTGGTTTCATTAGGAAATTGAGACAATGAGGAACATTTTTCTAGAAGGAAGTGTTATCAAATTTGTTCAATTGCATGATTAGAAAAAGGGTCTTGATATTTGGAAGGAGTTAAGCATGATTTGAAATAATTTTGAGGCCTTGCTACATTAATTATTTTATTTGGAGTTCATTATTATGTTAATGTTGGTAGGATTTTAAAATATGGTTTAGTGGAATTAAGTAGCAAGAGCATATATGTATGAGGGCTTTTTGGGAAGACCACTTAAGCTTTTAAGTTATAAGGCTTACATGTAAGGGTAAATTGGACTTTTTCACTCATTAATGGCAAGATTGTAAATAAAAGGTGTGGTCTTATGTTTAAGAAGGGGGGAAAATGTGGATTGCAAGGGAGAAGAAGAGAAGAAACAAAATTAGAGAGAAGCATAGAGAGAGTGTCAGTTTTGAGAGAAAAAAAGGAGAAAAAGTTAGGGTTTCTTCATTTCTTGATTTTCAAGATGGATTTTGAAGTTGATTCAAAAAGGAAAAAAGGAAGAGGAGGATGAGAGCTTCCATTTAGAGCCAAGAAACTCCTCATTTGGTGAAGGATCAAGGTAAGGACATATTTGATTTGTTGGATTTTTGAAAGGGTTTTGGTTTATATAGATTAATAATGGTATGAGTTTAAGTTTTCTAAGATCAATTTTGGTGATTATGTGTTATAGTTTGTCCAATTTGAACTACTTTTAATTTGGAAATTTTGTCATGGATGAAGGAGATTAAGAGAGGCAAGAGGAATCAAGGAAGACAAGAAAAGGTAAAAGTAGAGGCTTTTTTAGCAAGGTTTACAAGCAAGGAAATCAAGGTGGGTACATGTTTATAATTGAGTAAATAAGCCACTTCTGTTTTCTTCAAATCAAGAAAATTTCAATGATTTAAAATCGCATCATAAGTGTTGCATTAATTGTGTCTTAAATGAATTGTGAAATATTTTATATGTGTGCTACATGAATTGTGTGATGTTTTTATGAAAGTGTTTTTTGTTTGAAAAGAACGCACGTTTCTACGATCATGTTCTCAAGAATGATTTTCAAGACATATGTCAAGTATATGAAAAGAAAGTTTTCAAGAAAATGTGTCATTTTGGGCAAAAAGTTTTCAAATTATAAAAATATTGCTAGAAATAATATAAAAAATTAGAATTATGATTCAGTCCCTAAAATGTTGAATTTCTGGATGGAAATTGTGTATAGTGCATTGTTTTTTTTAATATGGATAACTTGATAATGTTTGAGGCATATCTTTCAAATTACTAAACCAAATTGAGTGATTTTGGTGTCAATGGAAAGATAAGACATAGAGGAACACTTTTATAGGGAGAGTTTGACCAAATTACCTCATTTTCACCTTCTAATTGAACATGAACAGTAGACTCAAAAGGGGTATCTTGGAAAAACCTGAAAGTTATTCAATGAATTATGAATTGTGATTTAATGATTTTATTGAGGTATAAACCTAAGTATAAATTATACTTAGATGAGTTTTGTTATGGGAATGATTTTGTGATGAAATTAAAGGAAAGATACCCGGGATTGTCATGAACATGCATTGCTGTTGGATCCCGTCTCCGAGACACAACTTCTTACAATCCAACTTCTTACGCTTAATAATACAATCACTGCTTAAGCTGGTTATGATCATGCTTGAAGAGAATTCAAATCGAAAGAAAACAAGTGAATTGAAACAAATGCGGAACTAATGGGATCGAAACAAATGCGGAACTAATGGGATCGAAAATACAAATGTGATCGAATATCAAATAACTCGAATCAAATACTGATCGAATCCGAAACGGAACGAAAGCAATGAATCGGATCACTTCAGATACCAAACGAATTCAAATGCAATAAATAGTCAACTTGAAAAAAAAGCATACGAACGGTGGTTTTGATAGAATTATAAGACAATTACGGATGAATTAAAAAAAATTTATATATCGGGACTTTCGGAGTAGTCTAAGGTTTTCAACGCAGATTCGGATTCCAATTTGGTTTTTCGTAAGAGGTTGGATATCCATAAATGGGTTCCAACATTTATGGTATTCCGAATGCGGGATCCAACATTTGCACAGAATCCTTTTCATACATGTGCATTATTGAACAATTATAATTGTGCAAAGTTGTAATGTGTGTGAAATGTGTATTGCGTAAATGAACTGTGCAGGTTAGAACGTCCACATTCAGGCGTTTCCAGAATTTGGAAGCGAATGCTAAACTGGAGCGTACTGTGAGTAGACCTAGATGGTCTTACCTTATTATTTGTTTCGTTTATGTTATGACTTGAGTGATTATGAATGGAATGTGAATTGATTGTGTGATTTTGGACAATAAAGGTCTGAGGTTTCTGATGCTTGAATGTAATATTGAAGTGATAATTGTATGTGAGTGTGATGAACTAAATGCTTCATGACATGAATGCATGATCACAAAGTGTTTCTCAACATAAATGTTGAATACCAGACTAAGGTTCGATGATATGTGAAAGTGAATAAGTGATCATATGTCATTAATGCATTTCATTTCATGAATGCATGAAACATAATTGCAGTTGTGACTAAAGTAGCCACCGATTAGAGCCTAAAGCTCAATGAGTAAAAAAGAACCTCGAGCTCAAAAGTGATTCAAAGCCTCAGACTCAACGTTTAATGAGCCCTATATGAGACAGTTATCAATGAGCCTTATATGGGACAATTTAGGCAATCAGTCACAACAAAGAAATAAATGAAAAGTGGGTCTCATGCACACTACATATGCCTAATATGAATGATTAAAATGTATTGCTTGTGAAATGTGAAATGTTGTGAATGTGATTTATGTGTTATGTGACTGGGTGAGCCATCGATGATGGTCACTCATTGAGTTCACAAATCTCACCCAAAATTTACAATTATTTTTCCAAGACTCAGAAGAATACCTCGTTAGGAAAACGAGAGTATAATTACTGCATGCAAGGGAAAGATAGAAGTCAGGATCAGTATGCATCTGCATTAGTGTTATCCTATTAATGTATAAATTTGTATTTCACAATTTCTATAAAATAATGTTTTATATTTGTAATGGGCCGTAATTGGCTATTGAAATTCTACTGATTGTATTGTGTTGATTAAAAATGTTTATGAATGAAAGTGGGCTCCAATTGGTTATTATTTCTGTACATGTTTGTTGGTGTTTAAAAAAAATTTATACCGATTTTTGAGTGACTAAGTGATCTAGCAAGTCACCCTCGCGGGGAACGGACTCGGATATCACCCACTAATGTCGGGTTCAAGTCTTGCGAGAGTGGGGTGCTACAATTAGAATGCAAATCTAAGGCTATTTGTATTCCTGGTGATAGATTCTTGAAACTTTGTACAACTTTTCTTTTTAATCTATGAAGAGTTCTTTCAATTTCTGGATCAAATTTTGATTCAGTAGAGTGAAAAGATTGAGGTATGAATTGTAATTAAACAAAACAAGAAAAGAAATTAATAAAAAATAAATATATATTCAAAAAAACAATAGATATAACACTGCAATAAAATAACTAAACTTAAAACTATAGTTAGTAATAAGTCTAGATCGATCCCATAAAGATTAAATAAAATCACTTTTCTAAATTATATTTATTATATAAGGGGGGCTTGGTTTGTTGTAATTAGGAAAACAAAGTAAAATTGAACTTATGAAAGCAAATCAGATTAAAAAACATAAATGATTTTGGAATCTGGTTCTTGATTTGATCCCAGTCTACACAAAAATAAACATGCTTCATTGTATTATTGTTTTGACACCTCTCTTAGAAACTATTGATCTTAGCTTAATAACAAGCTTTGTTAACCCCAATTTTTTCTTAGATCTCATTTAATCAAAATAAGCATTTCAACTAAACCTAGCTATCGAACAACCTAGAATAAGCTCTTTAGATATAGTCAGATAGCTAAATTATAAATAAGGAAAACAAATCAATCTAGACAATAACCACACAAGCTCGAGTCATTTAACCTATATTACATTATTCCTAATGATTCAATATCATTAGTTTTTAGAAATGAATCCAAAACATAACTATTATGTATCATATTTGAGATTCTAGCAATGGGTTTATATAAAAACAATCTAATAAAAACATTTAAATCATCATTATATAAATAACTAATTCAATAAGCAAATAATAACATAAATGATCCATAAAGAGAGAAGGATTCAACAATACACAATGACAATATGTTCAAATGTGATCCTTAATGTCGATTTAACCTCTAAATTGGAATAAGGAAGATTATCCTTCCATAGATTCCAAAGAGGTAAGCTTTTTGCGCTTTTCTATGCCTACAAAATGATTCCATTCCTTTTGGTTGCTAAAAATGTCAATTTATAGAAAAAACTAGGTTTTTGGGCATATGCATAATTGGGTGCATGACTGTGCACCCAACCTCGCAAACTAATATGTATGGCCATATATATTGGTGATTGGAAATAGTGCACAACCATGCAAACTCCAAAATTTCCAATCACCAATATGCATGGCCGTGTAAGGTGACGCACGATTGTGCATCTTGTACTACATGGTGAATTCTTTATATTTTTCATTTTCTTGTCCCATCTTTACTCTAATCCAGCTCTTCTTATTTCACAAAGGCAAATGAGTTTGAAATCAAGAGAATGACTCAAAGAATATGTTTTAAATTCATTTTAGCTCTTAAACTTGCAAGTTGTACCTAAAACAAATGTGAACCAAAGTGAGTTCCTTCAACACTTCATAACAATAATCAGTAAATGTTGAGTGGATTTATAAGCAGTTAGGCACACGTCACTCGATATAATGGTTTTTCTAAATTTAAACATCATGAAGCATATGCATATGCTATATAAGAGGCATGGAAAAACAAGAGATATTTATCACCTAATTAGACTTCTGGATAATCATGAAACTTTAGGAGCAGAAATAGATGACCCAATATAATGGAGGAGCCATCAAGACAGAGCTCACCACCATCTTAGAAGAGAGGAGTAGCTCAAGATGAGGCCAGTGGAGGATTGCCCAAGGCCCCAACATCACTAGGACGTTAGGACCAACTAAAGATAGCTCATCTGTAGAAGCACATGAAGCAGATCTTGGGTGTTCAATGTACTATTTGAGTTTAAAAAGTAGCACTAATAGAACAAATAGAGAGACCAGAAGGCCATGATAGATTTATGGAGGAGGTTTTAGTAATGTTGAGAAATTTTAGGATATCCATCCCACCTTCACCTTTTGGAGTGACTATATCATCTTTAGCTTTGTAGCAGTATAAGTATCTAAGACCCAAGGATTTTCTATATACTGACATACTAGACTAGCTAAGAGATGACTAATACAGAGATAGTTTGGATGCTTCATTTTTGGTTTTCCTTTTCTTTCTTTTATTGTTATCTGTATATTTTTCTTATATTTACTTTTAATCTATTTTGTTTTGTCTAAACATTATTAGTTCTATTTTATTTTATTTTATGTTATTTTTATTTTCATGTTCTTTATTTGTTTTATCTTTTAAATCCTTTGTGTTTATATTTTGCATGGATGGTTGTACATAATATTGGATGGACTCTTCATCAAATTTAAAACATTGTAAATCTTATTATTCAGGGAAGTACTGTAACATCCCATCATCGATGGGAAGGGTAATTTGGTCATTTGGGACGGATTAGGCGAGTGTAAATAGATCTCGGCATGAACATGCATCACGTAGCCTCTATAATTATATAAATGGTAATTTTTGCACATGCATATGATTGTACATGCATTCATGACATTTCCAGGCATGTGGGTCTAAATCAAATTTTGTGTGATACATGTGATAATTGTATTTGAAAAATTGATTTGGAGTGATTTATGTGTGTTTTATAGTTTTAGGGAATTTTAGGAATTTTTCTGAAATTTTTCGAGAAAATTTTCGGACCGAAAAAATCGCCAAGTAGGGACTGATTGGTTTCCAA
The DNA here is from genome assembly GCA_029891385.1 of Erythroxylum novogranatense. NCBI lineage: Eukaryota > Viridiplantae > Streptophyta > Magnoliopsida > Malpighiales > Erythroxylaceae > Erythroxylum > Erythroxylum novogranatense. Next base: position 56,239,265 of record CM057231.1, read on the forward strand.
TATCGAAAATTTCTGTCTAATGACATTGGATTTTTGGGTGCATTAGTTTGGGATTGTATGTAGAGCCATTGGAATTGGACGAGTTAAAGATTAATTTGGTATTAGGTTCTTTGATTAATTGGTTAATTGGTGTTTTTGTCTTTTTTCTCCAATAAGGACAAGTGTCCTCATGCATTTAATATCCTTGTCTTTTTCCCTTCATTCATTCTCGATTCTTCTCCTTAAGTGCACGAAAAAAGCACCTTGAAGGTTGAAAAGATTACTTTGAAAGTGAAAAACATCCTCCATCCGTAGGTACCTTACTCTCTTCCTTCGATTGTTTCCTTTCCATCCCATAAAGGAAGCTCACCTTGCTACTTGCTTGCCTCTCTTTATTCTCAACCAAGACTAAACTTAAGCCTTGTGAAGAGGATGAATTGTGTGTGTGTTGAAGTGAAGGTCGTAGGTGTTGGTGAGAGGTAAAGGATTTGAGTGGTTTGGAGAATTGAAGAACTTGAAGCTTGTTTAGGTAAGAACTTATTTTGTGTTCTTTCCTTAGTAGATAGAAGCATTTATTGTGCTTATTGGTGCATTAATTTCATGAAACTTGTGTATTAATTGTATGGGTGTAGGTGTGTGCTTGTGTGAGGGAAAATGGTATGGAAGTGAAAGAATGTGATTTTAGTGCTTTCTATGAAGTTTATAATGTTAGATGAGTTGAAATGAAGTAAGAAAATTGTGTATGTTGTGTGCTGCCCAAAATGTGCTTTATTACTCAAGTATTTGTCTTGATGAATTTGTGGCTGATCTCTGGACTAAATGGGATGTGTATAGATGTGGTATTGATGTTTACATGAAAGGAGTAGGATTTAGTATGAAATCTGAAAAATAGAATTTGTATATGTTTCAGTGATTTGTTTATAACTTTTGATGTGGTTATGTTATTGAGTTGAGGTTTACTTTAAATTAAATTTGAGAAGTAGGGCTAGAATTCCTATGAAGGAAGTTCTGCCCAATTGTGGCTTGAAGAGCATTGAATTTAGCCCGGAAGTTGAAATGTATGTGCTAGGTGAACAGTATCCGGATCTTGGTTCTATTTTGATGACCTGAAACTTTGAGAACTTTTCTAGGATAAAGGAGACCGATTTTGAGAAATTGGTATTACTAAAAGTTGAAGATTTATGTGTTAGCTTTTTAATGCCACTGAGTATGATACTTTTCGATGTGTAGTTTGCAAGTTATGGTCTGATAATACTCAAGTGGTAATTCAGTCCAAAATGTGTTTTGGTGAGCAATTTCTCTAAGGACCTAAGTTTTGTGCTTTTTGAGTTCTGATATTTATTTGGGATTGTTAAGGGTGAAATTGGCTCAAATGACATTCTGGAAAGTTGTAAAGGATTGTTATAGCTTTCTAATGAGATATTTTAAGCGAATTTTGGATGTGAGGAATGCACGATATAAATTTGAAAAGTTTTGTTGTAGTTGAGATTACATGCTGATTTCATAAGCTTTGACAGGACAATCACCTTCATGAGAGAATTCGACCTAGTTTGAATTGGAATTTTTTGTGAAGTCCTTCTTGAGAATTGTAGTTTATTGTCTGAGATTTTTATCCCTATATGGTATGGAAATTTTTTCCAAGGGGATTTGAAGTTATGAATTTTGAAAGATTGAGTTTCTGTTGAGAATAAATTGAGTAGGCTGAATCTTTGTTTGCGAATTTGATTTGATTAGAGATGGAATTGGCTTCTAAGTTATTACTAAAAGATGTAGCATTTGTTTTGCCTTTTTTTATTGTTATAAAATTTGGAATTTTTGGTTAAGGGGATGAAAAGTTATGAATTTTTGTGATAGTGTTGCACTGTGGTAGTAAATGTGTGACTAGGCAGTGTCTTTGAGTGAATTTTTGATACCCTTAGAGGTGTTATTAAATTTCAAGTTCTTCATGGAACTTGTAGGATTTTCCGAGATCTTTCCAACGAGACCGAATTTGTATTGTTTGGACATTTGTGTGAAAAGACCGACTTAGTGAAAGAAGAGGTGGTTTTGGAAAAGAGTTAAAAAAAGGGCGAGGGGGGGGGGTAGCATCGCTCGCCCATGGGGGCGAGCGTCTGCATCGCTCGCCCATACGGGCGAGCGAACTACTCACTCGCTATGCCGAGCTCGCCTGGCGAGTGAGGTGCCCGGCTTGCCCTACGACCTCTGTCCAATCTTTTGTGTATAACTTTTTCATCCGACCTCCAATCGACTTGATTTTCAAAGCGATGGTTTTCTAAGATATTTTTCTATCTTTCCATATCAGACTTAGGATTTTTGAGACTAAACAAAAAGGAAACGGTCGGATCTAAGTGAGCGGATCGGTTGGAATATTTTGAACATGATTCAGTAATTTGGGGACATATTGAGCTAGAGAGCTCCGATCGATATGATTCTTTTTCCTAAGTAAACTAGAGACATAGATCTACAAATTGCATGAAGAGGTCAGATTTCAATTTAGCCCTTAAGATGTTCATTTTTTTAAGTGAAGTTTCATATAGTGTGTTAATCTGAACATGTTTTGGGAATAATTTTTCTGTTCGACGTCTGATTGACCTTATTTCGGAGGCGTCGGATTCGTAAAATGTTTAATTTCACTTATTTGTAAAATTGGGAAATTTTAGAGTAGAAATTGACTGGAATTGGTTAGGTCGAAGTGAGGGGACCGAGAAATGATTTTTCCGATCTATGTTTTCTTAATAATTGGACCTGGGGAGGTCTGAATCGAGTGATTTTAGTGTCAATAAGTTTCTAATGATTAAAGGAAATTGTTGTGACGGGAAATTATGAAATAGTGCTGGGAATGTCACGAACAGGCATTGTACATATCTAAATTGCTACTTGTGCATTATTTAACATTTTTGATTGTGCAATTAGTAATGTGTGATTATTGTGATTGTTACAGAGGCACAGTTGGAACGTCATCCCACGGACGTTGCTGAGACTTCCCAGAATTAGCTCGGAAGTTATTTGGTGAGTAACCTAGATGGTTTCTCGATTATTAATTGTTTATATTTTACACTTATAACACTGTGGAGGATAATGGTGGGCTTAGCGTTGTTTGTGCCTAGTTCCGGACTGAAGGTGTCCGATGTATTGGGAGTTTTTGACATAGAAGTGTTATATGTGATTTGTAATGTGATAAATTGTGATTATGTGTATGAATGTGATAAACTTGGAACCGAATATGATGTGAGCTTTGCTTTGTATTTCCATGTGCATTCCATGCATAATGCATGATCAGTAATTGGCAATTGTGACCGGAGTAGCCACCGAGAGCTTAAAGCTCAACAAAATTGGGCCTCGAGCCCACAGTGGTCCAGAGCCTCAGGCTCAATGAATAATGCGCCCATATTGGGACAGTTTAGGCGCGCGGTCACAACAATGAAGTGAATCACACATTAATACAATACTTATAAAACAATATAGAATGCACGAGAAGGGGGGTTGAATTGTGTATTCCCCTTTTTGAAAAATCTTTCAAAACTGTTTGTTAAAAAAATAAAATTCCTTACTGAACTTTCGATAGATTCTAATTAATCAAAACTTTTGAAAACTTTGTTTAAGTATTGATAAAACTTGAATCTAAAAATAGAGATAGAGAGTGAGAGTGATGGACACAGAGATTTATCGTGGTTCACCCAAAACCGTGGGCTACGTCCAGTCCTCAGAGTTCTTTCTGAGATTTCCACTATCTCTTTAAACGTTACAAGTATTCTTTTCGAACCTCTTCAGGTCTCTACAACCAATATTCTTTCACACTTAGCCTCTGCAGGCTATCTGCACTACTTTTTCTCAGAAAAGTGTTTGCACACTTGTTACAGTAAAATAGCTCTCAACTAAATTGAACAGAATGCTTTTTTGCTAATTTTCGCTCACTTTTTCTAACTTTGGCTAACTTTGCAATCTTCGACTTCGACTTGTATTTATAGCCTTCGCCTCAGAATCGCTTCTTGATTCTTGTTTCTTGAATCTTTAAAGAAACGGTTATTCATTGAGTTCAGAACTAACTTGAATCGACTCCTTCGCCTTCTTTTGAATTCGCATCTGTTTTTCTTCGCCTACATATTTTATCGTCGTGTTCAAGTCTGCCTCGCTTTTATTATTTTACGCCCAAGGCTCGCTTTACTATTTGTATCTGCGTCTGCGTTGGTTCGCTCGTGTTCCTTCGCTCTGTATGACTTTATCTCATCGACTTCGTCAGATGACTTCGTACATTCGACTTCGTCTTTCGATTGTCGCTTTTGTTTTTCTTTTATTTTGTTCTTTTGTTATACATCAAAATCATATCTAAGTAAAGTCATTTGGACTTAACAATCTCCCCCTTTTTGATGATAACAAATTATATACAAAAGAAAACAAAAAATATAATGTTTTGAAAAGAACAACAAAAAAACTTATCTGCAAAAACTTCTTCTTTGACTTCTTCCTTTCCTCGTCTGCTTCAGTCACACCTTCTAAACTGAACATTCTGAACATCCTCTTCTCTTCTGCTCATTCTCTTCTCCCCTTGTTCATTCTCTTCTTTTCTGCTCTTCTCCCCCTATTTGTTATAATAAAAAATGATTAACGATGATGGCTCTTCAGCAGTTCTGTCATCATCTTCTTCAGGTCATTCATCGTCTTCTTGATCTCGTTGACTTCACCACGTAATCTGCTGGTTTCTTCTTTTGAGTCAATCGAAGAGGAGGCTTGATCAACATTTTTTGAAGGAGGAGTGAACGGAGTTATCTTAGCATAAGCATCAGAGGTAGGAATGTATTCATCATTGATCTCAATAGTTGGTGGATGAATAAATGTATCAGCTTCAGGAAGATCTAAGTCAAACGGAGCAGGCAACATCAGCAACTGTCTTCCTTGCAGGGGTATGCCTTCAGCTTCAATAGACAGTGTACCAGATAACGGCTTGATACGCAAAACTGTCTGAATAAGGAACTCAATAAACGTCCCTGTTATTATTCTTCCCCCTACTGGATAGTCTTCTTGCTTGTCAGTATGGCTGCAACTAGCTCCATCTTCATTCTTATTCGAAGTGCATGCATCATCAGTTCTACGCACTTCTTCTTCAATTTGATCTGCAAACAGATCATCACGAACTTCTTCTTCAGGAAATAGCTTTGACTTCCCCTTAGTCAAGTCCAATGGATATCATGGCTGGATATTTGGTACAATCTTTATTTCCATCTTTTCTGTGATCGGAAAAATAGTACACGGCTTATAGGGAATTTTTGTAAGGTATGGCTTCGTAGCAGCATCGCTCAAAGCATAGTAGAACATATTTCATCTTCTTTTAGTAAGTCCCATGTGTCACTATTTATTGGCATAGATTGTACAAGAACTACTATCTTCCTCATTGGTTGACTACTAATGGCGATAGCAATTGTCCTGGTAACATAATGAACCACTTTGATCTTCATCTTTTGCTTTCTCAAAAACTTATGACAGTTGTATACCATCAAACAAGGTTTATTATTATCCGAGTCTAATTCTGCTATGGCCTCTGGTTGTGCTTCAATAGGATTATCCTGAACCGGGTTTTCCTCCACTGGTTCCTCCTGTTGAGCAATAGGGATTTCCTGAACTATGCTCTGCTCAGTTTCTTTTTCTTTTTCTCTTTGAGCAGCTTCAAAGATTTCTTTCTTTCGACTAACCTCCTCAGCAGTTGAGACGATCTTCTTCCAACTAATCTTCTTAGTCTTGTCTTCTGCTTCAGTCAGTCTTGAAGATTTCTGAACTTGAGATTTTTCTCTTCGATTCTCGATTTTCTCTTCTTAGTCTCTTTGGCTTTTCCGCTGGTTCCTCTTCCGTATTAGAAACTAACGACCTTGTCGCTTAGGTGCACGAGATTGAGAGGATTGTTCGACTCGCTTTACGCAATCTTCTCTTCTTGTTGCCTTAGAGTCCGAATCCGCGGTGATCTCTTCGCCTTCTTCGTAATTTCACTTAAAAGACTTTCTCTTTGTCTTTTTGGCGCACCTTCTTCTGTCCTTCGAGGTAAACTTACTTCGATTTGAGGACTCGTCCGTTTCATTAGCGGTCTTCCCGTCAGTCTTCTTATTTGTTCTGTAGGCGATCTTATTCTCACTTGAGTTGGAGAACTTGAAACGGGAGTCTTCTTTGAGACACGCTCTGTTGGACCAATGATGGTTGACAAATTAATTCCACCTATGTTTTGATAATAATAAAATGTATAGAATTGGTTAAGAAATTGTTTCAGGTATTTTGGATTGATATTCAACAAAAGAATTGTGCAAATCAAGATGAGTAAGTGACAAATCATTGAAGAATCAGATGGGAGTTGTCCTCTAAATGAAAATGACATAAAACATGAAGATTCTAGAGGATTTGACCGAATGTTACCGTTGAAGGCTAAACAAGTCGACTTACACAATACAAGTTGACTTACATATGAAGATGAATTCACACAAGTCGACTTATTGGAAACAAGTCGACTTATCGAGGAAAACAAGTCGACTTATTGGAAACAAGTCGACTTATCGAGGAAAACAAGTCGACTTATATATAACAATTCGACTTATTGGAGAGCGGAGATGAAGTTTTACGTAAATGGTTGAAACAAGTCGACTTATGTATTCGACAAGTCGACTTATTGAAACACAGATTCAGCTCCAACGGTCCAATTTGATAAAAATGGAATGGAGATGATCAAGGAACGGCTATCACAAATTAAGCAACGGCTAGTAGAGCTCCAACAGCTATATTTCATCAACTATAAATAGAGGATGATGGAAGAAGAGCACATACAAGTGCCATAAGCTCAAATACTCTCATATTGCTTCAAATTGCTCATTATTGCTCTTATATTGTTACAAATTGTTTTGAGCATTTGTTCTTCAATCTTTGTATTGTTTTATTACAATTTGAGTGACGAGTGAAAAGGTCACGTGAGGTAGGATTTATGCCGAAGACAAATCGAGTGTAAAGGTTGCTTGAGCCGAAATCAGCGGTGTTGGTAGGATTTGTGCGGGAAGACAAATCGAGTGTAAAGGTAGCTTGAGCCGAAATCAAGCGGGATTGTAAAAGTTCACACTCAACTACAAAGTATGCAATAAAGTGATTGGCAAAATTCTAAGTGGGAGATTAGGTAGAGGACGAGGTCTTAGCACCGAACCTCTATAAAAACAAAGGTTTGATCTTCTTCCTACACTTTTGAATTAAGTTTATCAAAATTGTTTTTGTATTTTAACTTCGATTTTCTTGTAGAAATTATCAAAGAGTTTTAAGATCTATTCAACCCCCTTCTAGATCGCTACAATTGGTATCGAGCGAAGTATATCGGGATGGCACACAACAACCTAGCGGAAGAAGGTAACACTAATAACCGACCTCCATTGTTTAATGGTTTCTAACTATTCTTCATGGAAAAATCCTATGAAGTACCATATTATAAGTGAGGGAGTCGAATACTGGAAGATCATTATCTTCGGACTCCAAGCCCCTCTGAAAGAAAATGGTGAGTTGAAAACAGAGCTGGAGTATGATGATAACGACTGGAGGCAAGCGTACATCAACGCCAAAGCCATGAAGCTGATATATTGTGTGTTAACGGTTGAGGAAAGAAATCGGGTAAATTCCTGCACCACTGCCAAGGAAATGTGGGAGAGACTTCGAGTAACTCATGAAGGGACAAATCAAGTACGGGAGACGAAAATCAACATGCTTCCAAGACTACGAAATGTTCGTCATGAGGGAAGGTGAGTCAATTTTTACAATGCTTGACCGTTTTGCAGAAATCATAAATGAATTAGGCAACCTTGGGAAGCATATGACGGATAGCGAGAAGGTGAAGAAGATTCTTCGTTCACTACCGAAAGAATGGGATTCTCAAGTCACCGCAATTATGGAGTCAAAGGATCTCAACCATCTGGAATTTAACGCTTTGGTGGGATCACTCATCAACTATGAGATTATTCTCAAATCGAGAGGAGGAAGAGGTAAGCCACAAAAGTCGATTGCTTTAAAAGCTAACGTTTCTTCTTTTGATAAGAGTGATGAAGAAATAGATGAAGAAGAAGGTGATGAAGAAGTAGCGATGTATGCTCGAAATCTGAGAAAGTTCAAAGGACTTCTCAAAAATAGAAGAAAAGAATTACGTGGTGGAGAAATTGAGGATAGGAAAAGGTACACCACGGAAAAGAGAAATAAAGGCTTTCAAGAAAAAAAGAACAATGAAGAATGCTGGAAGTGCGGAAAAAGAGGTCACATCGCTAGAGAATGTAAAAGCTCTTCGTCTATTCAGAAAAATGACAAATACGACAAAGGAAAAAGGAAAACCAGCCTGGTGGCAACTTGGAGTGATGATGAGGAAACATACCAAAGCGATGATGAAAACAACCTAGCGCTTATGGCCAATAGCTCCTCAACAAGTGATGATGAAGATGAGGTAACATTTTTTGATCAAGATCTTATAGAGTCTTTTAATGCTTTGCAAATTGATTTTGAAGAAGCCATTGAGATTAACAAAAAATTAAGAAAGAAGATACGTGAATTGGTTGCTGAAAATAGTGTCTTACATGAAACGATTGATGATTTAGATAGTCCAAAAGAAGATCATTCTGCATGTCTTATTGAAAAAGAAAATCTTATTTGTGAACTTGATAGGCTTCGAAAAGAATTTTCGTATGTGGTTGGTAAATTACCGGTGGAAATGCTAAGTTTGAAGAATTGTTGTCTTTACAAAGATATACTATTTCTAAACATGGCTTAGGATATGATCCGTATAATAGAGAATGTTCTTTAATTTCTAAATTTACTAAGGATGGAAAAATCGCTCAATGTGCTAGATGTTTGAAAGATGGTCACATAGAAATTGCCTGCAAGAGTACTAGAAGATGTGTTAAGGTTAAGAAAATTTGGGTTATTAAAGGTACAATACCACCTAATGTGGTTTATATGTCTAACCAAAATGGACCCAAGATAGCTTGGGTACCGATGAAAAGAAAGGATGTTACAGTTGTAGGTACAAGCAAGGAATGAAGATCTACCAAGCACATGGTACACTGATAGTGGAAGTTCAAGGCATATAAGTAGAGACAACAACAAGTCGACTTGTGTGGGTTAATAAGTCGACCTATGATGTACACAACACTATGGAGGTGAAACAAGTCAACTTATGTTTACACGGGTCCCATTGTTGGATTGTTATGTCATGTTATGACAATTGCCTTTATTTGTGTTTGCTGTTTTGTTTGTTTATGGACTGCATTGCGACCATTTTTTTCAATTTTCATATTGGTTTTTAATTATGAAAAAAAGTGGGAGTAATATTGGAAGTTGATAATTGGTATCTTTTAGTCATCGTCATTTGATTGAGGGGGAGTGTGTTTTGAGACTATTTGTGTTTGATGACTTGTTTCTCTATTTAATGTGATTGCGATATTTCTTCGATTGTTGATTTGTATTAGTTGTTTTGATTATGACAAAAAGGGGGAGAAAAATGAGAAATAGGATAAAATGAGAAACTGGATATTCTTTAGTTACTTGATTAAGGGGAGTTTGTTAAAATTTTATTTGTTCTTACAAGGTTATTAAATTCAGTGATTTATATGATTGAGGGGGAGACTTCTAACCAAAATGACAAGGTATAAAAACCTTGATTAATGTTTTCTTGTTTTCATTTCTTAAACAATTTCTAAGTATTTTGTCATTATCAAAAAGGGGGAGATTGTTGGACCAATGGTGGTTGACAAATTAATTCCACCTATGTTTTGATAATAATAAAATGTATAGAATTGGTTAAGAAATTGTTTCAGGTATTTTGGATTGATATTCAACAAAAGAATTGTGCAAATCTGTAGGAAAATCCCGGGAGGAACATCCCATGTTCCAGAGCGAAACAAAATTTTTATTCCGGGACCTTCCCGAAACCCAGATCCCTGTCGGTATGAAAACCTCAAACCTGAATAGCCAATAGAGACTATCTCTAAAGGTATCCACGCAGAGATCGAGAAAACCCAACCGAGTCAAACCTTTTGACCGGAATAGCTAGAATGTAATAAGAGCTGCTAGACCCTACCTCCGCCCTGGAGAGCTTGAGAAAACGTTGAACCTTGTGCTTGGAGAAGAGAAATTGATGGTGCCTTTTGGAAGAAGAAGAAATTGAAACTTTCTTTACAAAGCTTAACACTTAAGCTTTCTTTTCTCTTCCTTATGCATAACCTACGGCCATCCTCTCCAAAGCCATCTTATATTGTTTTTAACACTTAAAATCAATCTATAAGAAGCTTACAAATGGAGGCTTTATATCCATTAGTTTATTTAATGAATTAAATAATCAAACTTTGAAAAGTCAAAGTTTTATCCTCTTCCTCTCCATTCCAACGTGCATGGACATATATATATAATAATTAATTAATTAATTACTTAATTAATTAATTAGAATATATTTGCTAAGGTCCATCCAACTGGGTCGGTCCTACCTCTTAATGGCCTCGATCTCAAAAAAATCCTAAACCTTTCTTAGCAATATTGATGTCGCGATCTCATCGGACATATCCCAATCCCATTGGGATCCATTTAATCTTAATGCTCTCCATAATTGGAACTCGTCTAATTACTATTTTACAGATTCTCCGAGTCACTCTTATCGTGTGACCCTTTAGATTTCCTACATGTTGGCCACTTAGATTAACAATTAACTGAGCAAGTCATGAGCGGTATCTAGCAACACATCATGACCCCAATTGACCGGAAAGTAATTGGTTTGATGAATTCATCATGAACCGATCACTAACCCTTCCATGTACAATTCTTGTGCAATTCGTCCTTTCATCATCCTATACCCCACTTGGTTATGAGTATGGCTAATATGTCAACTCTTACTAGACTAAGTCTAGCCTAAGTGAAATCAGTTCTGTCGAGGACTCATTACTTTATATGTCCATGAAGACACTCTTCATGACATAGTCATGCTCCGCCGAGACTTAAAGTAATGATCCCGACAAGAGGCTGTGGTATCTCTTCGTTCTCACAGTGATGAATCCTTTATTGGCTACTCAATTACCTTCAATACCTCAAACTGCACTCCAAGCACCACCCTATGAGTAACCTCTCGAAGGCCACGAGGAATGGAGTCAGTACGTGATCAAGATTCAAGATATCCTCGAGTACCTCAAGTCTAAGGATACTTGCACCATTGCTATGATGAGATTATCACTGACATTAAATCCATGTGATGATCTCATGGCAGGTCATCCAATGAACTTTCTACCACTAGTAAGCATTCATATGTCAACTCTAAATATCTCATATTTACAGTTTCTGAGATCCACTGCTTGATCCAATCAAGGAGTATGACATATGCTAGTCTGTCCGGATTAATGATGTCCAGTCTCATTAATCCTATGACTAGGGAGAATTTAGATACTGACATAATTGCACATGATAGGAATCTTAGGATTATGATCACATCATAATTTTCTTCACGCTATGTCATATATCATGGACTTCACTAATTTGATTAAAGATCAATATCAATTCATAAAGAACATCAAATAAATGAATCATGCCTTTCTTTATTTATTCATAAAGTCTGTACATGACTATGAACAAAAAGCGCTAAAGGGGATTGCCTTTAGGGCACTACTCTAACAAATCTCCCACTTGACCTAAAGCCAATCGCCTTGGTATCTAATACCATAGCGAGTACATGAGAATCAAAATTCTTCGTGACAATGGCTTCACAACGGATCGAGAATGTTCGCTCTCAGGAATCCTCTCGATCGCGACATCACCTCTAGCAATGATCTCTCGAATCGATGATATCTGCGGAGTAATTAGATTAGATCACAGAGACCTTGGTTCTTTTGCTCGAGCAATAGCCCCATTGTTGTCACAATACAACCAGATGGGTCCATCACACTAGAACCACACCAAGTTCAAATGAACTTCGATCCAAACGACTTCCTTTGCCGCCTCGATGCAAAGAATGTACTCACTTCTCGTTAATCGAATCGCAATCGCCTCTTGTTTGGAACTCTTCCAACCGACCGCTCCACCGCTTAGCGTGAAAACATAACTCGACCGGGATCCGAGTCATCCTTGTCGATTGGAAACCGCATCCAGATGCTCGCCACTGAGATTTCCATCTCCATATATCAAGAAAATATCCTTAGTCCTTCGCAAGTACTTGAGGATATTCTTGACAGCCACCCAAAGGACCCTCACCAGATCCGATTGGTATCCGCCGTAACACTTAGAGCATACGATACATCGGGCCTCGTACATAACATAACATACATGATCGATCCCATCGCAGAAGCATACGGATCCGATCCATGCGAATCCTCTCATCTTGTGTCTTAGGACACATAGATTTCGAGAGTGTTATCCCATGAGTAATGGGAAGAAACCCTCTCTTGGATTGCTCCATGCTAAACTTCTTTAGCATCTTATCTATGTACGATGATTGTGAAAGACCAAGCAACTTCTTCGATCTATCTCTATAAATCTTTATCCCAAGGATATAAGTTGCTTCACCAAGGTCTTTCATCGCAAATTGCTTGGACAACCAAATTTTAACTGATTGCAGCATTGAGACATCGTTTCCGAGTAATAGTATGTCATCTACATACAACACAAGGAAAACGATTGCATTCCCATTAACCTTTTTGTACACACAATACTCATCCGGATTTTGAGAAAAATCAAACTCTTTGATTGACTCATCAAAACGGATGTTCCAACTCCTGGATGCTTGCTTCAATCCATAGATGGATTTCTGAAGCTTGCACACCTTTTCGCCATCACTGGAAGTGGAGCCCTCTGGTTGTGTCATGTACACATCCTTGGCCAGATTTCCGTTAAGGAAAGCTGTCTTCACATCCATTTGCCATATCTCATAATCATAATGAGCGGCAATGGCTAGGAGTATCCGAATGGATTTAAGCATTGCTATCGGTCAAGGTCTCGTCATAGTCAACTCCTTGTCTTTGATTTAAATCCTTTCGCCACAAGCCTTGCTTTGTAGGTAATCACATTACCATCCATGTCGGTTTTCTTCTTGAAAACCCATTTGCACCCTATAGGTTTTATCCTTCAGTGCATCAACCAAAGTCCATACTTGGTTTATGTACATGGAATCCATTTCACTTTCATGGCACAAAGCCATTTTTAGACTCGAACTTTTCGTAACCTCTTCATAGGTAGCAGGCTCATCATTTTCTATGAGCAATACGTCATTCGCTCGCTTACAAGAAATCCATATTTCTCGAACAAGGCGCATCCTACTTGACCTACGAACTTCGTGTGTCATGTAGTTGAACTCATTACTTCATCCGAATGAGTGATACCCTGTGTTCGTGCAATTGATCATGTTTGTTTGAGCATCTTGAACTTCTTCAAGTTCGACTTTGTTCCCCTTCGCCTTCTCGCGGAAGAAACTCTTTCTCTAAAGACAGATGCTTCAAACAAACACCTTTGTTCCTCAAAGAAGGTAGAATTGATATCCCATGGTCTCTTTAGGATATCCTACAAACAAACACTTGTCGACTTTGCTTCAAGCTTATCTCGATCAATCCGCTTCACGTGGCGGTGACAACCCCATACTTTCAAATGAGAAAGATAAGGTTTTCGTTAGTCCACATCTCATATGGAGTAACATCAACTGCCTTAGAGGGAACTCGCTTAACAAGTAAACAATTTGTCTCTAGCGACACCCCAAAACGATTTTGGTAACTTCATAAACCCATCATTGATCGTACTACGTCCAACAAGGTTCGATTTCTCCTTTCAGCCACACCATTGTGCTGCGGCGTGTAAGGAGGAGTCCACTGAGATAAAATGCCATTATCTCTGAGATAATCCTGAAATTGTTGGTCTAAGTATTCTCCACCACGATCGGATCGTAATGCCTTGATACTTTTACCAAGCTGGTTTTCTACTTCATTTCTGAATTATTTGAACTTTTCAAACGCTTGATTTGTATCTCATCGATACAAGTACCCATATCGTGAATAATCATCGATAAAGGTAATGAAGTAACGACAACCACTTCGCATGGATGGACATCGACCGCATACATCTGAATGTATTAGGTCTAATACTCCAATCGCCGCTCACCCTTTCCTTTGAAGGGTAACTTAGTCATCTTGCCTAATAAACAAGATTCGCATGTGTCATATGATTCATAATCAAATGACCCTAAACTGCCACTCTTATGGAGTTTAGCGATGCGTGTCTCATTTATATGGCCAAGTCGACAATGCCATAAGTAAGTTGACTTTAGATTATCTCTTTTATGCCGCTTGGTGTCATTGACATTTAAAATTGATTAGACATATCTAATATGTATATACCATTGCACAATGTACAGCTTCCATAAAGCATTCCATTAGAATTGATAGAACAACCATTGCTATTAAAATTCATATGGAATCCAAATTTATTCGCACAAGAAATGCATAATATATTCTTTGTCAAACGGTACAAAATAACAATCATCCAATTCCAAAGACAAGCCCAAAGAGGAGAGACAAAACATAGGTTCCTACGGCTAATGCAAAGAACTCTTGCTCCATTTCCAACACGTAGGTCTACTTCTCCCTTCATGAGTTGCCCATCGTCCCCGAGGCCTGCGTGATATCATTACATATGTGAGCCACAACCAAAGATCAAATACCCGGATGTTGTGATCGAATAATGATTAACTTCAATGACATACAAACCTGAAGTAGTCGAGGCATCCGATGCCTTCTTTACTTCAAATGACTCCAGATAGACTTTGCAATTGCACCTCCAATGGCCATCTTTACCGCAATGGAAACAAGTTCCTTTGGGGCGCTTCTTTGGTCTTCTTCTTGATGGCGCCTCCTTTGGTTTCTTTGCCTTCTTCTTCTTTGGGTTCTTTTTCTTCGACCCAAAAGATGAAGAAGCAACCACCAACACTTGCTTACTATCACTCTTGATAGTTCCGCTCACTGCCTTGAGCAGATTGATCACCAGTATTGTAGTGGATATTTGGTTCATCCGATAGTTTAGCACTAACTGTGCATAATCGTTGGACAATCCAACCGTAATTAAGTCTATACTTAATTCATGATCCATTGCAAAACCTAAGACGGCCAATCTCTCAATATAGCCATTCATCTTCGTGGCTTATCGCATGCCAGATGTCCTCGAGCCATCTTGGTAGTGAAGAGAAGCCTCGAGGTCTCGAACCTTTCGGACCGGCTTGCTTGCCAAACAAATGCTCCCTAAGATGAAAACTATAGTATGAGCATCCATGGACTCGTCTTCGCTTCGCAGCTCAGTGACATCGACGCAAGCATAATGCAAGTCGCCATGTCACCGCCCTTAGATGCTTATTATATGCCTTCGATCATCATCAAGCATCGACAAAGAAAGTGCATCCGAAGCGGAAAATCTAGGATATATCCTGACTTTTAGATCCGAGAACTATTCTCGATTCCTTAACCATCAAGAAAATTCGTCCGCTTAACTTATTGAATCCATGTTTGTTTAAGATTCACACTTGACGACATTTTCAAACAACCTACACGGATAGAGAGGAAGAATGTTAGAATAGAATAGCTGCGTAATCATAAGGACTTGAATGATATGCAAAAGCTCCCACTAGTTTCATAGAATCCATAACCCTCATTTCAATCCAAAGAAACAAAGTGACATAATGTCCTAGTGGGTTGATATCCGATATTGCTAAGAATGACCTCGGGTTTACCCAACAAGCCATAACTTAGGTCAATCGGTAGGTATCGAACATACCAATTGCATCATCGATAACCGATATTGAGAATGACCTTGGGTTTACCCAACAAGCCACCTTATGTCTCGGAGGTATCGATATACCAATTACATCTTAGACATAACTATCAATCGCTATCAACTTGTTGATGTATGCACTTACATCAGTATCGCTCTTTGATGCGCATACATCCGATGTATGCTGCCCAATTTCACCTCCGTCCACGCTGACCTTGAGTTTACTCAACAAACTAACGCCCAAAGGAAAACCAACCCATTAATCGAAAATCATATTTTCATGGTTCAACATATCCATATAGAGTGAGCTTGGGTTTACCCAACAACCCATCCCTATAAGAACTCGTTCTTACCATATTAATGGAAGGCGTTAGTTTTCATATACCAAGGAGGGATTTAGAAACTCTAGACTCCAAGTCAAGGATCATAGTCGCTAGACTATATGGCATGATTTAGGTTTCATCAATCAAATTGAATCAATCCTTATAATCATCCATCATCCAACCTGAGCATGTCACAAGTCGACTTTCATCAAATGCAAGTCACCTTATGCTTCTGCCCACACACAAGTCGACTTATATCCTGATACAAGTCGACTTATGGCAAAAATCTTGAACAAGTCGACTTATCCAGAAAACAAGTCGACTTATCCAGAAAACAAGTCGATTTATCTCGCAAACAAGTCGATTTATATAGCAAACAAGTCGACTTATGTTGAAAACAAGTCGACTTATGTAGCAAACAAGTCGACTTTATTCTCGCAAGATTGCTATTATTTCTAATCGCTAATTCCTCAATCAATGCAATTCCAATTCACAATACCATTATACCTAGGGTAATATCTCATAGTTGATGTATCAATGAACACTTCATCGATCTATGAATGCCTTAAATAGTCAAACTATATGAAAAGCTTGAAATGAGTCAAACTCATAAATATCCAAATAATTTAAGAACACCCAAATTCTCACCCTAAGCATCTCAAGCTAGTGTATACACTCTCAAAACTACTCGCACTTGTCACAAAAATTGTGACGGCCAAAACAAGCAAGAAAATGAAATGTACTAACGAGACACAAATGTGACCAATTCGCATTCAAAATTCTTGGAAAAGCAAATTCAAGCAATTCAATTTGGCAATCATACTACATCAAGATAACACATTTTTAATCACATTAAAAATGCTGCAAGGCATTGGAATTGAAAAAGCAAACTCAATCAAGCCAAGCAAAACAGTCCCAACAATTTTCACCAAAACTGTCCAGTTCTGTACATTGCTTGAAATGATCAATGAAACAATTTCAATAAATTCTGAGAAAATTATATAGGTTACTAAATGTTTAGAAAATGCTACCTGAAATTTTTCAGGATTTTAGGCCATCAAAAACTCAGTCAACCAAAATAAAAAAACCGATTAAAATTCTGTGTTCATCAACACAGCAATTCCCAACAGCATAGAATAAAATCGAAAATAAATATCCAATCACCTTGAAATCCAATTTCCATGCTCACAGACATTCACCAAAATCTTAGAGACATTTAGGTGAAGGAAAATTCAGAAAACGAGTTTTCTAGAATTTATTCTTGATTTTATACTACTGCCTGTTCACAGAATCGTTTCAAAAACAGCATCTGTAAGCTTAGGGAAATAATTAGCAAAACTTTATCTAATCAAATCGATAAATTTTGAAAATTCATAGACATATTCTCTAACATGTTATGAACATTCCTGTGCAGAAAAATTTCGAAAAACCTATCTCTATAGCAATTCGAAATCTGAACAGAATACATGCTACAGCATCACAAGCAATTAGGGTTTATGATCTAGCTTCGCTTAAAGCTTCATACACTACACCGCACGCCTGATACCACTGTAGGAAAATCCCGGAGGAACATCCCATGTTCCAGCAGCGAAACAAAATTTTTTATTCCCGACCTTCCAAACCCAGGATCCCGTGTCGGTATGAAAACCTCAAACTCGAATAGCCAATAGAGACTATCTCTAAAGGTATCCACGCAGAGATCGAAAACCAACCGAGTCAAACCCTTTTGACCTGAGAATAGCTAGAACAGAATAAGAGCTGCTAGACCCTACCTCTGTCCTGAGAGCTTGAGAAACGTTGGAACCTTGTGCTTGGAGAAGAGAAATTGATGGTGCCTTTTGGAAGAAGAAGAAATTGAAACTTTCTTTACAAAGCTTAACACTTAAGCTTTCTTTTCTCTCCTTATGCATAACCTACGGCCATCCTCTCCAAAAGCCATCTTATATTGTTTTTAACACTTAAAATCAATCCATAAGAAACTTACAAATGGAGGCTTTATATCCATTAGTTTATTTAATGAATTAAATA
Organism: Erythroxylum novogranatense; assembly: GCA_029891385.1. Classification (NCBI taxonomy): domain Eukaryota; kingdom Viridiplantae; phylum Streptophyta; class Magnoliopsida; order Malpighiales; family Erythroxylaceae; genus Erythroxylum; species Erythroxylum novogranatense. The sequence continues at coordinate 56,257,369 of CM057231.1, forward strand.
ATCAAACTTCAAAAGTCAAAGTTTTATCCTCTTCCTCTCCATTCCAACGTATATGGACATATATATATATAATAATTAATTAATTAATTAGAATATATTTGCTAAGGTCCAGTCCAACTGGGTCGGTCCCACTGCCTCATCGGCCCCGGCGTCAAACAACCCTAAACCTTTCTTAGCAATATTGATGTCGCGATCTCATCGGGACATATCCCAATCCCATGGGATCCATTTAATCTTAATGCTTCCATAATTGGAACTCGTCCAATTACTATTTTACTGATTCTCTGAGTCACTCTTATGCGTGTGACCCTTTAGGTTTCCTATGTTGGCCACTTAGATTAACAATTAATCTGAGCAAGTCATGAGCGTATCTAGCAACACATCACGACCCCAATCGACCGGAAAGTAATTGGTTTGATGAATTCATGACGAACCGTATCACGAACCCTTCCATGACAATTACTTTGCAATTCATCCTTTCATCATCCTATACCCCACTTGGTTATGAGTATGGCTAATATGTCAACTCTTACTAGACTAAGTCTAGCCTAAGTGAAATCGCCTCGTCGAGGACTCATTACTTTATATGTCCACGAAGACACTCTTCATGACATAGTCATGCTCGCCGAGACTTAAAGTAATGATCCCGACAAGAGGCGTGTATCTCTTCGTTCTCACAAAAGTGATGAACTTTATTGGCTACTCAATTACCTTCAATACCTCAAACCTGCACTCCAAGCACCACCCTATGAGTAACCTCCGAAGGCCACGAGGAATGGAGTCAATTACGTGATCAAGATTCAAGATATCCTCGAGTACCTCAAGTCTAAGGATACTTGCACCATTGCTATGATGAGATTATCATCGACATTAAATCCATGTGATGATCTCATGGCGAATCATCCAATGAACTTACTACCACTAGTAAACATCCATTTGTCAACTCTAAATATCTCATATTTACGCTTCGAGATCCACCGCTGATCCAATCAAGGAGTATGACATATGCTAGTCCGTCCAATTAATGATGTCCATTTCATTAATCTTATGACTAGGAGAATTTAGATATCTTGACATAATTGCACATGATAGGAATCTCAGATTATGATCACATCATAATTTCCTTCACGCTATGTCATATATCATGGACTTCATTAATTTGATTAAAGATCAATATCAATTCATAAAGAACATCAAATAAATGAATCATGCCTTTCTTTATTTATTCATAAAGTCTGTACATGACTATGAACAAAAAGCGCTAAAGGGGATTGTCTTTAGGGCACTACTCTAACAAATCAAGATGAGTAAGTGACAAATCATTGAAGAATCAGATGGGAGTTGTCCTCTAAGTGAAAATGACATAAAACATGAAGATTCTAGAGGATTTGACCGAATGTTACCGTTGAAGGCTAAACAAGTCGACTTACACAATACAAGTTGACTTACATATGAAGATGAATTCACACAAGTCGACCTATTGGAAACAAGTCGACTTATCAAGGAAAACAAGTCGACTTATTGGAAACAAGTCGACTTATCGAGGAAAACAAGTCGACTTATATATAACAAGTCGACTTATTGGAGAGCGGAGATGAAGTTTTACGTAAATGGTTGAAACAAGTCGACTTATGTATTCGACAAGTCGACTTATTGAAGCACAAATTCAGCTCCAACGGTCCAATTTGATAAAAATGGAATGGAGATGATCAAGGAACGGCTATCACAAATTAAGCAACGGCTAGTAGAGCTCCAACAGCTATATTTCATCAACTATAAATAGAGGATGATGGAAGAAGAGCACATACAAGTGCCATAAGCTCAAATACTCTCATATTGCTTCAAATTGCTCATTATTGCTCTTATATTGTTACAAATTGTTTTGAGCATTTGTTCTTCAATCTTTGTATTGTTTTATTACAATTTGAGTGACGAGTGAAAAGGTCACGTGAGGTAGGATTTGTGCCGCAAGACAAATCGAGTGTAAAGGTTGCTTGAGCTGGAAATCAAGCGGTGTTGGTAGGATTTGTGCCGGAAGACAAATCGAGTGTAAAGGTAGCTTGAGCCGGAAATCAAGCGGGATTGTAAAAAGTTCACACTCAACTACAAAGTGTGCAATAAAGTGATTGGCAAAATTCTAAGTGGGAGCTTAGGTAGAGGACGTAGGTTTTAGCACCGAACCTCTATAAAAACAGTGTTTGATCTTCTTCCCTACACTTTTTCAATTAAGTTTATCAAAATTGTTTTTGTGTGTTTTAACTTCTGATTTTCTTGTAGAAATTATCAAAGAGTTTTAAGATCTATTCAACCCCCCCTTCTAGATCGCTTACACGCTCCCCCTCAGTTCTTGTTCTCCTTGAAGAGTTTGTTTCTTCTTTATTCACTGTCCTCAGACCCATTCACCGTATAGTGATTGAATCAATCTTACTCTTCACTGGTACAATCCTTTTATTTCCTCTGTGGAGAAGGATTTCGGATTCCTTAAAAATCCTTGTGATAAGCATACCTTAAGGATAACTATTTGTATCCTTCATCCCCTTAATCATATAATGAAAGATTAAGAAGGGTAAATCGATGGGATTGCGATTCAGTAGGTAGAACAGGCATTGTTCATCCAGGGTAGTCACCAAATGCCTTGAGCCTGCTCTGGATAGAATGCAATTAAACAAAATTGTATGGAGAACCCTAGCTTTTGGGACCAGATTCGACGTCTTCCTCTTCGAAGGGTTATTGGCTCCATGTAGTTGTCTTCTGACATCTTCTTCTCTTATACTTACCTGAGACATCCAACCGGCCTTGGTAGATAGAGTCTCACTAATCGATGGACAATCAGTTAGCTCCTTAGTCACAACAACAGATATGTCATCTATTGAAGATACCACAGTGTTGTCTACAAGCTGAGCATTCTTCCAAAACCCATACACCTCTTCAGTATAGAATGGTTCTCGCACCTGGAAGAAATTCCTCCAACCAGCTCTTACAATCTCTGGTCCTATGTCCATACCATCATTTCTCAATGACTCGAAATCCACATGCCTTTCGAATATCATAGCTGCTTCCACTGTTTTAGAACGAAAACTGTCTCTGGTTAGCTTTTCGTCTAGGGTAGGATGATTGAGAGAATTTTGAAAGCAAGATGAACCGTCTGGAGATGAGAGTAACAACAATGATAGCAACTTGAAGGGTCTTATCACTCGTATTCTAGAATCATAGGGATTCTGAAAATCGTGAGGCGTTTCCCTCCAAAACTTTCTTGTCAGAGAAGTTACCAGCTGTAACTCACTGTTCCTGATGCCGTTAGTTTTGACGTCCCTTTAGCCTGACTATTCACTTAACATGAACATGTTAAGATTATGTCTGATCTTCTGGAACCGTTCTTCACTCAATGGTTTATTGAAGATGTCTGCCCACTGAGACTCTGTTTCGATGAACTGTAGACGCACCACCTTCCTCTGAACATAGTCTCTCAGGAAGTGATGTCTAACTTCGATGTGCTTCACTCTAGAATGCTGAATCGGATTCTTTGATAGGTTGATTGCACTGGTATTATCGCAGTAGATTGGAATCTCCTCTTCTCGAACTGAATAGTCTTCAAGTTGATATTTGATCCACAACGTCTGTGAACAATAGCTTGCGGCTGCCATATATTATGCTTCGACGGTTGATAGTATCGAGCTTTGTCTCTTGCTTGACCAGGAAACTAAGTTTGCGCCAAGAAAGTGACATCCTCCACTTGTGCTCTTCCTTTCAATTCTATCTCCGGCATAGTCCGCATCGCAATATCCGATTAACTTGAAATCTCTACCTTTCTCAAACATCAAGCAAAGATCAATAGTACCTGCAAGATATCTCATAATTCTTTTAACAGCAATAAAATGAGATTCTCTAGGATCGGCCTGAAACCTTGCACATAAGCAAACACCTAATAAAATATCAGTCTACTTGTCAGAAGATATAGTAAAGAACCGATCATCCCTCTATACAGGGTTTGATCCACCTTCTTACCAAGTTCATCTTTTGACAAAAGGTTTGAAGGATGCATCGGAGTTGCCATAGGCTTCACATTCTGCATATCAAATTTAGGCAACAATTCTTTCACATACTTTTGTTGATGAATAAAGATCTTCTCTTCGGTCTGCTTAACTTGCAACCCAAGAAAGAACTTTAATTCACCCATCATGCTCATTTCAAACTCTTTCTTCATTAGACTCTCAAACTTCATGCATAGCTTGTTTGAATTAGCTCCAAAAATAATATCATCAACGTAAATCTGAACTATAATAAAATCATTCTGAAAATTCTTCCTAAAGAACGTCTTATCAACTTGACCTCTACTAAAACCATTCTCTAAGAGAAAAGTACTCAGAAGATCATACCAAGCTGTCGGAGCTTGCTTCAGTCCGTATAAGGCTTTATGAAGTCTATAGACATGGTCTGGATTTTTAACATCCTCGAAACCAGGTGGTTGCTTAACATACACCTCTTCGTCTATAAAACCGTTCAGAAAGGCACTCTTCACATCCATCTGAAATAGCTTTATATCATGACAAACATCATATGCCAACAATATCCTTATGGCTTCAAGTCTTGCTACTGGAGCATATGTCTCATTATAGTCTATTCCTTCTTGCTGATTATAGCCTTGTGCTACTAATCTAGCCTTATTTCGACTCACTCTTCCTGATTCGTCTAACTTATTCTTAAAGACCTATCTAGTTCCTATGATGGATTTCTTAGGGGGTTTCGGAACTAAGGACCAGAAATTATTCCTAGTAAATTGATTCAGCTCCTCTTGCATGGCTAACACCCAAGCTTCATCTTGAAGAGCTTCCTCAACCTTCTTAGGTTCTATTTCATAGATAAAAGCCACATTAGCTTCTCTTTTGAATCTAGATCTTGTTCTAACTCCTTCTGAGGTCTCTCCGATAATCAACTCTTCTGGATGAGAACTTTTGTATTTCCAAATTGCTTTCGATTCGATAGTTTCGAATATCTTCACTTTGTCTACTTGAGTTCCTGATGATGGAGTTTCAGACTATCATCTAAGTTCTTTGAAGGACCTTCGCCTATGTCATCTTCCTTATGGGGTTGGAAACTATCATCAAACTTGATATGGATGGTCTCCTCAATCTGCTTTTGAAGTAAGGTTGTACACCCGAAATGCCTTAGACGATGATGAGTAGCCTAGAAAGATTCCTGGATAGGTCTTTGAGTTGAATTTATCCAACAGCTCCTTTATATTCAGAATGGAGCACTTGCACCCGAATGGATGAAAGTAAGATATATTTGGTCTTCTTCCATTCCATAACTCATAAGGAGTCTTCTTCAACATGGGTCGCAACAGAATTCTATTCTGAATATAGCAAGCTGTATTCACTGTTTCTGCCCAGAAGTATTTAGGAAGATTCATCTCACACAACATGGTCCTTGCCATCTCTTGAATCGTCCTGTTCTTCCTTTCAATAACTCCATTCTGTTGTAGAGTCCTAGGAGTAGAGAAATTATGGAAAATTCCATTCTCGTCACAGAATGACCTAAACTTCTCATTCTCAAATTCTCCACCATGGTCACTCCAGATACTGACTATAGACATTCCTTTTTTATTCTTTAACTTTCTAGATAAGGTCCTAAAGAACTTAAAAGATTAATCTTTGTGTGATAAAAATAATATCCAACAAAATCGAGTAAAGTCATCAACAATAACAAGTCCATATTTCTTTCCGCCAAGACTTATTGTCCTTGTTGGACTAAATAAATCCAAATGTAACAACTCTAAAGGTCTAGATGATGTTACAAAATTTTTAGAAGAAAAAGAAGTTTTAACTTGTTTTCCTTTCAAACAGTTTTCACAGAAAAACTCTTTGTCAAAACTTATTTTTGGTAATCCTCTTACCAAATCATATTTTGCCAACTTTGAAATATGTTTAAAAGAGACATGACCTAGCTTTTTATGCCAGATTAGTCTTTCTTCTTTGGAAGATAGAAAACATGAAATATTTTGGCTTTGAAAATCTTATAAATCAATTTTGTAAAGATTGTTTCTTCTCTTGGCAGAGAAAAGTATAGACCCATCTTTGTTTCTGACTTCGCAAAGATTTTGATTAAATGTGACAGTGAAACCAGAATCACACAATTGACTGACGCTAATCAAGTTATGCTTCAGACCATCAACAAGCAGTACATTATTTATGCATGCAAAGGAATCTTTACCTATTTTACCGATTCCAATGATCTTGCCCTGCTGGTTGTCTCCGAAAATTACCGATCCTCCCTTCTTATACTGAAGGTCTAGGAACACAGACCTTTTTCCCGTCATATGTCGCGAGCATCCAGTGTCTAAATACCAATGGTGCTTGCCGTATCTTCCAAGGAAGGATATCTGCAGGAGAAACTATTTTATTCTTTGGTACCCAAATTTTCTTGGGTCCTTTAGGATTAGTAGTATGCATTTGATGAGTTCTTTGATGCATATAACTAGAACGTTGATCAAAACGAGATTTATTAGGGTTTCTCTTTTGAAAGAAGGGTTTTCTATGAGACTGAGTCTTGTTAGCAGTAAACCCTAATCCAGTTTTATCACTCGGATATCTACATTTTCCAAGCATTTCATTCATTTTCTTAGTGCTCTTTGTGAAGGTAGCTAAATCAGCTGACAGATTCTTAATTCTTAGTTTAAGCTGATTAATCTCTTCTGATCTGTCTATGACTTTATTTTTCTCCTCTAATTGTTTCTTTAGACAGACATTTTCTCTCTCTATTACTTCAAGACGCCTAATATTTTCTGCATACTTTTCTTTAACAGTTTGTACCTGTGTTTTAGAATAGCATGAGAATCTTCTAACAGTTCGAGTAGGCATCATGCAAATTATCGTAGTCGATTTTACCTCCTCATCACTATCTTCCTCGGCTACCAAAGTGCGATGTTTGCATGTTCGATTTATTCAAAACTCAGATCTAATTTCGATGAATCTCGGTCCTCTTATGTTGCCATCATGCTTTTCTTGCCTTCTCTACTCTTCTTTGGTTTCTTCTTTAGATTCGGACATTCAGACTTGTAGTGTCCAGGCTGATTGCACTCGTAGCAGATGACAGATGACTTCTCTGGCTTAGCTTCATCTTTGACATTCTTCTTGAAAGTCTGGTTTGCTCTGGACTTCTTCTTCCACATGCATCTTATCTTTCTAGAGATGAAAGATAACTCATCGTCTTCATCACTTGACTCCGGTTCTGATTGGCTGGAGTTGTCATCCTTTGAATCTTCAATCTTTAGCGCTTTTGATGATTTCCTCCGTCTTTGAGTCTTGTGATTCTTGTGTCTGGCCTTCAGTGCTATCGACTTGTCCCTTTTAGGCTTGTCTTCAGCATCGAGTTCAACTTCATGAATCTTCAAGGATCCAAGCAACTCGTCAAGTTTTAGCACGCTCAAATCTTTCGCTTCTTGCACCGCAGTAACTTTAGGTCTCCACCTCTTTGGAAAACTTCTTAAAATCTTTCAAACATGGTCTTGATTGTTGTACGTTCTTCCAAGAGCTTTCAATCCATTGACAATTGTTTGAAATCTTCCAAACATCTGATCAATAGATTCTTCATCTTTCATCCTGAAAAGTTCATACTGGTGCACAAGAATACTTATCTTGGATTTTTTAACTTGTCTTGTGCCTTCGTGAGCAATGGACAATGTGTCCCACATCTCCTTCGCGGTATCGTATCCGTGGACTTTGTCATACTCGCTCCTGCTTAGGGCACACGTCAAGAAGAACTTCGCCTTTGAGTTCAGTTGTATTCTTGCCTTCTGGTCAGCCGTCCATCTGACTCGTGGAATGGAATTGCCATCTTCGTCTACTGGTGTATAAGGTCCGTTCTCTATTACATCCCAAAGGTCAACATAAGTAGATTCTATGAATAGCCGCATCCTATCTTTCCAGTAATGATAATCTTCTCCAATGAATGCTGGTGGTCTAGTGACTGAGGCTCCTTCTGCGATGTATACATGTGATTCTGCCATTATCATTGATCCACACTTTGCTAAAGTGATCCTTGGATACCAGGCTCTGATACTAATTGAAGTGAATCACACGTTAATACAATACTTATAAAACAATATAGAATGCACGAGAAGGGGGGGTTGAATTGTGTATTCCCCTTTTTGAAAAATCTTTCAAAACTGTTTGTTAAAAAAATAAAATTCCTTACTGAACTTTCGATAGATTCTAATTAATCAAAACTTTTGAAAACTTTGTTTAAGTATTGATAAAACTTGAATCTAAAAATAGAGATAGAGAGTGAGAGTGATGGACACAGAGATTTATCGTGGTTCACCCAAAACTGTGGGCTACGTCCAGTCCTCAGAGTTCTTTCTGAGATTTCCACTATCTCTTTAAACGTTACAAGTATTCTTTTCGAACCTCTTCAGGTCTCTACAACCAGTATTCTTTCACACTTAGCCTCTGCAGGCTATCTGCACTACTTTTTCTCAGAAAAGTGTTTGCACACTTGTTACAGTAAAATAGCTCTCAACTAAATTGAACAGAATGCTTTTTTGTTAATTTTCGCTCACTTTTTCTAACTTTGGCTAACTTTGCAATCTTCGACTTCGACTTGTATTTATAGCCTTCGTCTGTAACTGCTTCTTGATTCTTGTTTCTTGAATCTTTAAAGAAACGGTTATTCAGTTGAGTTCAGAATTAACTCGAATCGACTCCTTCGCCTTCTTTTCAATTCGTGATCTGCTTTTCTTCGTTACGTATTTTATCGTTTGTGTTTCACTGCGTCGCGTCAAGGCCGCTTTTATTATTTTGCGTCTATGTCTGCTTTACTATTTTTATCTGCGTCTGCGTCTGCTTTACTATTTGTATCTGCGTTTACGTTGGTTCGTCTGTGTTCCTTCGTCTGTATGACTTCGTCTGTATGACTTCGTCTGTCTGACTTCGTCTGTATGACTTCGTCTGCTTTTGTTTTTTTTTTTATTTTGCTCTTTTGTTATACATCAAAATCATATCTAAGTAAAGTCATTTGGACTTAACAAACAACGTAATAAATTGGAAAAAAAGGGGTCACATACGCATTATATGTGCATTGGATTGAATATTTTGATTGTGTGAAAGGCAAATCGTCTTGGTATCATATGAATGACTCTGTGATATTTCTGAATGGGCTATTATGTTATGATTGTGTTATACTTGACAATGCATGAATTGGGTGAACCATCGATGATGGTTCCTCACTGAGTTCGCAAACTCACCCAAAATTGTAAATTATTTTTTAAGACCGAGAGAGTAGACTCCTAGCTCCAAAGAGACTTTTCCTGCCGTGTAGGTCGTGTTGGCAAGAGAAGTCATGGTACACAGGTCGGTCAGCTGGGATCTTTTGGGGATGACCTAGTTAGGCATTTTGTACTAGATTTCTTTTAGAGTATTGTACAGACAATGAAAAACAGACAGATGTATAATTACTATTTTGATGTTATAAAATGAGAAAGTCTATGGTTTAAAAAATCAATGATTTTCATTATTGATGCTTTATGTTTTGATGCCATGTGAGGTACAATAGTGATTGTTCGTAGTTCACTCTTATCATAGGATATGTATCGGAATGACCTACGGGCATCCCGGTGTATACCCTATGGTAAGGGGGTGCTACAAGTACTAAGTCATACCTTTCTCACTTTCTATGCTTTTGTTGATATTTTGTTTATCTTTGTTTTTATTGTATACATTACGGACAATGTACAATTTTAAGTGTGGGGAAGGGATTTTTAAGCTTATTATAATCTTTTTAATTAATTTTATTAATTAATATCCCTACTTAGTTAAGATTTTTCCAAATTACTTTATATTATTATTGATTATTGAATTGAATTAATATACAAAAGGATGAAAGTTAGAATGAACTTGCTTTTATAAGTCATATTTTTAGCAATCATTGAGATAATTAATTTGAATGAAAATTACATATTATTTACACAAATAAGACCCTTTTGTGAGCTTTTATGTCTAAAACAAATACGTTGTTATTTTAATCTCTTTTATTCTTTAATGTGTGTTATTATATATAGTTGGATAATTTTAAAACTTGCGCTTATTATCCATATTGAGACCACATTTGTTAAGTTAGAAGAATTGAAATGATAAAGGCATTTAGATTTACCCTTTGTTTACTATTTTCTTGATTCTTAAACCTACCATATTTTATAACTTAAGATTAACCACTTTTGAGTAAGTGTTTAAGATATCTTAGGGATTCATCACCTAGAAATACTTATTTGATATTGACTAATCATAGTATTTTCCTTATCCTATTTCCTTATTACGTTAAATTTAGTTTAGTTAGTTTAGTTAGATTTTCTATTAATTCACAACCTAATTCGACAGTTAGATAATAGAAAAAGGGTTAATACTAATACTTATAGTCCTCATGGGATTGACCTATAATTGTTAGTGCTAGCTACCATTACACCATACATTTGTAGTTAAACATTGTAATTCTTATAAGCATAAAATAAAATCAATTATAAAGAAACAAAAGGATGATTCAATGACAAAATGGGACAATGAATGGAAGAATTGGAGTCATTATGACTTAATGCTCATGTGTCTTGTGTAACCAATTGTGAGCATGTAACTCTGTGATTTATGAAAATTTGATATATATGGTCACCAACACAATCATGTAGCTGACTATGTATAATCTTATAACCTTAATTTTTCTGTCTAAAAGGGCAATCAAGGAATTTACATATTGGAGATACAAAAGTAGGCATATTCCTTTCCCTTTTGAGAGTTGTGAGCAACTAATCTTCTTCTCTCTAGTTAAAAAGGGGTAGTAAAGCCAGTTAATATGTTTGGGCATTGATCAATCTTAGTGATATTGTTCTTAACTCTTTTTAAGAATTGATTATGTTATTTTATGTCTAAAGTTTGGGATTTATGTATAAACAATTTAAATAAGCCTGCTAGATTATTCATGTATGAATTCGTTGCCAAAATCATGATTACAATTTGTAATTGTTATAAATCTAACTCATGTGTGGTAAAATAATGTCCATGCTTCATTTAGGATAACATAGAATAAGTTAAATTGTTGGATCCCGTTCCCGAGACTCAACTTCTTAACCACTTAATACACTAACGCTGATAAACCACTTGATCATGAGCACTCTTGAATAGAATTCGATTGTACTGCATATGATCAGTCTTAAAAGAATCCGAAACGGAACGAAAAATAAAGGATCAGATTGAATACAAATGGGACACAATCACATGAATCGGAATATACAAGTGAAACGAAACAAATGCGAAGCTAATATGATCGAAATTCAACTGAAATCGAATATCAAATACCAATGGGAAATCAAATAGATCAATTGACACTAAAAGTTCAAATCCCGACATCCGAAGCGTGAAAATAGAAAGCTTGACACGTTGGATAGCTTGTACTAATCCATCCGAAATAGGTATAAAATTTTGTTCGTTTCCTTCATCATTTAATCCATTTGTATTTTCATATCAAACAGTTTCCCTCTTTGGAACTGTTTTCTTAAACTCATATTCATGTTAATCAAATCATACAATCATACTCAAATTTCTCTTATTCATATACTGTCATATAAAATCCGGCAGCATAACAGCTGCACTTAGACATAACCCAAACCTGCACGGTGTAAAACTCACTTCTATAGATTCCATACAAATTTACATACATCATATCCACCGGACCCTCCGTCCGGGATTTCGGCAGAACGCAAACCTAAATTCTAAAACTCTTCGAGTCTTTTTCATAACAATTCAAAATCATCACATTCAAACTCATATCCATCATTCAGTACATTCATCCATATCCATATAAATATATCTCAAAATATATTTATAATTCAATTTCCTTAATGTACAAAACCAATCAACACAATCCAAAACCAATACATTTTCAATTTCATAATCCAAGAGTCTTATACAAAATCATAATCCAAGATACATTTGGAACTAAAATGCTTACATTATTCTAATGGCATTGCAAGCCATACCCCAAAACCAATACTCATAAATCAAAATACACAATTTACAAGCACATGCACAATTACTGATATCTTGACGTCTTTCATCCAATCTCCCGCTCGAACACCTGGAGATGGGGATGAAAGGGGGGGTGAGCTCGGAGGCTCGTGGATAACATGTTTATTAAACAAATGATAAGCAAGAGTATTTTCAAACCTTAGTTTCAGTTGATCGAAAACAGCGAAGGCTCATTTCTCAAAAGCTTCTCAAATTCCAAAAACTTTTATAAACCTTTACAAACAGTCTCGCAAAACTCTCATAGTTGAAAATCCAAATTCTCATTTTGTCAAACTTTCAAACTGTTGTACACATGAAATGCATTACCTATACATGCAGCACATTATAAACAAAGTAAAAGCACTTAACACATTAAACATATCAACGGTTTAGGTTGGTCCAAAAACAGGACGTACTGCACATTCCCGCAGAGTGGTCCTGTGCAGCCGTGAAACACATGGGGAGTTCGAAAACGGAACTCCTATGCCACTAGCGGGCAGCCGGGAGAAGGCTTTTAAAATAAGACCAGTGCACTGACTCCACATGAAGGACCTTACCAAACCCATGTAACACATATTTATGCTTGAAAACTCATATTGCCCGAAGGCATATTTCAGAAATTCAACTTTTCATATATGCATATAACAATGCAAACATATTCTCAACAATCAATCAATTTCGTCAATAACCACAATTCACATATTGAAACTCAAACAATCAACATAAAAATTCAATCATCATGCTCTTTTCATCAAAATCTTGCAAATACTTTGAAAAACAGTTAAATTAATCATTTCGTTTGAAAGTCCGAAACAGTTCTTGATTCATTCGGAAAACGATGAAACCAATCTTTCATAAATCATCCCAAAAGTCAATTTAGTCAACTCATTTAAAAACAATAGCTTAACAAACCAACATTATTAATTAGCTTATAATTTGCAAAATAAATATGTTACCCACCTCTTATCCATGCCATAAGCTTGCTCCAATCCTCAATTTGATCTTTACTTCTCTCTCTCCTCCAACTTAAAATCACCTAAGCCATAATCAACCCAAATCCAATATCATAACCATCATAATTCTGAAAATTGTTTACATAAACATCAAACCCATACTAAAATTCATGATAGCTAAACCCAAAAACTTCAAAATTCTCCAGCTCATACAATTGGGTATAACTCTTAATACTTCTCATTCAAAATCAACCATTACTTAAGGCCTAAACATCAAAATTGAGCTTATAACTAACAAACCCACACCCATTTCAAGTAATCTAAACCAGAAATTTACTTAAAACTTAAAGATCAACATTTAACTCTTACCTTTTCTTTCTCTATTTTCGACATAGCTTAGCTCCAAATGAAGCTCTCTTCATCCTCCACATTTTTCCCTTCTTGAACATCTTGAAAATCTTTCTTGAAGACCTTGAAAACATCAGCCCTAGCTCTTCTCTCCTTCTTATCCACGAAATCACCTTTTCTTTCTCCTTTTCTCTTTCTTTTCTTCCTCTTCTTTTAACATTTTCGTGACTTGCTTCTAGAACCCATGACCCCTACTCCTTTTAATACATGCCATGTCATTAAAATGGGTGTCAAAGACCTAAATTCCCTTCCTCATATGCCTTTAAACTTTACTCCTTAAGTTGTCTTCCAGAAATGCCCCTGAATGTTTCTTCAAGTTACGCTCACTTTTGGACAAATGTTCTCACATCTAAATGAAGGAATTTGCTAAAACTTCCTTCTATAGAATTGTTCCTCTATGTCTTAATTTCATAATGCCCCAAGAATCATCCAATTTGGAGCACTATATCAAAAGTTATAGTCCAAACATGTCGGACATATCCTTTTACTATCACAGTTTCTAGAATTCACTTCTTTCCACAAATAAACATTCTTAAAGGCTAAAATAAATTTTCATTTATTCATAACAATTGTAGCCCCATGTCTTAACTTTATTATGCCTCAAACATCACTTCAATCGGATCTCTACAGATCCCAAAATTCGCAAAGTACTGAACTATGTTCAGAAACTTTCCTGACTCACTTTGATTCACATAATCTTGCTCAATTAAATCTCTAAAATTTATAATTTTCACATAATCATGAACTTCATTGTCTTAGGAATCCAACGCTTCAAGAACCGAGTCATTCGGATGTCGGACGGAAAAGATATAAGCAAATGATGTGATAGAGTCGAATGAGGACGGAAAAATAGCCAGCTCAGAATGAAACCAAACATTCTGATTATCATATGATTCAATCAAACTTTTTCAATTTGACTCCAATTGATGCAAAATTTCATGGAGAGAAGGACACATGTGTTAGGAATTCAATGTTTAAAAAATCGCTTCAATCCGAGGTCGGATGAGTGAGTTATGATCAAAACAACTCAACATGTTCAAAACAGAAATCAATTTGAAACTCTTTTGGAGCAAACTCCATAACTTTCTTTAAAGATATCCAAATGCCTTCGTTCTAGCTCCATGTGAAAGATAACATCAATATCTACAACTCGTATTAGAGGCCTCGAAGCAAGATTAGGCCTCAAAACTGGTCAAAATCACAATTTTCTCAAGGTGACCCGTAGCTATCCGTTAAACGGACATGCATGTCCGTTTAACGGACACATATGGCCAAAAGTGTGCCAATTCATCCGAGAAAGTCCGTTTAATGGACATCCGTGTCCGTCTAACGGACATACACATAGCAAGGGGTCCTTTTGACCCGTAGCTGTCCGTTAAACGGACTTCCATGTCCGTTTAACGGACATGCGATTTTCCAAAACTCTTCAACCCATTTCCAAAGCTTCTCACACTCAAACTACCATCACATACACTTATAATCTTCACATATTTACTCATTCATAGGCCTAAACACTTCATAAAAATGCAAGCTACAAAATCAATTCATGAACTTCTCAAATCTCAACTAAATTTGTTCATCAAAACCTCAAATTTCAAACATTCATCAAAGCTATCACTAACATCAATCTTAAATAATATCATAACTTGTATCACTTATAACTCTTAACTCCGATCTCGAAAACTCGCATACTTAGTCTCGTTGGAAAGATAAAAGATCACGCTACAACTTCAAAGAAGGCTACTTTAGCCAATTCTATTTCAATCATTCCTTAATTTCCCTTAAATCAGCATATACATTTAACACTCATCCTAACTTCACTTTATTAATTACACATCATTTATAACAATGCAACTATCATTTGGAATTCATCCAAATCTCAGCCTCAAATCATATGATTTCCTACACTCCATATCATCTTGTCATTCATAAACTCTTGATTTTTCATAGGGTCTTACATAGCTAAACATGATTCATGCTTAAGGCTTCTCAGCCCATCATCATACATAAATCACATTTTCTCATCTATTACACAATTCACAAACAAAACACTCATGTACTTTCATTTCCATATTTCTATTTTTTTTTCTAGGTTCGGCGTCCAACATAAATGATCTAAGCTTGTGTGATTTTTGCTTAGGTTATCATGTTTTCTTAATTTGTAATGGAACTATCATAATAAATGTAGAGAGTTTATTTTCAAACAACTAGACCTAATTAAAGAATTTTTCTTGATTAGTTACAATATGAAGGAAAACAGGAATTAACATAGCATGTTGTCAATCTACAGTTAATAGTTTCAAAGAAAGGTACGAGAACAATATTACGATCGATTATGCAAATTAATTTAAAGGTTGAGATTGAACACACTTTTTAAATCTAAAAAAACCGAGATTAACAAGAATTATCAAAGCATGTTGTCAATCTCCAGTTAATAGTTTCAAAGAAAGGTACGAGAACAACATTATGATTGATTATGCACATTCATTTAAAGGTTGAGATTGAAACCATTTTTAAATCTAAGGAAAAACTTAGATTAACAGTGAGTGTTGTTAATCTATGGTTAATAGTTTTAAAGAGAGCTACAAGAACAACACTATGATTGACTACTTACATTCATGTAAAGGTTGAGAATGAACCATGAATTGGATTTATAAACCTATTAATTAATCCTTGCAATTTTGAATTGCTTGATTTTATTTATCTTCCATTTTTATTTAATTTTATTGCATCAATTAAATTCAGCTGAACCCTCCCCTCTAATCCTATACATTGATTTGTCCATTATGACAACTAGTCATATAGTATTAATGAATATGATCTCTTCTTACCACTACTAGAAATTTAGTTGTGCAAAGCTAGGTTCTATTTTCTAGTGTGTTTGGCATGTATCAACTCCCCTTCATTTATCTAAAGATGCCAATCTCCAAAAAGAGACACACTTATAATGATTTCTTACCTCTAATTAAAGGAATCTAAAAGAGAATTGATAATTGGTGTAATAAATTTCTTATGATGGAAGAGTCGAATTAAAACTCTGTTTTAAACTTATTGCATATCTATTAGTCAACTCATATTATTTTCCCTTATAGCTTGATTAAGACCTTTAAAAAGGTTTTAGGAGTTTCCTTTAATTTGGAGATAAAAATACTGGCTATGTTGCCAAAGTAACATAAAGGAATGTTTGCTTTCCTAAATATGAAGGAGATCTAGGAGTTGTACCTTTAAAACTAAGTAATAAAATTTTGATGATTAAAAGAATTTATAGGACACTAGTTGACAAAGAATCTCTTTAGTTTAAATAGATCAAACAAAATACTTGTATAATGTAAATTTTTGGCCCTTCTCTCCTAAATATGAATCCTCTAAGCCTATGCTTCATATCTTTAAGTTAAGAGATTAAACAAAACTTATGTTTAAATATAAACTAGGGGATAACTTTTACACCAATTTTTGGTTAGAAATTGTCATCCCTTAAGGCCTCTAATATAATAAAGTTCCCTCTCACATCTAAGGGATCAAATTTCTCTTATCTCTATAATTAATGAAGTGTATAAAGAAAATAGATTCAGATTAGTCAAATATTTATAGAAGAAATATTAGCTATTGCTCCTAGCTTCTCCCCTAACTTTATTTACAATGACTTTATCAATTAGATAAATTATCCTTTTAGTATCTTTTTCAACTCCTTTTACAGACAAGTAATAAGGAATAGAGCATTAAAATGTTTTGTAAAAATTGGGTTGGTTTCAACAAGATACTTTAAATATATATTTTATCCTTTGGTTTGTTATTAATGAAAGACTTACTAACATCAATAGAGTATATGGGAACAACTACATGTCCAACATTTGTAGTCTATGCTCCTTAATCCTAAATCTATAGAGCATTTACTATTTTATTCTGAGTTTACTACCTTTCCTTAGCATAAGTCCTTAAATCATGTAATTTATTATACACAAAAAATTCTTGGGACTATCCTAAAATAGATTACTCAAAGAAGATGAAGTTGTAAAAAGGAGTATACCTATTTTAGAAATTTCTTTACTTAACTAGTATATGAGATTTGGAAGGAGAGAAACCTTGGGATATTCTAGGGAAATAAAAGAACAAGAAATAGGTCCTCATAAAGAAAGTAAAACAGAGAAAGAAATAATAATTTTCTCTAATTTGATACCTTATGAGCTATAAAAAATTCTACCTTACTTAAAGTAGTGTAAGGGAAATGATCTAGATTGGTCCTAATTCTAAGAAATGTGGTTATTGAGCTATAAGCATCTTTATCCTAAAAATTTGGGGAATTTATCTCACCATAAGATTCCTTGTTTTATTAGATTCCTATGGATGCTTTTGATTATACTGATTTATGCTTAGAAGTAACCTAATGATGCACTACAGCTAAAGAGTTGGAAGTATAATGTTCTATATTTTGAAGAATTCTAGAGTTATGTAACCTTGTCATCACTAAGTTTATGACTTTGTGTTTTTATTGAGCTCTGTGACTTATATGTGCCATTCGTTTATTCTTTATTTAATGAATTCAATTTTTTTATAAAAAAAACTATTTGCCCAAACTATTTGTCAAGATGCTTAATGTTCTAATCCTAAAACACGTCAAAACTTAAATAAATCCTATTATAATATGAAAATAAGAATGAAATAACATAGAATTTAAAATAAACTTAAAGTACTTAATGGGTTACCTCCCATATATTGTTTAATGCTGATAGCTTAACGTATCCTACACTTTTACTCTCATCTTGGGTCTATGATCAATGGCTTGCTTCCACCCATTTCTCCATGTGGGGTTTTGTAGCCTATAAATAAACCACCTATTATGCAATAATAATAAGGGCATAATTGATTGTATTAATAACACCAATGGACTCCATTAATTTCCTTTTTGATGAAAAATTGTTAAAAACATAAGGATAGACGAAGTGGGAACCCTCCGTACCTAAGGTGACTACCAATGATTCATCAGTAGTTTGCTTATTTGGTTCCTCTACTAGTTCTTCCTCAACTACCTTTGTCCACTCTTCTTTTTCTTCTTCCTAGAAAAAATATTTTTAGTTTTTCTTCTTCAACTATCTCTTTAATTCCTCTTACTTCCTCTTCTTGGATAAAGGCTTCTTCTTCTTTTTTCAGAAGTATTCTTAGAATGTCACTCTATTTATGAAGCTAACCCTTGTCTTTTCTTCACTCTGTTGTATTAATAAGACCAAATAATATTTTGTGTTATGCTCAAGATATTTAGGTGAAGAAAATCTTTCTTTGAATTCATATTGGTTAGTTTTCATTTTGGCTAGTAATTCTATTAACTTATCTTTAATATTTTTTCTTCCTTTTCTTCTCCTTGTTCTTCTTCTTCTTCTTCGAAGAGCTCTTTTCCACTACTAAAGATGATTACCATTCCATGTTTTGTAAGATATGTTTTAGTAGTATTAGACAAACTCCCTATAGTTGGTTAGATAATGTCTTCACTAACTAGTTAACTTATTTCACCTTGTTTTGTATACGAGCATCTTTTCTTTTATGCCTCATGTTTGATTCTCAAATAAAATTGGCTATCATTTCTTTCAGAGTTGGCTCCTTAAGTTGAGGTGCTTGGTGCTGTAAATATTCAACTAGAGCATAGTCATTTCAACCATAAGCATAAGAGTTACTCCACCTTAAATTATAACTATTCTCATATGGTGCACTTTGAGGTTAGTTGTATATGCTTAATTGCTCCCATATATAGGTCACTGCCCGAAATTCATGATTGTAATTATTACTCCAAAAAATGTTCCAACACGATATAGATATTGGTTGATCCTCCAAAAACATGTGAGGAAACCTCTTTTTCATATATGGTGATATTACATATTAGAATGACATTATAGCTCTCATAAGAATGTTGACTGCTCCATCCATCTATTATGAGTTGTGGCGATGACAATGAATCTTAAATACTACAATAAATTACAAAATCAAGATGAAAGTAGAGAAGTTCAAAAGATAATTAAATGAATGATCCAAAAGCAAATAAAATAAAGTAAAATAAAATAAATACAAAAATAATGGTTAGATTAGTAAAATAACAATGGCTAGGTAATAAAATCTACATGTTCCTAATATTATTGTCCCCAACAATGGTGCCAAAACTTTATCAATATATTTTTAGATATCAATATTAAATTAACTGTAAGTGCACGACATAGTTATAACTAGCATAGGTAAGTATGAGTCAATCCTATGAAGAAAATAAGTATTAATAATTAACCTTCTCATATTATCCAGCCTAGAAATGGATATTGTTTTTAATTAAAATAAAATCAAACAAATAAACTAAAATTGGAATAGATAATTAACGAAGAAGACTAAGAAAATTACTTAGAAAATCAATATCAAAGATTAGTGTCTAGGTGATGAATCCCCTTAAAGATCACTAAATAATTAACCTTTATCATTGCAATTATTTTATTGATTATTGACTATGAAAATTCCAACCTTATCTTAGTAACTCTCTTAAGACTACTAATAACTAATCTATAGGTTAATTAACTAAAATCTTTTTAGCTAAAGTTCCTAGGATTGCTTTATCAATTTGTAAATTCTACTATTAGGTTTAAACCTAATATAGAGGATTTAGGTATCTATAACTAGGTTTGCAATAAACTCCTTTCAATTATGGTAGATCAATTTATACAAAGAATTTTTCAACCTCAAATATATGAAATCAAAACATGCACTAATATTCCAGATCTATTAGAACATGCGTAAAACACATAATTAACTAACAATAAATCAATCAAATAATTGGATTGAGTAAAATATTAAGGCATAGTGTTATCACAAACTAAGGATCATCACACCTAGACACTAAAAGTGCTTAGTTACCTATAATAGGTAACGAAATCAAATATAAACATGCAAAAAAAACTAACAGAAAACAAATAGTTCATAATTCTAAATCTCCCTTTCTATTTTATTGAATCTTCTTGTAAGTTTGGATTTGATGAAGCCTTCTATCATATCTCTTTTGATGTTAACTTTGTGTATTCCTTGTCTCTAGATCTTTATCGTTGCCTCTTTGTGTTTCTTTGGTCAAAAATCTGGTGTAAAACTTAACTCCTTTCTATTTGCCTTTACTCACATCTTTTTGTAGTAAAATTTAAGGTTTTTTGGGGCATACATGGTATGCTACATAGGCGTATGAGAAATTTTGTATATTCAAAAACTTTATAATTTGTGATTTTATATGGGCACTAAGACTTACACAAGCATATACACGACCTTGTACCTCTAAATTGGTCCAAAACTTCATTTTATGTCACATTCTCATCCGAGTTCTTCTCTTTTTAGTTCATGAAGGAATTTTTAACCTACAAATGCACTTAGAGAGAATAAGGTATCAAAATACATTAAAACTACAAAATATCAAGCAAAATACATCTAATATAGGTGCATAATAATATTCAAATATGCATCTATCACAACTCCTTTCAATTATGTTATATATATTCATACATTAGATTTCTTAATCTTAATTACATGAAATCTTACATGAATCAACATACTAACAATGTTAATTTAATAATAAATACTGAACATATAATTGAACTCAATGAAATCAAAGAATAAATTAAATTAAATTAAAGTTAATACAAGATCCATCCTAGGGCTTATGTAATCTTAGTATACAATGAATTTATCTTACAATCATATCTAAAAAACGCCAAAACTGAAAGACCCCAATATATACCCTTTAAGCATTATAGCATGTCTAGAATGTATTAATTAGTGAACATAAAGAATTACGTGCTTCTAAGCTAAGAGACATAATGGTACTAAATGTAAAAGACATGGGTAAATATGTAACCAATAAGATTAAAATATGTGTGTCCAATAGGATTGATGTTGGCCCCCAATTTTTTTTTCTTGATGAATAATAATGACTTACATTAATTATGAGGTCTTTATAAAAGTTTATGGAGTTAATTATTATGTTTATGTTAAAAAGATTATATGATAAAGGTTGATTGAATTAAAGTGTTACGGTTATAAGAATATTCAAGGGTGTTTTTGGCAAGACACTAAAGGTTAAAAGAACCTAAGCTTATAAGGAAGGGCAAGGTAGACCTTTCTCAATCATTAAGAGTAAAATGGGAAGAAAGAAGTGTTGTCTTCTTCTTAAAGAAGGGAAAAACGAAAACAAGAGAGAAAGAAGAGAAATAACAAATCAAAGAGAGAAAAAGGAGAGATTTTGGTGGTTGAGAGAAAAGAAGAGAGTTGAGCTAGGGTTTCTTCATTTCTTAGCTTTTGAGAAAGATTTTGAAGTGGTTCAAGAAGAGAAAGAGGTATAGGAAGAGAAGAGCTTCCATTTGAGCTAAAGATGTAGCGCCCCTTACTGCAGGGTACGCACTGGGACGCCTGTGGGTCGTACCGACGCATATCCCACAATAAAGGTGCGCTACGTTCGATCATTTCTATAATCCACATGGCATCAATACAGTAAAACCGCAATATCAAAATCACTGAATTTTTAAAACCATAGTGCTATTCTCATTTCATAACATCAAACAGAAATATAGACAAGTCTATCAGTTCCCTATGGTCTAAATACAATACTCCCAAAAAGGAAACTGGTACAAAAGTCTACACTATGCCATCCTCAAAACCAATCCCAGCTGACCGACCTGTGTGTCATCGCTTCTCTTGCCAATGCGCTCACGCGGCAGGAAAAGTCTATCTCTGGAGTTAGGGGTCTAATCTATCAGACCTGAAAAATAGATGCAATTTTGGGTGAGTTTACGAACTCAATGAGAAACCATCATCGATGGTTTACTCAATTCATGCATTACACAAATTGCGTACGGCACATCACAGTAACATTCAATTATTATATAACAGTTGCAATTTCTCATGCCATCGCAGAACTCAATAATTATCACAAATCAGTTAACTCATTTGTATACAATGCATATGTGACTCTTTTCCAGTTTGTTTCAGTGTTGTGACCGAGCGCTTATTCAGTGACAGTGTTCAGTGGACACGTCTAGGGAGTAGGAGAGCCCTTATGTAGGATGCACTAAATCCCCTCGAGCTCGAGGCCCGGTTCAGTAACAGTGTTCGAGCTTAAAGCTCTTTTCAGTATTAATGGTGACTCAGGTCACAACGTTCATTATCTGTTCATGCATTTATGCATGAAATGCAAATGCTCAGTAATTCACAGTCATATGGCTATGAAAGCCCGTTTATCACAATTTCTTAAAAAGCACGTAGCAGTCAATTCCAATTTATCATAAGCATGCATTTCAATCCTAACCATTCCCGTAATCATACAATTCACATTTGTAAACAGTTCACACAGAGCATTTAACAATCAGAAATTGAGGAACCAACTAGGTTACTCACTGGTTGCTCCCGAAGCTAACGCCTGGAAGATCCAGCAACGTCTGGAAGTTGGTGTTCCAGTTGCTCCTCTATAACAAATAGCATACATGATATCAAAATTTGCACCATTAAGAATGTTCAACAATGCACATGTATAAGATTTATTATGTACAATGCATGGTCATGATAAATCTCGGGTATCGCTCTTTGATTCTTCTCAACACTATCCCAAACCAAAATTCATTTAAGCATAACTAACACTAGGTTTCTGCCTCTCTAGAACCATTGAAATCGCAATTCATTTGTCACTGGCGTACTTTCAGACTTTCTGAAATACCCTTTTGGGTTCACTGTTCACATTCAATCAGGAGGCAAAAATTGTGAAATTTTAGCTCACTCTCTTCTAGAAAAGTGTTCCTCTATCTTGTATCTTTCCATCGCCTCTAATTTCACTCAATTCGGTTCAGTAATTTGAAAGATATGCCTCAAACATTTTCGGACTATTCCTCTCCAAAATAGAGTACTATATCCAACTTCCATCCAGAAATTGAACACCTTAGAGACTGGATCGAGATTCAGCTTCTTCATAAGATTTGTAGCCCTATTACTCTAGTTTTCTAAAAATCAAGAATCACTTCAATTGGAATCCTATAGACCAAGATATCGTCAAAATACTGAAATACATTCAGTGAAATATTCAGTTCATGCTCCTTCCATCGATACCCTTACTTTGATTCAATCTATCATTTCTAATTTAATACGAAAAACCATAAATTTTTTTGGAGGGATAAAGAAATGTGTTAGGAATCCAATGCTTCAAAAATCAGGTCATTTGGAGGTCTAGAGAAAAAGTTATGACCAAAAGACTCCAATCAGTTCTTGCTTTCGTCTGAGTTTTTCGATCGTCTCATTTCCATTGTCTGCTTTTCCTTCGTCTCATTTCCAGACGCTTTTCCTTCATCTCATTTCCATCGTCTTCTTTTCCTTCATCTCATTTCCATCATCTGCTTTTCCTTCGTCTCATTTCCATCGTCTGCTTTTCCTATCGTCTCATTTCCATCGTCTGCTTTTTCTTCGTCTCATTTCTACTTATAACAATCATAACTTTTGACTCCGATATCCAAAATTTACAAACTTTATAACGTTGGAAAGAAAAAAGAAAGCTCTAAAACTTTTCAGAAGGCAACTTGACCAAAATCTATCTAAATCAGGTCCATATTTCCTCCCGAAGTTGGAACATGAATTTTCGCTCAACTCTCAACATCCTGCACCCAGTTCTCAACTTTTGAGACTCTTATAGACAAAACTAAAATTCGATGTCTTCATACGAATTGTATCCATATATTCCTAGTTTACTTAGAATCAAGAATCATCTCATTTGGATAACCACAGAAAATGTTATGGCTAAAGTACTGAAGCATACTCAGTGAGAAATTTCCAGACTTTCTAACTTTCAACACTTTACGTCACCAAACACCAAACGTTTTCTCAAAACTAATTTAACACCATAACTGAATTTATTTCTTCCCAACTACCCAGTATTTATGAACAAACACATAAAGTACATTTTTTTCATGCAGATGACAGTAATTTATCAACTTTATTTCACAAATCCCTAACAGCAAAGGATTTCTCTAACACTTACCTGCTAAAAACCCCAAAATCTTCAAGCCCTAAACTCCACACGTTTTCATACTTCGTTGAGAGAAATGATCAGTTTCTGGTTTTTCCTTAGAGTAGATGACACCAAAGACAAAGTAAGTTTGGTGAAGGAAAGGAAGAACACAGAAGTCCCTTAGAAGATATTTTGGTGGAAAACTATGTGTTTCGAAGAGAGAGAAGTTTTAGGAAGATGATAAAAAGGAAGGGGCTTGGCCAAGACTTAACCTGTCAATTCTCAAGGAATAGTAACCTACTCTTAGCTAGAGTACAAGGCCTAAGTGACACTTGTCACTTACCCAATACCCAAGTTCCAACTTAGTTTCTTTTGAACTAATTCCCTTGACTGTCATCTTTACAACCCAACTATCTCCAAAACTTCATTTAATTTATTTCTTGTTCCCTATTATCAATATATCTTTCTCAATACTCCATAACCTCACCAACATATACAAATACAATATTTCCACCAATTAATAATATTTTCAATGCAAAAATATCCATAACTCTAAAAATTCATAGATTAATCCAATTATACTCAGAATTATTCATGAATGCATGTAAAATTATTTCATGTGCAAATAAATTCACTATTTATGTGCAAGTGTATGGCATATCATGCATGAACATGGAAGTGCATCACTAACTCTCATGAGCCACTCACATTTACCATTTTACCCTTTCCACTAGAAATGGGATGTTACAAAAGATCTCTTCATTTGGTGAAGAATAAGAAGGAAATCAAGAAAGGTAAGAGAAGCAAGAGTAGAGACGTTTTGATCAAGGCTTTAAGCAAGGAAATCAAGGTGGGTACATGTTTATAATAGAGTAAACAAGCCACTAATGTTTTTTTTGAATCAAATAAATTTAATAATTTCAATTGCATCATAAGTGTTGCATTTATTGCTTTTGAATGATTTGAGAAATTTCAATATGTGGTTTTACAAATTGTGTGATGATTTATGAAAAGATTTGAAAGTGATTTTTTGAAAAAAAATCATGTTTATGAAATCATGTTTTCGAAATATCTCATGTCTATGAAAAGTACAAATTCGGAAAAGTACCATTTTGGGAAATATGTTTACAAGACTTTGTAAACGATCTAGAAGGGGGGTTGAATAGATCTTTGAAAATTTTTCGTAAAGTTATACAAAAATCAGAAGTTAATACACACAAAATAATTAAACAAATTTAAATGCAAAGAGTATGGAAGAGAGGCAAACACTATTTTTATAGAGGTTCAGTGCTAAGACCTACGTCCTCTACCTAAGCTCCCACTTAGGATTTTGGCAAAACACTTTACTACACACTTTTTAGTTTAGTGTGAACTTTTCAATACAACTTGATTTCTGGCTCAAGCTACACCTAACAACCGATTTGTTTTTCGGCACAAATCCTACTTCACAAGTGATTTTCCACCAATCACTCAACTCACAATAATAAAAAAATAAAGGTGAAGTAATAATGCTCAGTACAGAGTTAGAACAAGCTAAAATCAAAATGAGAGCAAATTAGGAAAAATAGTTGGATGCTTTTTCTTTTGGACAAGTCACCTCAATCATTTGATCTTCCTCTATTTATTTGCAGACTTCCAGATGAATATAGTCGTTGGAGATCTTTTTCTAGCCATTTTTGATTGCTCATAGACGTTGCAAAATGATTTCCTTTCCATTTGTGATTGATCCAGACAAATTTTGTTCAGCTCTACCTGATAGTCGACCAGTCGAGGTGTTATAATTGACTAGTACCAATGTTTTTCCATGCAAGTTTCATCTCCGCTCTTCTAATAGTCGACTAGTGTAATGATAGTCGACTAGTGTAATGATAGTCGACTAGTGCATCTATCCAACTGATTATTAGTCGACTTGTCGCATGTTGGTCGACTTGTTTCACGCCCCATCTGACAAATCTTAATTTATTAGTCGACTTGTGATATGTTAGTCGACTAGTGCTTACTCCAACAGATAGATTTAATAAATCTTCCCATAATCTTCATGTTTGAATGTTTCTAGCACATTGAAGATAATTTCCATCTTGATTTCACAATGGTTTATCTCTTGCCCATCAAAGATTAATGCTGTCTTAATTTTGCACAAATCTTTTATTTAAATGTCAATCCAAAACACTTGAAATAATTTCTTAACCAATTCTATACATTTTATTATTATCAAAACATAAAAAAGGATTTAACTTGTCAACCACCATTGGTCCAACAATCTCTCCCTTTTTGATAATGACAAAACATTTAGAAATTGTTTAAGAAATGAAAACAAAGAAGCATTGATGAAGGTTTTTATGCCTTGTCTTTTTAGTTAGATTGTCTCCCCCTCAATCATATAAATCAATGAATTCAATAACCTTGCAAAATCAAATTTATAAAATCATATAATCCATAATGTTAGTTTCAAATCAAGATAAAAAAATGTTATGATCCATATAAGCCAAAACAATTTTAACACATAGTACTCCCCCTTTTTGTCATAATCAAAATAATCAATACAAACCAAAAATAAAAATCGCAATCACATTAATAGAGAAGCAAACCATCAAAACACACAAGTCCATAGTCTCAAGTAACAAACCAACACAAAATGAAAATCACAAACAATATGAAGAAAACGCTATGAAATGTTGATCTAAAGCAAATTCAATAACCATCAAGATGAAGAAGCATCATCATGTCTACAACCTAACTTATCAAAAATTTTCTTAATGCTTTTCTCCAAGCGTGTGAGCATACTTCGTTGATCATCAACACTTTTCTCCAATCGCATGAGCATACTTTGTTGATCATCAAAACGATCATTTAATTATTCCATTTGATCTCTAATTTCCCGAAGTTCGTCTTGAGACACCTCACTCCGTCGCACACTACTTGGTCTTGAGCTGCTAGGACGATCACCGACCCTCTTGGAACGTTGCCTCCTAGGCACTTGTTCACTTTCCAAAGTCAAACCTAGCTTCTCCACATGATATGAATACAACCATCCTTTCTCAACTGTTTTGACCAACTTCATACTCCGTAGATTGTAAGGAGTAAATCACCAAACTCTAAGGGTATGGATAATGATCATAAGCATTCAGATTACATTTTTACAACTTGGCGATATAAGTAATCAGGGCTCCACAAGGCATTCCCTTGTGCTTTGCTGTTTTGCACTTAAGCTCACCTCTTAATAGATTCTCTTTTTTCCGCATCATCTGAATGATTAGACTCGAAAAATTTATTTTCCTCCCATCTTCCAAGTGCCAGAGAATTTCTTTATCCAAAGATGTAATGTCATAATTACTTGTTTTCTTCGGATAAACCACACGATTTATAGCATAATGCAACAATCTATAATTTAAAGGCAAATCCATTGCCTCATAAGGTGAGGAGTGGTCTGAACATAACCTAGCAAGTAATTCATCTCCTTTTTATTCAGTATACCCAAAATTCTCTTCAGCCTCCTCATCCGTATCTCCATCTTCATGTCTCAATATGTTCAAATCTAGGAAAGAAGCACTTGGCCTAACACCTCCTGTAGGCAAATGAAACCAAATGCACAGATTTGCTTCACAGATAAAAATTTCTTTCCCCTGAATACTTGATTTCAAGGTCACTCCACTTTCAACATTACTCCTTGTCACATTCAAATTTTCATAAAACTCTCTAACCAGGTCTTCATAAATCTCATCCGTATAACCCAGAAAATAATGCAATCCTAGGGTTGTAATATCAGAGAACAATTCCATATATTCACTATGGTCCAATTCTACCAAATCAAATCGCATGGAGGGAATAAGGACTTCGATTTTTAGTACCTGATAATATAGATTTTGTGCTTCTCTTGAAGCGAACCGTGACTCAATCTCTTCATTTTCTCTTTCAATCCCGCCCCTTGAAGATGACCCACGCACTCGTGGACCTTGTGGAGGGGTTGCTGCCTGTTTGCCTTTGCCTTTGCCTTTCCCACTTGATTTTCATGGAGCCATTGTGAAAGATTGGAGGATTTTAGAGTGATAGAAACAGATTTCGAAAGTTAGGGTTTGAGGGTGTCGAAAAGAGATTTGAAAAGAAAAGAGAGATCATTTGAAGGAATAATGAGTGGGTTTTGTGTTTTTGGGAGAAGATTGATGATGGGTATTGTGGATTTGAAGATATCAGAGGAGAGTAGTTGACTAGGAAGAGGAAATTTCTGAGGAGAAGATGATGGCTTTTAGGAGATTTTGGGAAGGAATGGGTTTTAAGTGTTCGTGTATAGCTATAGTCGACTGGAACACTATTAGTCGACTAATATAATTTATAGATAGGGGTTAATAGACATTAAAATAGTCGACTGGTCGAAGAAGATTACTCGACTGGTTTGGAAAATGTGTATTAGTCGACTAGTCGAAGACTATTAGTCGATTATAACTGTAATATTTCAACAAGCAAATCAGAATAACTCGATTCATTCCTCAACCTCAGTCGAATTAAACTCCAATTAGTCGATTGGAATATTGTTAATATTAGGCCCGGGTCCTGGATCCCCATTCCAGAGGCGGCCTCTCAGGTTGCGCAGGCGACAGGCGCCCCATAACGTCGGACCCGATCCCAACATCCATACATAATCATATTTCGATTCATACAAATATATAACAATACATACACACATTCTACACATGCATTAACCATCCCAAATACATAAACCATCTGTCATTGTCATTCGAAGAAATTCACCAAGTAGTCTCAAAATATAGCACAATACAAAATGAAATTTAAAATCCAAAATACATAAGTATGCTCCATGATGAAATGTTGGCGGGCTAACCAAAATACTAACTTAATACAAGGCTCCTAACTAGCTTGAAGTTTCCGATGCCTTGCAAGGTCGACAATCGTCTCGATCTGCACCTGAGGAGGGGAGAGTAATGGGGTGAGCTGCGAAGCTCAGTGGCATATACGTTTATAGCCATTAGCAACGAGCCACACAATCAAGCAATATGCATATTCATATAGCAAGCATATAACCAGTCAAGAGTTATCCAATGATTCACACTCATATAACCATATGTCATGCAATTTCTGTTTCTCAACATAACAATTATTATGCATTAATTCTATCAAATCAATCATGAATACACACAAATGATTCGAGAGTTCCGTAAAATGATCCGGATAAACCGAAGTTAAATCCGTAAACTATCCGAGTCCGATTTCTCAAGGATCTCGTGGCCTCAAGCGGGCAGCCTCGAGAAGGCTTTATGTCAACGTGCACGTGACTCCATCCGTAAATCTCTTACCCAAACAAACACATAATCCATTCGTTTCATGCTCAAAGCATCATAGCAAAGCTTTCGAATTCTCATTCTTTACATTTTTGCAAAGTTCCATAAGGCCGATCAAAGTCATGCATAATCATAGTCATAATGCAATTTCAATATTTCTCATGTTGTAATTCAATACAAGCAAGGTCACATAATGCAAGCAAGCAAGCAAGCATACACAAGGCAATTTGCCCATACACACAATAACCATAAACATATTACCCACCTAATATCGCTCGAATATCCAACTCACTGGTGTCCTTCCTCTCGCGATGGAAACTGGTCGGCTTGGTTTCCTATAACAAACCAAGCCCCAAATTAAACAATGTTCAAAGACAAATAATCGATAAGCGTGAAAATCCAAGGTCCTAATACTATAAGTCTACATTCGACTTCTGACTAAAATTTCCGAATCCTACGTGGCAAATTCCGAACCTCCCAACCTGTAGTCCTTTCTCTCTAGTTCACAACGAATCCAAAATCACCTCAATCGGACATCTGAAGCCCAAGATATGCCCAAAATATCAAAAATCTCCTTTGCTGGAACAGGAGGCTTCGCCACGACGAAGGCACGTTCGCCGCGACGAACAGCTTCGTTCGCCGCGACGAACAGCTTAGTTCGTCACGCGACGAAGACTCCGCTGTCACGACGAGAGCTCGCTGTCGTCATCGCGGCGAACAGTTCCGTGTTGCCACAAGGCGTGCACATAAATGTGCGCCTTGGCGAAGGCCATTCTTCTGCACGTCGCGGCGTACCCTTAACGCACGTCGCGGCATGCCCAGCCTCGCGTCATGGTGATCGCAATTTCAAGACGTCATGACGCAAGGGTCTGAGAACGCCCAACCCCATTTTTCCAACATTTCCCATCTTAAATCCTTTCCAAATCCAAATGCAACACAACCAAACTATAAATCAAATCCTCTACTACATTTCTAACCCATTCTAAGCTTCAAATCCATCACAAACACATCAACCCAAGGATCTACCCATCGTTACCCTAAAACCTGAAAACCTTCGATTCTGTCCATTCTACATTCTTCTAAGTTTAAATCTAACCAAACCAAGTTCAAACAAAGCAAACCTTACCCAGAAACGTCTTAGATAGGTCGAAAAACGTCAAATGTCGAAAATCTCTTCTCCCTTCTCTTCCTCTCCACCGACGACGCTACTCCTTCTTTTCTTCTTCTCTTTTCTATTTCCTTTTCTTTCCTTCCTTTTCTATTTCTTCTAAGTCTTAAACCTAAGTCAAATACCCTTATACCCTTCTTACCAAAGCTCTTACCTATCCAACCTAAGTCATTTTCCCAACATGCCCTCACATATTTTTACCCTATAATTCCCATTTAACCATATAATACTCCATAATAAATCAAATTAAAGCATAACCACCTAATTACCACAATCCATGCTTAATAATATCATTAAAAAAAATTCGGGGTCTAACATTTCTCCCCCTCTTAAAAAAATTTTGCCCTCGAAATTAGTACCTGAATCAGCGAAGAGATGTGGATACTTCTCCCGCATGGCTTCCAATGGCTCCCAAGTAGCCTCCTCTACTGAATGATTCCTCCACAGGACTTTGACTAACTGAACCGTCTTATTCCTGAGGACTTTTTCCTTGGTATCCAGAATTTCCACTGAAAGTTCTTCATAACTCAGATTATCCCGCAACTGTACCTCACTAGTCGGAATGATATGAGAAGGATCCGATCTATACCTTCTCAACATAGACACATGGAAGACATCGTGAATCTGCGACAATTCTGGAGGTAATGCCAACCTGGAGGCGAGTGGTCCAATCCTCTCAAGGATCTCATAAGGACCCACATACCTCGGACTCAACTTACCCTGCTTGCCAAATCTCATCACTCCTTTCCAAGGAGACGTCTTAAGGAACACTTTCTCACCGACTTCATACTCCATCTCCTTTCGGTGAGTATCAACATAACTCTTCATCCTATCCTGTGCTGCCTTAAGTCGCTGCTTAACCAGATTGACTTTATCAACCATCGTCTGAATCAATTCTGGTCCTTCCAATTGCCTCTCTCCTTCTTCGTCCCAATAGATCGGAGTCCTACATCTCCTGCCATACAATGCCTCATATGGAGCCATCTGAATGCTCAAATGGTACGAATTATTATAAGCAAATTCGACCAACGGCAAACGCTCATCCCATGCTCCTCGAAAATCCATCACACAAGCCCGAAGCATCCCCTCCAGAGTCCGAATGGTCCTCTCAGATTAACCATCTGTCTGAGGGTGAAAAGCCGTACTAAAATTCAACTTCATCTCCAAAGCTTCCTGCAAACTGCTCCAAAACCTCGAAGTAAACCGAGGATCCCTATCGGACACAATCGAATCCGGAATCCCATGCAATCTCACTATCTGATCAATATACGTCTTTGCTAACACATGCAAAGAATCAGTCTGTCTAATTGTCAAAAAGTGATCTAACTTGGTCAACCGATCCACTATAACCCATATGGCATCATGCTTCCTACTGGTCTTAGGCAAACCCATCAGAAAATCCATAGTCAGTCTTTGCCACTTCCACTCTAGGATAGCCAACGGCCTCAACTTGCCCAAAGGTGCTTGGTGTTCAACTTTGACTTGCTAACACACTATACACTTACTGACAAACTCTGCTACATCCCTCTTTATGCCTTTCCACCAAAAATGCTCTCTCATATCCCTGTACATCCTGGTGCTACCTGGATGCATGGCATAAGGCGCATTTTGTGCCTCATCTATAATCTCATCCTTAACCTCCTGCACATCTGGGATATACAACCTATTCCCCACTGTCATCATCCCATCATCCCTCACCTCTATTTCAGAAATCTTACCATTCTGAATTTCATCTCTGAGCTTGCTCAACTCTGTATCTTGAGCCTGCAATTCCCTAACTTTCTCCCTGAGTATCGGTCTCACTCAAAAATTAGCTAGAAGACAATCCGACTCCTCCTACTTCAAGCTTATCTTAAGCTTGGCCATCTCTTCCAATAAAGGAAGATAAATCATCCGAACATGCGCAATCGAAGACTTCCTACTCAAGGCATCTGCCACCACATTGGCCTTGCCCGGATGATACTCAATCAGTAAATCATAATCCTTGAGTAACTCAATCCACCTTCTCTGCCTCAAATTCAATTCCTTCTGGCTCAACAAATACTTCAGACTCTTATGATTGGTAAAGATCCTCGTCTGAACTCCATACAGGTAATGCCTCCAAATCTTCAAAGCAAAAATCATAGCTACCAACTCCAAATCATGCGTCGGATAATTTACCTCATAAGGCTTCAACTGCCTCGAAGCATATGCAATCACCCAATCTCCCTGCATCAAAACACAACCAAGACCCTTCCTCGAAGCATCGCTGTACACAGTATAGCCCTCGTCACCCGATGGCAAAATCAGAATCGAAGCACTCGTCAATCTGCGCTTAAGCTCCTCAAAACTCTTTTGGCACTCATCACTCCAGACAAATTTTTGATTTTTCCTCAACAACTTCGTCATCGGAGCGACTATCATGGAGAATCCCTCCACAAATCTTCTGTAACAGCCTGTCAAACCCAGAAAACTCCTCACCTCTGCTACACTCTTCGGGGCTTCCCAATTTACCACAACTTCTATTTTCCTTGCATCCACATGCACTCCTTGCTCTCAGATCACATGTCCAAAAAATGAAACTTCCCTCAGCCAAAATTCGCATTTATCGAATTTGGCATACAACTCATGCCTCCTCAAAGTCTCCAAAGCGATCCTTAAATGCTCCTCATGCTACTCATCACTCTTGGAATAAACCAATATATCATCAATGAAGACAATGATAAATTGGTCCAAGAATGTCTTGAAAACCCGATTCATCAAATCCATAAAAGCTGCAGGCGCATTCGTCAATCCAAAAGGCATCACCAAAAACTCAAAATGCCCATATCGAGTCCTAAAAGCAGACTTGGGCACATCCGACTCCTTAATCCTCAAATGATGGTAACCTGATCTCAAGTCTATCTTGGAGAAGACTTTCGCCTCTTGCAATTGATCAAACAGATCATCAATGCGAGGGAGCGGATATCTGTTCTTCACCGTGGCCTGATTCAGCTTCCGGTAATCTACACACATCCTCAACGATCCATCTTTCTTCTTTACAAAAAGAACCGGAGCTCCCCAAGGCGAAAAGCTTGGCCTTATGTACCCTTTTTCCATCAACTCCTCCAACTTCTCCTTAAGCTCTTTCAATTCCGCCGGAGCCATCTGATAAGATGAAATTAAAATCGGCACTGTACCCGACAGAAGCTCGATGGGAAACTCAATTTACCTAGCTGGCGGTAGTCCTGGCAATTCCTCGGGAAAGACATCCGAGAAATTCCTGACTACTGGAATATCCTCCAGCTTTCCTCTATCTGTTGGATCGGAAAAAGAAAGCATGCTTAGTTTGGAGAAACGATAGATTTCAAAACTTTTTAAGAAATCATCTTGCAGTGGAAGCAATATATCCAAATCAACATGCTAATCCATACATGATATGGTATAAGGATAATAAAACCAAGAACAAGATAAAAGGAATTACCGACTCCTTCGCTATGTTTTAAATCCTCATTGCTATCCTCTCCTTCTTATATCCAAATCCTTTGCCTTTGAGTCTTTCCTTTAGCAATCTATCTTCTTCCTTGTTGTAGTATCCTCAACCAATTAGATTTACCACTTGTTCTTCAAGGACAACTAGGTTAACAAAATCCTTTTGTGGGAAAGGAGAAGAAATATTTGGAGGAGATTTTCTTAGAAGAAGAAGAACCAAAATCAAACTCTTTCAATTCTTTCACTTAGGAATTTCGATTCTACCTTGCACTAAAGGAGAGAATCTCTAAAACCATGCAAGAACCCTTTCTTACATCTCAATTTTGAAATATGCATGAATGGAAAGAGTGAGAGGCATCCAATGCATCACTTACATTAATCACTCATCAAATAGCCAATAAATGAGACTTACTTCATTTATCTTTAAATGGCTATTTGAAAAGACCATAACCTATAATTGAATACCCATTTCGGTTTTGGCAAGAAGAAAGAAGGAAGATGGTCAATCTAATGCACATCTTTCATCTTTAATCTAATGAATGCAAATAGGTTACATGCCAACATTAAAAGCCAACCATTAAACCATTTAATGGTAAGTTCATAACTCCATTTAATAATGATGAACCATAATAAAGACCATCTTTATTTAGTATTTTAATGTCAAATGTGGTTACACATCTAACCTAACACAATTTCGAAATTGCTTCTTCTCCATTTTAAAAATTATTTTAATATAATTAATCTAATCAATTACATTAAATCAAAAGAAGCCCATTTCTAAATGAACATATGGGCTTCCAATTAACCATTAATTAGTATAAGCCCATCATTCAATTATGGACTTCTAAAGCCTCCAAACTACTTCTTACTTAGCTTGATAACCTTCCTTAAAGCCAAATGGGGAATCTTATTGACTTTGATAATTCAAGCTCAATAAGCCCGTAAATAATTCAATCTCATTGGAATTAATTCTAGCTTATTAACTAAATGTCATTCCACTAAAGACAATTAATTGAACTCTTGAATTATTAAATATTATGAGAATATGTCCAATTGCAAACCCTATTTAGAACCTTATTATAGCTATCCGCACAACAAAGGGTAAAATTACCGCTTTACCCTTATGTTGGTTTTTCCTTCTAGATCTCTCATTTTACTTTATATGGTGATTAACACATAAGATCTCATCTTAGTGTTAAGACTTGATGGGTAGCTAGTCCATCAAACTATCGGCGCTAGTTTAATCACCAAATCTCCTTAAAACATCTGTAAGAGATGATAACACTATAAACTCTTTATTCGAGTGAATTTTCCTCGATACATGTTTCAATTAATAATTCCAACATGCAGACCGGATTAATACCTGTAAAAATCCATTCCGATCATATCAAGAATTATAATGAACGATATGAGTTCACCACTCATCAAGATTGTGGTTCATAATAAGCGAATGCTTAAGTTGTATGTTTTAAGATTAAAGTAACGCCCACTTTATTCTTGAAAACATACTTGATTCTAGATTCATTTAATAGTGCCATTATCGATAGTCAACTACTATCATGATATGAAACTCATCATTCCCTTTAAGTAAACTCCTTTACTTATATGGAGATAAATCGCAACACTACGCCTAAAACCATAATCAAACGACCAACTTGATTATTCAACTATGAATCAATTAATTCAGATTCTAATAATATACATGTTTCCCATACATCTCTATGTATATGTATATTACTTACAAATGAATCTTGGTACCTTATGACCAGATATATAATGCTCATACAGATAAAACCAAACTCTTTTGTTTTATTAATAATAAATATTTTCATTACAAAACTGTAACTGAAGAAGATAAAGTTACATGTAAATACACTTGCTTTCCAGGGCACTATATTTACATAACTCTAACACTATCTGCCCTGGTGTCTATCACATAGGCCAAAAACGACTCACAACCTCTCCTCATCAGCCTCTCTGCTATCAAAGCCGAAACAATCCTGGACGGACTTACTTTTCTGTCCCCAGTAAACACTACTCTTCTGCCATCACCCAAATCAAATTCCACTGTCTTCTGCTTACAATCCAAACAAGCATTGTACTTCTCCAACGTATCCATACCCAAAATCACATCTAATCCTCCCATCTTCAGTGGCATCAAATCGACCACTAGAAGTTCTCCATCAATGCGAATCTCATAACCTCTATACACTTAACTAATCACAATGTACTGGCCGATTGGAGTACTCACCATCAGCGGAGTATCCAATGAGCTCACGTTTCTATCACACACGGGTCTACTCGAAGAAACAAACGAATGAGTAGAACCCGGATCAATCAAAGCAATCACAAGATCGTAAAATAATCGAACTGCATCAAAGTGACTACATCCGAGAGGTCTCGATTCTCTCTAGTCATAGCAAACACCCTAGCCGGTGCCTGCCCTCTGGGTCTCCCTGGAATGCTCACTCTCTTGGCAACATCTGAACTGCGCACTTCTGTTGCAGTCCTCTGTCCCATGGTCTCTGTCCTCCTCAGAACTTGCATCTGACTCCTCTCTTGTCGTGGAGGATGAGGACACTCTCTGGCAATGTGTCCCTTCTCTCCACAGTTGAAGCAAGCTCCTGTCAATCTGTAGCACTCTCCTCTATGGGACCTTCCGCAGTGCTCACACTTCGGAACAAAAGATCTATCTCCATCTCCCCTTCTGCTGCCACCCACCGTTGAGGCTTGGTGAGAAACAGTAGAAGTCCTCATCGGCCTAGGACGGCTCGCACCACTGCTCCTCTCCTCTCGATCGAATCGAAGCTTCTAGCACTCTGCTCGGCATAGGAGTACTAGTGCTACCTCCCCTCCTGGACTGCTCATTGCCCTTTCTCTTCTTATTCACTGCACTCTTGATGTTCTCAATATTTTCTACCTCAAAGTCTGATCAACCAGTCTTTGAAAGTCACATAAATTTCAGATTATCACCTTCTCTCGATGGCCAAGTGTAGGTCCGACTCAAACCGGCGACATCTAGCAGCCTCACTCAACATCAGATCTGAAGCATACCGGATAGCTGTAAACCGCGCCATACTCGCTAATCATCATATCCTCTCGAGTGAGACTCAGAACTCCCTCTGCTTCATTGAACATATACCTCGATGATACTTCTTCCTGAAAGCAACCAAGAAATTCTGTCATGACAACCCTACTGGTCTCATCTGACTGCCTGGCACGGTCTCCCACTAATGGAGAGCATCTCCCTGAAGCAGACTGGCAGCATAGATGACTCTCTCTTCATCCTCACATTCCATCTGATCCAGCACTCTCTCAGTCTTTCTCAGCCAAGTCTCAGCTTCCTCTGGATCTGTTGTCCTAAAGAAATCAACTGCTCCATACTTCCTCAATCTATCAAAACGTCTCCCCTTCTGAGCTAGGGCCGGAGTAGAAGGTTGTGGCATCTGACCCATAGCCTGAACAAATGCCTGAGTGAACGCCTGAAACAACCTCGAATCCAATGGAGGCACTTGCTCTGCGAGCGACGACTCGAAGTCTGCGATTTTAATGGGCTCACTAGCTAGCCCTACGAAGCCTCAAGATTTCGGGCTCTTGACTATCGATCCTCTCCTCCCTAGTCGGAGAGTCAAAAGATCCTTGCATAACTCCTCGTGTTCTTCTACGAGGTGGCATCGCACTCTTCAAATGGAAACACTAAGGATTAGCTATGTGTCAATCTACATGTATGCATGATATGCATGTCACTTAATCAATGTAACAATTAATCAGATAGCAAACAATTCTTCCTACTATGCAGTCTAAGCCAAGGACGCTAAACCTGGCTCTGATACCAAATATGTTGGGCCCGGGTCCCGGATCCCCATTCCAGAGGCAGCCCCTTAGGTCGTGCCGGCGACAGGCGCCCCATAATGTCGGACCCGATCCCAACATCCATACATAATCATATTTCGATTCATACAAATATATAACAATGCATACACATATTCTACACATACATTAACCATCCCAAATACATAAACCATCTGTCATTGTCATTCGAAGAAATTCACCAAGTAGTCTCAAAATATAGCACAATACAAAATGAAATTTAAAATCCAAAATACATAAGTATAATTCATGATGAAATGCTGGCGGGCTAACCAAAATACTAACTTAATACAAGGCTCCTAATTAGCTTGAAGTTTTCGATGCCTTGCAAGGTCGACAATCGTCTCGATCTGCACCTGAGGAGGGGAGAGTAATGGGGTGAGCTGCGAAGCTCAGTGGCATATACGTTTATAGCCATTGGCAACGAGCCACACAATCAAGCAATATGCATATTCATATAGCAAGCATATAACCAGTCAAGAGTTATCCAGTGATTCACACTCATATAACCATATGTCATGCAATTTCTGTTTCTCAACGTAACAATTATTATGCATTAATTCTATCAAATCAATCATGAATACACACAAATGGTTCGAGAGTTCCGTAAAACGATCCGGATAAACCGAAGTTAAATCCGTAAACTATCCGAGTCTGATTTCTCAAGGATCTCGTGGCCTCAAGCGGGCAGCCGGGAGAAGGCTTTATGTCAACGTGCACGTGACTCCATCCATAACTCTCTTACCCAAACAAACACATAATCCATTCGTTTCATGCTCAAAGCATCATAGCAAAGCTTTCGAATTCTCATTCTTTACATTTTTGCAAAGTGTCATAAGGCCGATCAAAGTCATGCATAATCATAGTCATAATGCAATTTCAATATTTCTCATGTTGTAATTCAATACAAGCAAGGTCACATAATGCAAGCAAGCAAGCAAGCATACACAAGACAATTTGCCCATACACACAATAATCATAAACATATTATCCACCTAATATCGCTCGAATATCTGACTCACTGGTGTCCTTCCTCTTGTGATGGAAACTGGTCGGCTTGGTTTCCTATAGCAAACCAAGTCCCAAATCAAACAATGTTCAAAGACAAATAATCGATAAGCGTGAAAATCCAAGGTCCTAATACTATAAGTCTACATTCGACTTCCGACTAAAATTTCCAAATCCTAAGTGGCAAATTCCGAACCTCCCAACCTATAGTCCTTTCTCTCTAGTTCACAACAAATCCAAAATCACCTCAATCGGACATCTGAAGCCCATGATATGCCCAAAATACCAAAAATCTCCTTTGCTGGAACAGGAGGCTTCGCCGCGACGAAGGCACGTTCGCCGCGATGAAGCCTCCGCTCGTCGCGACAAACGAGCTGTGCTCGTCGCGACGAGAGCCTCGCTCGTTGTCGCGGCGAACAGCCCATGCTCACCGCGGCGTGCACATAAATGTGCGCCTCGGCGAAGGCCATTCTTCTGCACGTCGCGGCGTACCCTTAACGCACCTCGCGGCGTGCCCAACCTCGCACGTCGCGGCGACTGCAATTTTGCACGTCGCGACGTGCGGGTCTGGAGAATGCCTCCAAACCCCATTTTTCCAACATTTCCCATCTTAAATCCTTTCCAAATCTAAATGCAACACAACCAAACTATAGATCAAATCCTCTACTACATTTCTAACCCATTCTAAGCTTCAAATCCATCACAAACACATCAACCCAAGGATCTACCCATCGTTACCCTAAAACCCGAAAACCTTCGATTCTGTCCATTCTACATTCTTCTAAGTTTAAATCTAACCAAACTAAGTTCAAACAAAGCAAACCTTACCCGGAAACGTCTTAGATAGGTTGAAAAACGTCAAATGTCAAAAATCTCTTCTCCCTTCTCTTCCTCTCCACCGACGGCGCTACTCCTTCTTTTCTTCTTCTCTTTTCTATTTCCTTTTCTTTCCTTCCTTTTCTATTTCTTCTAAGTCTTAAACCTAAGTCAAATACCCTTATACCCTTCTTACCAAAGCTCTTACCTATCCAACCTAAGTCATTTTCCCAACATGCCCTCACATATTTTTACCCTATAATTCCCATTTAACCACATAATACTCTATAATAAATCAAATTAAAGCATAACCACCTAATTACCACAATTCATGCTTAATAATATCATATAAAAAAATTCGGGGTCTAACAGTTAAACTCCAGAGAAATCGCATTTTAGCTTAAGTGTAGATCATGATGATGTATTCTCAGATGGAATTGCATATTTGCCTAATATCTTGACCATTTTGTTGTGCTAATATATGCAGAAAATTACAATCAACTAATGGAATTGAAATCACACATACCAAGTCTCAATTTAATGTTCGCAAACACTTCTTGTTTAAGAGGTTTTGTAAAAATGTCAGCTAATTGATCATTAGTAGATACATGTTTTAAACAAATGTCACCTTTCAAACAATGATCACGTATGAAATGATGTCTGACTTCTATATGCTTTGTTCTACTATGCAAAATTGGATTTTTGCTCAAACAAATTGCACTGGTATTATCACAATAAATTGGAATATTTTTAACAACAATACCATAATCAAGCAATTGATGTTTAATCCAAAGAACTTTGGCACATGCACTCCCAGCAGCTACATATTCAAATTCAGCAGTAGAAATAGCTACACTTACTTGTTTTTTACTAGCCCAAGAAATCAAAGATGAACCTAAAAAATGACATAAGCCACTAGTGCTTTTTCTATCTACCCTACAGCCACCATGGTTAGCATCACTATAAGCATAAAAGTCAAAAGATTCACAATTAGGATACTATAAACCATGATTAACAATTTTACTCAGATATCTTTTTTTTTTGCAGGCACTCAAATGAGAAATTTTGGAACATGTTTGAAATCTAGCACAAAGACTGTTGGATCCCGTTACCGGAACCCAACTACTTAAACTTAACACTTTCACTCCATGCTCTGATACCATAAATGTTGGATCCCGCATTCGAAACCCAACTACTTAAACTTAACACTTTCACTCTATGCTCTGATACCATAAATGTTGGATCCCGTTACCGAGACCCAACTACAAAACCAGAAAGGATGACGGAATCAATGGAGACGGAAGCGAAAGGAGACAGAAATTTCGGATCGAAATTTCGAATCAGAAACACAATGCGGAAGTCAATAGCAAAAATAAACTCAAATCACAACGTAATCAGAAGCAAAGCAAATGCGAATCAATATAAAATCGAAACGGAAGTAAATCGAAATGAATCGAATACTGAGTTTAACCGACCGAAGCGGAATCAAAGGTAAGCAAAGCGAATGCGAAACAAACACTTAACTAAACAGATTCGACATCCGACAACAATTTTCAAAGGAAACGATCGACCAACATAAAGGCTTGGGAATCCTAAGACGCTCCAAAATCCGTTATGATTTTTTTTTTTTCTTATTCTCATTCCTTATTCATTTCTTCTCTTACTCAAACACATTTAAAACATAACCAATGCATCCAATTCCCAAAATTACACTTTTATCCCAAATCTTATCGAAAATTCGCAAAGATAACTACCGCCTTTATCCTAACCCAAAATTTCTGCAAAGGCAAAAATACACTTCTATAATCCCTAATCGTAATATCGTAACCATCGGACTCTCCGTCCTAATCCTAACACCAACAGTAAACACAAACCTAAATCTAATACTTCCATATTTCTCAAATCAATACCAAACTCAGAATTCAATCAAATTCCCAAATCAATCATACATATATATTCCCAAATTATCCATAATTTCATATACAAATTTCACAATCATTCACAATTCTCAACCTTATACACAAATGCATTTTTTCCCAACTTATCTAAAGTTATAAACATACTCATACTCAAGATCCAAATTACTCAAAAGCTAACGTATTCAAAAGTCGAAACCGACGTTTTCACATTCTTTCATCCGATCTCCGCTCAAACCCGGAGATGGGGATGAAAGGGGGTGAGCTTCGAAGCTCGTGGATAACACATTTATAAACCGATAAATAAGCGAAAACATTTCTTTATAAACTTTTTGCCAAAGGGCTAATGTTTCAAACTTTTCAACTTTGAAATATTTCTCTCAAACTCTTTTCAATTTTTCCAAACTTTTCATATCAAATTTCATAAATTTCCGATTGAAAACCCTTTTCTTCATTTTTCCAAAATTTCTCATAAACATGAATGCAATCACATCGCAAAT
This sequence comes from Erythroxylum novogranatense, assembly GCA_029891385.1. Taxonomy (NCBI): domain Eukaryota; kingdom Viridiplantae; phylum Streptophyta; class Magnoliopsida; order Malpighiales; family Erythroxylaceae; genus Erythroxylum; species Erythroxylum novogranatense. The sequence goes on from CM057231.1 coordinate 56,299,792, forward strand.
TATCACGCACATTAACAAAATCAAAATCACATAACAGATCAAAATGGTCTGGTTTGGTCCATCGAGCGATTGCATAGTCCCAAGATAATGGTCCTGCAGGTCACAGAATAGAACGCATTACACTTTCCCAAAAGCGGTCCAAGTAGCCGTGAGGGAATCCAAATCGAGTTCCGTACACTAGCGGGCAGCCGAGTGAAGGCTTTACTTAATAGAGACAATGACTCACCAAAGGACCTAACCGACCCACATAACACATAATCAAACGAGATTTCGAATGCCCAAGGAACTTTTCAAATTCTTGATTTTCCACACATTCACATAATGCATACAATTCGATCAATTCATCATTCAAATACTAATTTCAAAAATCAAATCATTCAATCAAGTGCATAATTCAATAATGCATTTATGACAATTGAATTTAAACTTGTACCAATTTCTGGAAATCATTCGAAATCATATTTTCCAACTTTAAATCAATTCTTATTTTCAAACATTTCCAATAATCTATCAAGCATACAAAATTTTGCTTTCTTTCATTTGCAAAAATTCATATTAAGTTTACAGATAAAATTATAAATATGCTACCCACCTCGAAATGACGCTAGAAGCTGGTCCAAATAGTCAATTCTCCAAATTCCTTCTTCTTTCTTCAATTTAAAAATTCCCTAAGCGAATAACATCCAAATTCATCATCATAATTTGCATAATTCTCAAACTCAACCATAGGAAAAACATAACTATCATAAATCCAAGCTATTTCAATCTCCAATTTTGAAAATCCCCAATTTTCAAAATTGGCCTAAACCAATACACCCAAATTCAATCTCATAAAACATAATTTCTTCAAAATTAATCTCACAATTCATCAATTCACATTAATTCCAAACTATTTAAATCCTCAATTTCAAAATCCCAAATCCTAAAATTGGCCTAAACCAATTTATCCCAATTCAATACCATAAAATACAAATTCTTCGAAATTGATTTCATATATCATCAATTCATCATATTTCCTATAGTTCTACACCAAAATATCTCAAAATTCTCAATCATAAAATTTAAGCCTAAACCTTAATCAATTTTTCATCCAAAATTAAACCCAACCTAAAGCATATACATCAAAATTAATTCCACAATCCATAAACCCATCTCATATGTCATAATTCTAAACCGAAAATTAATCAAAATCTCAAAGTAGAACAATTTCTCTTACCTCTTTCTCTTCCAAATTCGAATTTTTTTGGCTTGAAAGGAAGCTCTTATGCTCCTCTACCTTTTTCTCTTGGAACCATCCCAAAATCCTTAAGAAATAAGAAGAAAATCGAAAATAACTTTCTCTCTCTCTTCCTCCATAACCAAGCTTCCACTCTTCTTCTTCTTATTTCTCTTTCTTCTTCTGAAATTTTCCAGACACTTTCGTGGCTTTTAAAAAGCCAAAACGACATCCATATATGTGTTTCATTAAATGAAGGTCAAATGACCAAATTGCCCTCCATTCAAAACTTAAAGTTACGCTTACTTGCGGTTTGATTCGCACTATCGATTTGAAGGAATTTGTCAAAACTTCCTTCTCAATAAATGTTCCTCTCACTCATACGAATCCAACGCCACTGACCGCGCTCAATTCCGAGCACTACATCAAAAGTTATACGCAAAACAGTTCGGATATATCCATATTCTAACACATTTTCCATGAACGATTATTTCCGTCCAAAAATTCACATTCTTAATCTCAGAATTGAGACTCGATGTCTTCATAACAATTGTATCCTTATGTCTCTAGTTTAATTCAAAACAAGAATCGTCTCATTTCGATTCCCAGATCAAAAGTTATACTCAAATTACTCACAGGTGTTCCCAATCCAAAAATTACACCCCAATCCGAACTTAAATTCAAAACTTAAAAGTCCTAAGGGCAAAATTGACATTTCATGTCTTCATATGATTTGTAGCCCCTTGTCTTATCTTTATTTCGCCTCAAGAATCGCTTCAATCGGATCTCTACAGATCCCGAATTTCACAAAACACTGAATCATGCTCGGAAAATTTCCCGACTCACTTTGATTAAATTAATCACCATTAATTTAATCTCAAAAGTTCACAAATTTCTTATAAAATGAAATTCATTGTCTTAGGAATCCAACGCAAAAAGAATCAACTCAATCGGATGTCAGACAGAAAAGATATAGGCAAAATAGTGAGCAAAGGTCGGATTGAAAACAAAGAAATCAAGAAATTTAAGAAGCAAAACGGCGTCGGATGGCGTACGGACGCCCAACTCGCGAGGGCGAGGCGCCCGCTCGCTAGGGCGAGGCGTCGCCCTAGCGAGGCGCACAGCTCATGAGGCGAGCCTTGCCTCGCGAGGCGAAGCAGCCTACTCGCCTCGCTAGGCGGCGCCGCCTAGCGAGGCGCATAACGAGGCGCTAAAACTTTTCTTTTTTTTTTTTTTTTCACTTAAAAATCAGAAACTTCCGAAATTCATAACTTTTACTCCCGAACTCCGATTTTGACAAACTTAGTCTCTATAGAAAACTTGAGAGAAGCTCTAAATCTTCCAAGAAGAACATAAAACTCAATTCAACTCCTACGGGAGTCCATTTTCCGGTCAAAGATACTATCCTCTATACAAACTTATAAAAATCATACTTAATATTCCGAGATCGAAAAATTTTATACTTTATATCGAAATAAAGATCAAAACAAATCCTTCAATTTTCATGAAAAACATCAAAGCTCAATTAACCTCTCTCCAAAAAGTCAAACTTTCTAAATCCTTCAAATTTTCACACTTTTTCTTTCTAATTCTTGCTATATAACTTCATTTCAATCAACTCATCCACTTGACCATTCATATTACTAACTCAAATTGTCACTCAAGGTTCGGGGTCCAACATTTCTCCCCCTCTTAAAAGAATTTCGTCCTCGAAATTCATATTTACTTAACTCCAAGTAACTCATTCTTGCATAAATTTCTTTCTAAACAATGATCATCAAGCACTTTCTTACTAATTTCTTTCCACAACTCATAATCAATTTCTTTTTCATCATTTTTTTTTACTCTTCATACATATTCTCAATCTCTTCAAAATTTTCACTTCCTTAAATCATATATCACTCATATCATATCAAAACACTATATCTATAACTCATTATTTCTTCATATATGGGCACAAATTAATGGTCTATTTCTTAAGGAACCCTAATATGGTTTAATCATCATTATGTCATCATTCTTTCATCTATATCAGTTCATCACAATTTCTCAAGAAGTTCTAATCTTAATTTCCTCAACACATTCCGAAAATCAAACATATTCTTAACACTCAAATCAAACCAATCATTTGAATTCGTCAAATAGTCATGCACATCAATTTCAAATTCCTAAAGACCATCATATTTCTTTCATCAAAATCAAATGACCACCTAGCACACTCGCACAAATTCACTTTTATCTTTACAAACTCGTATCAATTCCTTATTCATACTCATACGCCCAAGTAAGATCATATTACTGGGCTCTGATACCATAAATGTTGGATCCCGTTACCGGAACCCAACTACTTAAACTTAACACTTTCACTCCATGCTCTGATACCATAAATGTTGGATCCCGCATTCGAAACCCAACTACTTAAACTTAACACTTTCACTCTATGCTCTGATACCATAAATGTTGGATCCCGTTACCGAGACCCAACTACAAAACCAGAAAGGATGACGGAATCAATGGAGACGGAAGCGAAAGGAGACAGAAATTTCGGATCGAAATTTCGAATCAGAAACACAATGCGGAAGCCAATAGCAAAAATAAACTCAAATCACAACGTAATCAGAAGCAAAGCAAATGCGAATCAATATAAAATCGAAACGGAAGTAAATCGAAATGAATCGAATACGAAAGCGAACTGACCGAAGCGGAATCAAAGCAGAAGCAAAGCGAATGCGAAAACAAACACTTAACTAAACAGATTCGACATCCGACAACAATTTTCAAAGGAAACGATCGACTGAACATAGGCGCGTTGGGAATCCTAAGACGTTCCAAAATCCGTTATGATTTTTTTTTTCTTTTCTTATTCTCATTCCTTATTCATTTCTTCTCTTACTCAAACACATTTAAAACATAACCAATGCATCCAATTCCCAAAATTACACTTTTATCCCAAATCTTATCAAAATTCGCAAAGATAATCACGCTTTTATCCTAACCCAAAATTTCCTGCAAAGGCAAAAATACACTTCTATAATCCCTAATCAGAATATCAGAACCATCGGACTCTCCCGTCCGGAATCCTAACACCAGCAGAAACACAAACCTAAATCTAATACTTCCATATTTCTCAAATCAATACCAAACTCAGAATTCAATCAAATTCCCAAATCAATCATACATATATATTCCCAAATTATCCATAATTTCATATACAAATTTCACAATCATTCACAATTCTCAACCTTATACACAAATGCATTTTTCCCCAACTTATCTAAAGTTATAAACATACTCATACTCAAGATCCAAATTACTCAAAAGCTAACGTATTCAAAAGTCGAAACTGACGTCTTCACATTCTTTCATCCGATCTCCTGCTCGAAACACGGAGATGGGGATGAAAGGGGGTGAGCTCTAAGCTCGTGGATAACACATTTATAAACCGATAAATAAGCGAAAACATTTCTTTATAAACTTTTTGCCAAAGGGCTAATGTTTCAAACTTTTCAACTTTGAAATATTTCTCTCAAACTCTTTTCAATTTTTCCAAACTTTTCATATCAAATTTCATAAATTTCCGATTGAAAACCCTTTCTTCATTTTTCCAAAATTTCTCATAAACATGAATGCAATCACATCGCAAATTATCACGCACATTAACAAAATCAAAATCACATAACAGATCAAAATGGTCTGGTTTGGTCCATCAGACGATCGCATACCCAAGATAATGTCCTGCATGCAACAGAATAGAACGTACTACACTTTCCAAAGCGGTCCAAAGTAGCCGTGAGGGAATCCAAATCGAAGTTCCGTGCCACTAGCGGGCAGCCGAAAGTGAAGGCTTTACGAATAGAGACAATGACTCACCAAAGGACCTAACCGACCCACATAACACATAATCGAAACGAGATTTCGAATGCCCAAGGAACTTTTCAAATTCTTGATTTTCCACACATTCACATAATGCATACAATTCGATCAATTCATCATTCAAATACTAATTTCAAAAATCAAATCATTCAATCAGCAGTATAATTCAATAATGCATTTATGACAATTGAATTTAAACTTGTACCAATTTCTAAAATCATTCTAAATCATATTTTCCAACTTTAAATCAATTCTTATTTTCAAACATTTCCAATAATCTATCAAGCATACAAAATTTTGCTTTCTTTCATTTTCAAAAATTCATATTAAGCTTACAAATCAAATTATAAATATGCTACCCACCTCAAAATGACGCTAGAAGCTGGTCCAAATAGTCAATTCTCCAAATTCCTTCTTCTTTCTTCAATTTAAAAATTCCCTAAGCGAATAACATCCAAATTCATCATCATAATTTGCATAATTCTCAAACTCAACCATAGGAAAAACATAACTATCATAAATCCAAGCTATTTCAATCTCCAATTTTGAAAATCCCCAATTTTCAAAATTGGCCTAAACCAATACACCCAAATTCAATCTCATAAAACATAATTTCTTCAAAATTAATCTCACAATTCATCAATTCACATTAATTCCAAACTATTTAAATCCTCAATTTCAAAAATCCCCAAATCCTAAAATTGGCCTAAACCAATTTATCCCAATTCAATACCATAAAATACAAATTCTTCGAAATTGATTTCATATATCATCAATTCATCATATTTCCTATAGTTCTACACCAAAATATCTCAAAATTCTCAATCATAAAATTTAAGCCTAAACCTTAATCAATTTTTCATCCAAAATTAAACCCAACCTAAAGCATATACATCAAAATTAATTCCTCAATCCATAAACCCATCTCATATGTCATAATTCTAAACCGAAAATTAATCAAAATCTCAAAGTAGAACAATTTCTCTTACCTCTTTCTCTTCCAAATTCGAATTTTTTTGGCTTGAAAGGAAGCTCTTATGCTCCTCTACCTTTTTCTCTCTTGGAACCATCCCAAAATCCTTAAGAAATAAGAAGAAAAATCGAAAATAACTTTCTCTCTCCTCTTCCTCCATAACCGAAGCTTCCACTCTCTTCTTCTTCTTATTTCTCTTTCTCTTCTTCTGAAATTTTCCAGACACTTTCGTGGCTTTTAATAAGCCAAAACGACATCCATATATGTGTTTCATTAAATGAAGGTCAAATGACCAAATTGCCCTCCATTCAAAACTTAAAGTTACGCTTACTTGCGGTTTGATTCGCACTATCGATTTGAAGGAATTTGTCAAAACTTCCTTCTGGAGAAATGTTCCTCTCACTCATACGAATCCAACTCCACTGACCGCGCTCAATTCCGAGCACTACATCAAAAGTTATGCGCAAAACAGTTCGGATATATCCATATTCTAACACATTTTCCATGAATGATTATTTCCGTCCAAAAATTCACATTCTTAATCTCAGAATTGAGACTCGATCTCTTCATAACAATTGTATCCTTATGTCTCTAGTTTAATTCAAAACAAGAATCGTCTCATTTTGATTCCCAGATCAAAAGTTATACTCAAATTACTCACAGGTGTTCCCAATCCAAAAATTACACCCCAATCCGAACTTAAATTAAAAAATTAAAAGTCCTAAGGGCAAAATTGACATTTCATGTCTTCATATGATTTGTAGCCCCTTGTCTTATCTTTATTTCTCCTGAAGAATCGCTTCAATCGGATCTCTACAGATCTCGAATTTCACAAAACACTGAATCATGCTCGGAAAATTTCCCGACTCACTTTGATTCAATTCATCACCATTAATTTAATCTCAAAAGTTCACAAATTTCTTATAAAATGAAATTCATTGTCTTAGGAATCCAACGCAAAAAGAATCAACTCAATCGGATGTCAGACAGAAAAGATATAGGCAAAATAGTGAGCAAAGGTCGGATTGAAAACAAAGAAATCAAGAAATTTAAGAAGCAAAAGCAGGCGTGGATGGCGTCGGACGCCTAACTCATGAGGGCGAGGCGCCCGCATGAGGCGAGGCGTCGCCTAGCGAGGCGCACAGTTCATGAGGGCGAGCCTTGCCTCGCGAGGCGAAGAGCGCCCGCCTCGCTAGGGCGAGCCGTCGCCAGCGAGGCGCTTAAAACTTTTCTTTTTTTTTTTCACTTAAAATCGAAACTTCCAAATTCATAACTTTACTCCCGAACTCCGATTCTGACAAACTTAGTCTCTATAGAAAACTTGAGAGAAGCTCTAAATCTTCCAAGAAGAACATAAAACTCAATTCAACTCCTACGGAGTCCATTTTCCGTCAAAGATACTATCCTCTATACAAACTTATAAAATCATACTTAATATTCCGAGATCGAAAAATTTTATACTTTATATCGAAATAAAGATCAAAACAAATCCTTCAATTTTCATGAAAAACATCAAAGCTCAATTAACCTCTAACTAGGTTAATTTCTCAGTCAAAGTTTCAACCATAATAAAAGTCAAACTTGATCAAACATAAACTTTGACTGATCATAACTTTCACTCCCGATATCGAAAAATTGCAAACTTTATGTCCACAAAAATCTCTTAACATAACCTACAAGTTTTCAGAAGACCATTTTATCAAATTTTGCCTATATCATAAGTCAACTCTCAAAGTCAAATATTCTCTCTCCAAAAAGTCAAACTTTCTAAATCCTTCAAATTTTCACACTTTTTCTTTCTAATTCTTGCTATATAACTTCATTTCAATCAACTCATCCACTTGACCATTCATATTACTAACTCAAATTGTCACTCAAGGTTCGGGGTCCAACAAAGACACGTGGCAAACATTATATTTGGTCTAGAAGAAGTTAAATATAAAAGAGAGCCAATCATACCTCTATAAAGCTTTTGATCAACATCTTCTTCATGTTCAGTTTTTTCCAAGACCTGATTTGATGCCATAGGTGTTGCTGTAACTTTGCATCCTCCCATGTTGAACTTCTTTAGAAGCTCTTTGGTATATTTAGATTGGTGAATGAAGATGCCATTTTTGTATTGCTTGATTTGCAACCCAAGAAAGAACTTGAGTTCTCCCATCATGCTCATTTCAAATTCACTTTGTATGAGATCACTAAATTCTTTGCACAAAATTTCATTAGTAGCACCAAAAACAATATCATCAACATATATTTGACAAATTAGCATATCTTGATCAACATGTTTTATAAACAAAGTATTATCAATTTGACCACGAATGTAACCATTTTGAGTTAGAAAAGTACTTAACCTTTCATACCAAGCCCTAGGTGCTTGCTTTAATCCATACAGTGCCTTCTTAAGCTTGTAGACATAATCCAGATGTTCATGATCTTCAAAACCCAGTGGTTGTTTGACATAAACCTTCTCTTGGATGTAGCCATTTAGAAACGCACTTTTGACGTCCATTTGATTTAATTTGATCCTCTTATGCGATGCAAATGCACATAATAATCTTATTGCCTCCAATCGAGTCACAGGTGCATATGTCTCATTATAATCAAGGCCTTCTTCTTGATAAAAACCTTGAGCTACTAACCTTGATTTATTTTTGACTGCTTCGCCATTTTCATCATACTTTATCCTATTTACCCACTTGACTCCCATAATGGTTTTTTCCTTTAGTGGAGCTACCAAATCCCATACATTGTTCCTCTTGAATTGATTAAGTTCTTCTTGCATAGCTAGCAGCCAATTTTCATCTTCAAGAGCCTCTTTTATGTTCTTGGGTTCCACTAGTGAGATGAAAGCTGAATTGCTCATGTTTTCATAAACATTCCTCCTAGTTCTTAAACCATCATTAAAGCTGTCAATCACTTGCTCCATAGGATGATTCTTTGCTTTTGCCCATGTTTAAGTGTTAGGTACATGATCTTCTTCATCTAACTTTATTTCTTCAATCTTGGATTCAATTTCTTCAACTCTATTTCCTAAATTTCCTGCATCATCATCAAAATAAACCTTTCTCGGGGATGAAATCATATCATCGAATTTAACATGAATATTTTATTCAACACACTTAGTTCTATTATTATAGACTTTAAATGCCTTACTAGTTAGTGAATAACCAAGAAACACACCAACATCAAATTTTGAATCAAATTTCCTAAGTTGTTCTTTCCATTATTATGAATGAAAACTTTGCAACCAAAAGGATGAAAATAAGATATGTTGGGTTTCTTACCTTTCCATAACTCGTATGGTGTCTTGTTTGTGTCTCGTCTAAGATGCACTCTATTGTTGACATAGCACGCGGTATTGATTACCTCCGCCCAAAAAGCTTTAGGAAGATTATATTCATTCAACATAGTTCTACTCATTTCTTCAAGTGAACGATTCTTCCTTTCTACAACTCCGTTTTGTTGTGTTCTTGGTGTTGAGAAATTGTGCTCCATTCCATATTTGTCACAAAGCTTTTCGAATGATTCACATTCAAACTCACCTCCATGATCAGTTCTTATTGCAACAATTGTCAAATACTTTTCATTTTGAACCAACCCACACCACTTAGTAAACTCGTTAAAAGCATCACTTTTATTTGCGAGAAATCTCACCCAAGTAAATCTAGAAAAATCATCAACAATAATAAGAACATATAATTTACGACTAGGACTAGCATGTCTAGATGGTCCAATCAAATCCATATGAACAAGTTCAAGAATTCTAGATGTACAAATTTCTTTCTTTGGTTTGAAAGATTCTCTAACATGTTTGCCTTTCAAGCAGGATTCACACAAGTGGTCTTTAACAAATTTTATCTTAGGCAAACCTCTCACAATATCATTTTTAAAAAGTTTAGAAATTAAAGGAAATGGTGCATGACCTAACTTTCTATGCCATAAAAATGCACTTTCTTCTAATGTCACTAAACATTTTTCATTAAAATAACTATCATCATGTAAATCTACGATATATGTATTTCCATGTCTCAAACCAATGAAAGCAACATTTTCATCCTTCGTAACCATACAATGAGATGATTCAAATGTCACATTAAAATTCATATCACATAATTGAGAAACACTTAGCAAATTATGTTTCAAGCCATTAACAAGCAAAACATTGTCAATGGTAGGCAAAGGTTCCTTACCCACTTTACCAATACCCATGACTTTACCTTTGTTGTTGTCTCCAAATGTGACATATCCTTGATTCTTTGGTCTAATTTTTGTAAATAAGTTCTTGTCTCCACTCATATGCCTTGAACATCCACTATCAATGTACCATGTGCTTGGTAGATTTTCATTCCTTGCTTGTACCTACAATAGAAACATTCTTTCTTCTTATCGGTACCCAAGCCATTTTGGGTCCATTTTGATTAGTCACATAAACCACATTAGGAGGTGTTGTACCTTTTACTACCCAGATTTTCTTAACATTAATACATCTCCTAATACTTTTACATGCAATTTCTATATGACCATCTTTCAAGCATTTAGCACATTTAGCAACTTTTCCATCTTTAGTAAATTTAGAAATCAAGGAACAATCTTTATCAAAAGTATCATATCCTAAACCATGTTTAGAAATTGAATATCTTTGTAAAGACAACATCTTTTCAAACTTTTCATTTCCACAAGTAAATTTTCCAACCACATAAGAAAACTCCTTTCTAAGTCTATCAATTTCACTAGTAAGATTTTCTTTTTCAGCAAGGCATACAGAATGATCTTCCTTAGTGTAATCTAAATCATCAATAGTCTCATGCAAAACACTATTTTCAACAACTAGTTCTCTTATTTTCTTTCTCAATTTCTTGTTGATTTCAATAGCTTCTTCAAAATCAATTTGTAAAGCAGTAAAAGAATCTCTAAGATCTTGATCAGTGATCATTACCTCATCTTCATCATCACTTGTTAAGGATCTATTTTCCATAAGAGCTAGGTTGTTTTCATCATTGCTTTGATATGCTTCCTCATCATCACTCCAAGTGGCTATAAGACTAGCTTTCTTCTTTCCTTTGTCATTCTTGTCATTTTTCTGGAAAATGGAAGAACTTTTGCATTCTCTTGCATAATGTCCTCTTTTTTCACATTTACAACACTCCTCATTGCTCTTCTTTTCTTCATAGCTCTTGGTCCTTCTTTCCATGGTGTACTTCTTCTTTCTTCATTTCTTCCACCACGTAATTCTTTCTTCCTACTCTTGAGTAGTCCTTTGAACTTTCTCAAGTTTCTGGCATACATTGCTAGTTCTTTATCTTCTTCCTCTTCATCTATTTCTTCGTCACTTTCATCAAGAAAAGAAGCATTAGCTTTTCAAGCAATTGACTTTTGTGACTTACCTCTTCCTCCTCTTGATTTGAGAATGATCTCATAGTTTATAAGTGATCCCACCAAGGCGTTGAATTCCAAATGATTGAAATCCTTAGATTCCATAACAGTGGTGACTTGTGAGTCCCATTCTTTCAGTAGTAAACGAAGAATCTTTTTCACCTTCTCGCTATCCGTCATGTGTTTTCCAAGGTTGCCTAATCCATTGATAATTTCTGCAAAACGATCAAGTATAGTGGAGATAGACTCACCTTCCTTCATGACAAACATTTCATAGTCTTGTAGAAGCATGTTGATCTTTGTCTCTCGAACTTGATTGGTTCCTTCATGGGTGATGCGTAGTCTCTCCCACATTTCTTTAGCATTAGTGCAAGAGTTCACTCGATTTCTCTCCTTAACAGTGAGAGCACAATATATCAATTTCATAGCTTTTGCGTTGATGTAGGCTTGCTTCCAATCATTTTCATCATACTCCAGCTCCGTCTTTACCTCTCCATTTTCTTTCAATAGAACATATGGACCAAAGATGATGATCTTCCAATACTCCACTCCCTCGCTTATAATATGATATTTCATAGAATTTTTCCAAGAAGAATAGTTAGTACCATCAAACAAAGGAGGGCGATTATTGGAGTTACCTTCTTCTGTTAGGTTATTGTGTGCCATCCCTGGATTCTTCTGCTCTAATACCAATTGTAAATGATCTAGAAGGGGGGTTGAATAGATCTTTGAAAATTTTTCGTAAAGTTCTACAAAAACCAGAAGTTAATACACACAAAACAATTAAACAAATTTAAGTACAAAGAGTAGGGAAGAGAGGCAAACACTATTTTTATAGAGGTTCGGTGCTAAGACCTACGTCCTCTACCTAAGCTCCCACTTAGGATTTTGGCAAAACACTTTAGTACACACTTTTTAGTTCAGTGTGAACTTTTCAATACAATTTGACTTCCGGCTCAAGCTACACCTAACAACTGATTTGTTTTCTAGCATAAATTCTACCTCATAAGTGATTTTCCACCAATCACTCAACTCACAATAATAATAAAAATAAAGGTGAAGTAATAATGCTCAGTACAGATTTAGAACAAGCTAAGGAAAAAATGAGAGCAAATTAGGAACAATAGTTGTATGCTTTTGCTTTTGGACAAGTCACCTCGATCATTTCATCTTCCTCTATTTATTTGCAGACTTCCAGATGAATATAGTCATTAGAGATCTTTTTCTAGCCGTTGTTGATTGCTCATAGACGTTGCAAAATGATTTCCTTTCCATTTGTGATTGATCTAGACAAATTTTGTTCAACTCTACCTGATAGTCGACTAGTCGAGGTGTTATAGTCGACTATTACCAACGTTTTTCCATGCAAGTTTCATCTTCGCTCTTCGAATAGTCAACTAGTGTAATGATAGTCAACTAGTGCACCTATCTAGCTGATTAATAGTTGACTTGTCACATGTTGGTCGACTTGTTTCATGCCCCATCTGACATATCTTAATTTATTAGTCGACTTGTGATATGCTAGTCAACTAGTGCTTACTCCAACGAATAGATTTAACAAAATCTTCCCATAATCTTCATGTTTGAATGTTTACAACACGTTGAAGATAATTTCCATCTTGATTTCATAATGGTTTATCTCTTGCCCATAAAAGATTAAAATTGTCTTGATTTTGCACAAATCTTTTATTTAAATTTCAATCCAAAACACTTGAAATAATTTCTTAACCAATTCTATACATTTTATTATTATCAAAACATAAAAAGGATTTAATTTGTCAACCACCATTGATCCAACAGACTTGAAATACATAATTATGTGGGTTTGTGGTGGTCCCTTAAGTTAAGTCAAGTGCACTTTGACAAAAAGGCTTCTCCCGCCTGCCTACTAATGGCATCGAGCTCCTTCATGAACTTCCATAAATTCATGACTACGCAAAACCATTATGTGGGATTGCGTTAGTATGTTTTGTTCACAACTACACAGGAATCTTATGGGAAATATGTAGTATGTTTCATTTTGGATCCACCCAAACCATTTTGATGTACTTATGTTCTTATCATATGTGAACAAGTTTGATGCATTCAAGTTTTGTCATTTAAGAATTTGACTACATGATGTGAAACATGTGTTTTATGAACTCAATGAGAATTTTCTATGACAAGTGAATGTTTTCAAAGATTTAGCATATTGTTTCGTTATAAATTGTTACCCACGAGCTTTCAATCTCACCCCTTTTTTATACCATCTTCAAGTGATAGCTAAGAGATCAAGTGATCAAGAGCCTAAGGGAATTTCTCCAAATTTGTTTATTTTGTATTTTGAGTTGATTTTGGGAAAGCACAATGTTTTAGTTGCATACCAAGTTTATTTGTTTAAGAATATTTGTAACTTAAGACTTTGAGATGGTGATGTATTGAGGCTTGAAATGCCATTAAATATTTGTAAAATTTATTCTTTCTATGTTAAGGAAATATAAATTGTGCATGGATGATATTGAGATGATTATCAGCTTGAGCAGATGGTTTTTGAACATAAATTGTGGATATATACATATATATATATATATATATATATATATATACATATATATATATATATACATAAGTGAGATGTTATGAAAAAGAAAGATAGGAATTATGACTGATCAGATGTAGTTGAATGTAATGAGACAGATGAGTTGAGATTTGAGAGTTAATAAAGTCAATTTAGTAGCTGAATGATTATGTTCAGGACATTCCAAGTTTGCGCAGTGCAAAATTGCAAGTCTTCCATAAGGAAAAATTTGTGTTCTAAGTTCAGAAAAAAAAATTTGATTAATCTAGAAAGTTGTAGCTTATCCTTCTAGCTTTCCAATAGTATAGAGTATGAAATTTTGGACATCATATAAATGGAGATGCTCAAGAGTATACACTGTATCTTCTGTGCACTGTTTATCTTACATCTTTTGGTCCAATTTTGACCCTATAGATGATAGAATCTATCTTCAATTCTTAATGAAAGTTGTATATCTTGAATTCCTGTTTCAAATAATCTAAGAGTTACCTTGATCCAAAATCTCTAGAGAAAGTTATGTCAATTGCAAGACATCTTCTGTGTACTGTTCATAACCTTTTTCTGGTCATTGTTCATCTTGTATCGTCTTGTCCAATTCTGACCCTTTAGATGACAAAATCTTACTTTGATGTCTTCATGAAAGTTGTAGATTGTGAAGTCCTATTCATAACCCTTTAAGAACGACCTTGATCTGATGTCTTTATAGAAAGTTATACGAATTGCAAGATATCTTCTGTGTACTGTTCATAACCTTCTTCTGGTCACTGTTCATCTTGTATCATCTAGTCCAATTCTGACCCTTTAGATGACAAAATCTCACTTTGATGTCTTCATAAAAGTTGTATATATTGAAGTCCTCCTTCTAACCCTCTAATAATGACTTGATTTGATGTCTCTAGAGAAAGTTATGCTAATTGCAAGATATCTTTTGTGTACTATTCATAACCTTCTTTTGGTCACTGTTCATCTTATATTGTTTGGTCCAATTCTACCCTTTATATGACAAATTCTTACTTCAATGTCTTCATGAAAGTTGTAGATATTAAAGTCCTCTTTCGATCCTCCAAGAATGTCCTTAATCCGATATGTCTAGAGCACGTTATGCCATTTGTCCTAAACAGGTTCAATATGATTGAGGATGGAACCTTGTTTGATTCCTTCAACCCAATCTTTGTTATCTGACCTCTAAAAGAAGTGATCCTTGATACAATAGATTCCTAAAACATTGTGCTATCTTTCACAAAAATTATCAGCATTCCAAATTGAAGGAAAAAAGGTTTGATTGAAGGAAAGTGAGGGAATATGTTGGAATAGTATGAAATGGTGTTATTTTACTGAACATGCTTCGGCATTTTGAATATATCTGGATCTATAGGGTTCCAAATGAGATTATTTTTATTTTGGAGTAAACTAGAGACATAGATTTACAAATTATATGAAGAAATTGAATTCTGATTCAGCCTCTAAGATATTTAATTTCTGGATGAAATTTGGGTATTTATTAGAAACTTAAGACAATGGGAAATAGATGTTCTAAAGAAGTCAAATTGTGATTCTAATTTGAGGTTTCCCAAAATCTATTTTAAAGTTGAAGAAATGTGTTTGCTTACTTTTGTAAGACATCAGAGTTGGGCTCTAGAATCAGGGTCTAACAGTTGTGGTATCAGAGTCCAGAATTGAGATCTTACATGGGAATTTTTGAAATACATGTCAGGTTACATACATTTGGGTCATGTCATAGCAGACAGTAGTACTTGATCCTTAGTCTGAGTTGTATGTGTATAAGTCACACTTATGATCATTTGTTAAGAGTTTGAGCTGATAGAAATAGTAAGAGAAGAGAATGATGAACTGGAAGAATGTGAGAAATGAAAATTTGTGGATATTACGTAGTTCGATATGTTAGACATAGATGTAATACTTGTGGTTATGTCAGTGAATTTGGTGAAAAAATTTTGTTGTGGATATGTACTTGCATCAATATGGATTTGAAAATATTTTTATGAATTGACTAAGAAGAAACAGAGATATAGGTGAAAAATGACCAGATTTAAGGTGTACAAGCAAAGTAGAATTGAAAGATCGAACTTGAAAGTTAGAATGATTATTTGATTGTGGTGATAAGAGTTATGAACCGTATAAGAAGATATTAGTGGAATTGACATTTTTCATGATGTTACAATGGGAAATGAATTAAAAGATAAAGAGAAAAATATTGTCTAGGATCAATGGAGATTAAAGTATCATTTGTGTAAGATATAAATTGGTATGCGGCAGTAGTTAGGTTTACTACTTCATTAAGTTTTGGGTAATTAGAATGTTATGACTGTGTAAGAATGATAGGATCTTATCTTCTTGGGGCATTAAGAACGGTTGATAATGCGATGATGATAACAGATGATTGATAAAGATTGCATGAATAGTATAGATGATAGTAGCAAGAAATCTTCTTTTTAAGAAGAATTTCACTGAATTAGATTAAACAGATCAGATAGTTTATGTGAAGAATGATCAATGAAAGAACAAATTAGAAATGAATACATAATGATTCCAAAGTAAATATTGGATTCATATCTTTAGCAGAGACTTAAGCATAAGAGGTAGAATATATTGCTAAGAATGTAGGTGTTTTTGTTTGATGCAAAGTATCTAACTATATGAGTGGATTCCTAAATTTGGGGAGACATTAATTACTACTATGAGGAGTATATAGGTCCATGTTATATTATGCTTAAATGTGTTCGGGATATACAAATTTGACTTGATGAATGTATTACAACCACAAGAAGTTAAGTTTGCAAATAAATTGAAATATGTGGAGAAACAGTATGATGAGCAAACATTAGAATAAGTCAATGTGAGTTATAAGGAAATCGAAAGAATAGAGAAGATCATTCGAGAAAGGAAGTCAATTGGGAAATTGAAAATAATGTGAGACAATGTTACCTCATTGAGGAATTAGTTATTTAAGGAATTACGAGAACTAATCAGGGGACACATGGAGTTTGATAATAATTGTTTGAGTTAACAATTGCCCCGAAAGTACTATGGTATTGAAGATTAAAGCGATCTAAGCAAAATTTGATGATATATTAAATGTCTTCAAAAAATTGAGAAGAATAGTTGAATACTTAAAGAAAACCGTGTAAAACAGATGGGTAATAAAAGTAAAGAGAATTTTGAGGAATTATATTGATATTAATTATATCGTATGGATTTGAAGATTTTATAGTATACAATGATGTTGTATAAGAGATTTGGATAAAATCCAATGTAGCATAATAAAGTGATTTCATATATAGGGAGACAACTAAAGTCTTATGAGTTGACTATTCGATACATGATTTAGAGCTACTATATTAATGATTTCTTTGAAAGTTTGGAGACAGTATATGTATAGGAACATTTTGGATATATATATATATACGTGTACAGATCTGAAAGACTATGATTGTACAAATGAGTAATTCCAAGTAAAGTTAGTATTATATCTGATACATTAGATAGAAATTCATTATTGAGGTTATCAGATCTAGTGCAAAAAGGAGCATAAAATGTGGAGTTGAATTTTGGGCAAAATCAAAATACTATTTGCTATGGAATTCAGTTTCACATGAAAGGATTAACCAAGCCCAAATTGAGGATTCAGAAATCATGAATCTTATTGAGAGATTGAAAACATATCTGAATTTTGGGATCGAATAGGAATAATGATACATTGTGATTGAAATAAGAAGTATATGTACCGATAAAGATGATTGAGCAAAGAGATTGTTAGAAAAGTACAAATGGTAACGTAAGCTATACATCCTAGTAGAAATACGCCGAAACATCATTTAGCGACTAAGAATGTTGAATCAAGTGAGTGAATGTTTAAATTGCTGACGGTCTTAACTGTCAGAGATATGCTTAAGGCTTATAGTTTGAAGTTCATAGGAACATAAGATCCATGTATAGTTCTATTTGGCTTCAAGCATCACAATCATTATCATAGTGATTTCATTAGAATATTTTATGAGGAGTAAGATAACAAATAGGTGTCGTTTGCTTTTGTATTGTGATGATTAAGTCCTAAAAATGGTTGAAGGCCAGAATTGGAGATGTTATTGATAGGCGCAAAATTGATAAATATTATAAATTAAGTGATTCAGGAAAGATGAATTAATTAGGTGGATCAATGCTAAAGGCATAGAATATAGTAAGATAGACATAAGAGTTAAGTGTACTGACACTATAGTGATGTGAATTATTAAGTGAAAGATAAATTATCTCTGAGAGTATCACCGTGCCAAGGTGTGCTCAGGTTAGGAAAAAGGATTAGCTAAGACTGACATGAATAGGTCTATATGAAATAGTTATGAGAAGTGCTACTGAAGAAAAACGTCTTAGATTTGTAATGTGATATGTGTGAGTATGTTAAGAATATTGATATGATATGATATTGGTGTTATCGACACAGGAAGTAGAAAGAGTAATCTGAAGTATAATAAGGGAATAGTTAAGATAATGTGATATATGAATAAGTCATGGAAGGATTGATCGAATCCGTTGACTAGGCTCATTGAAGGAAAATTATTTGAGTGATGAAGTTAAATAGAAAATGGAGAAGCACAAGAGGAAGCATCCCCCTGCCCCTACATAAGTCAGGTAAGAATTTCTAGGATGAAATTCTTTTAAGAGGGGGAGAAATGTTGGCCCCCAAGTTTTTTTCTTGATGAATCGAATTCGTTGACTAGGCTCATTGAAGGAAAATTATTTGAGTGATGAAGTTAAATAGAAAATGGAGAAGCACAAGAGGAAGCATCCCCCTGCCCCTAGATAAGTCAGGTAAGAATTTCGAGGATGAAATTCTTTTAAGAGGGGGAGAAATGTTGGCCCCCAAGTTTTTTTCTTGATGAATAAGTATGATTTACATTAATTATGAGGTCTTTATGAAAGTTTATGAAGTTAATTATTATGTATGTTAGAAAGATTGTATGATATAGGTTGAATGAATTAAAGTGTTAAGGTTATAAGAATGTGCAAGGGTATTTTTGGTAAGACACTTAAGGTTAAAAGAACCTAAGCTTATAAGGAAGGGCAAAGTGGACTTTTCTCAATCATTAAGGGTAAAATGGAAAGAAAGAAATGTTGTCTTCTTCTTAAAGAAGGGAAAAACGAAAATAGGAGAGAAAGAAATGCAAATCAAAGAGAGAAAAAGCAGAGATTTCGGTGGTTGAGAGAAAAGAAGAGAGTTGAGCTAGGTTTTCTTCATTTCTTAGCTTTTGAGAGAGATTTTGAAGTGGTTCAAGAAGAGAAAAAGGTAGAAGAAGAGAAGAGCTTCCATTTGAGTCAAAGATCCCTTCATTTGGTGAAGAATCAAGAATGAAATCAAGAAAGTTAAGAGAAGCAAGAGCAAAGAAATTTTGATCAAGTCTTTAAGCAAGGAAATCAAGGTGGATGTATGTTTATAATATAGTAAATAAGCCACTAATGTTTTCTTTGAATCAAAGAAGTTTAATGATTTCAATTGCATCATAAGTGTTGCATTTATTGCTTTTGAATGATTTGAGAAATTTCAATATGTGGTTTTACGAATTGTGTGATGATTTATGAAAAGGCTTGAAAGTGATTTTTTGAAAAAACAATCATGTTTATGAAATCATGTTTTCGAAATATCTCATGTCTATGAAAAATAAAGATTCAGAAAAGTGCCATTTTGGGTAATATGTTTACAAGATATGAAATACATGATTATATGGGTTTATGGTGGTCTCCTAAGTTAAGTCAAGTGCACTTTGACAAAATGACTTCTCCCGCCTACCTACTAGTGACATGGAGCTCCTTTATAGACTCCCATAAGTTCA
This sequence comes from Erythroxylum novogranatense, assembly GCA_029891385.1. NCBI lineage: Eukaryota > Viridiplantae > Streptophyta > Magnoliopsida > Malpighiales > Erythroxylaceae > Erythroxylum > Erythroxylum novogranatense. The sequence goes on from CM057231.1 coordinate 56,319,630, forward strand.
TGGCTACGTAAAATCATTATGTGGGATTGAGTTAGTACGTTTTGTTCACGACTACACAGGACCCTTATGGGAAATATGTAGGACATTCCGTTTTGGATTCACCCAAACCATTCTAATATGCTTATGTGCTTATCATATGTGAACAAGTTTGATGCATTCATGTTTTGTAGTTTAAGAATTTGACTACGTGATGTGAAACATTTGTTTTATGAACTCAATGAGAATTTTCTATGACAAGTGAATTTTTTCAAAGATTGTGTTTATTGTTTCGTTATAAATTGTTACCCATAAGCTTTTAAGCTCACCCCCTTTTTCATCCCGCCTTTAGGTGATAGCTAAGAGATCAAGTGATCAAGAGCCTAAGGGAATTTCTCCAAATTTGTTTATTTTGTATATTGAGTTGGTTTTGGGAAAGCACAATGTTTTAGTTGCATACTAAGTTTATTTGTTTAAGAATTTTTGTAACTTGAGACTTTAAGATGATGATGTATTGAGGCTTGAAATGCCCCTAAAGATTTGTAAAAATTTATTCTTTAGATGTTAAGGAAATATGAATTATGCATGGATGATATTGAGATGATTATCAGCTTGAGAAAATGGTTTTTGAACATAAATTGTAGATATATATATATATGTTATGAAAAAGAAATATAGGAATTATGACTAATCAGATGTAGTTAAATGTAATGAGAGAGATGAGATGAGATTTGAGAGTTTAATGAAGTCAATTTGGTAGCTGAATGGTTATGCTCGGGACACTCCAAGTTTGCACAATGCAAAATTTCAAGTCTTCCATAGGAAAAAAATTGTGTTTTGAGTTCAGGGAAAAATCTAGATTAATATAGGCTGAATTAGGCAACGTTGTCTCCTAGAAAGTTATAGCTTATCCTTCTAGCTTTCCAATGGTAGATAGTATGAAATTTTGGACATCGGAATCGAAAGTTATGATCCTTATAAGTGGAGATGTTTAGGAGTATAGACTTTATCTTCTGTGCACTGTTCACCTTACATTTTCTAGTCTAATTTTGACCTTGTAGATGAAAAAATCTATCTTCAAGGTCTTCATAAAAGTTGTATATGTTGGAGTTATGTAAATATAGTGCCCTGGAAAGTAAGTGTATTTACATGTAACTTTATCTTCTTCAGTTACAGTTTTGTAATGAAAATATTTATTATTAATAAAACAAAAGAGTTTGGTTTTATCTGTATGAGCATTATATATCTAGTCATAAGGTACCAAGATTCTTTTGTAAGTAATATACATATACATAGAGATCTATGGAAACATGTATATTATTAGAATCAATTAATTGATTCACGCTTGAATAATCAAGTTGGTCGCTTGATTATGGTTTAGATATAGTGTTGCGATTTATCTCCATATAAGTAAAGGAGATTACTTGAGGAATGATGAGTTTCATATCATGATAGTAGTTGACTATCGATAATGGCACTATTAAATGAATCAGAATCAAGTATGTTTTCAAGAATAAAGTGGGTCGTTACTTTAATCTTAAAATATACAACTTAAGCATTCGCTATTATGAACCATAATCTTGATGAGTGGTAAACTCATATATGTTTCATTATAATTCTTGATATGATCGGAATGGATTTTTACGAGTATTAATCCGATTTCCGCATATTGGAATTATTAATTGAAACATGTATCAGGGAACATTCACTCAAATAAAGAGTTTATAGTGTTATCATCTCTTCTAGATGTTTTAAGGAGATTTGGTGATTAAACTGGTGCCAGTAGTTTGATGAACTAGCTACCCATCAAGTCTTAACACTGAGATAAGATCTTATGTGTTAATCACCATATAAAGTAAAATGAGAGATCTAGAAGGAAAAACCAACATAAGGGCAAAACGGTAATTTTACCCTTTGTTGTGCGGATGACTATAATAAGGTTCTAAATAGGGTTTGCAATTCGACAGATTCTCATAATATTTAATAATTCAAGAGTTCAACTAATTGTCTATAGTGGAATGACATTTAGTTAATAAGCTAGAATTAATTCCAATGAGATTGAATTAATTCTGGGCTTATTGGAGCTTAAATTATCAAAGTCCAACAAGATTCCCCACTTGGCTTTAAGGAAGGTTATCAAGCTAAGTAAGAAATATAAATAGAGGTTAATTAGAAGCCCATAATTGAATCTTGGGCTTGGTCTAATTAAAGAAGCCCAAATGTACATTTAGTAATGGGCTTGGTTTTTGGTTTAATGTAATTAATTAGATTAATTATATTAAAACAATTTTTTTTAAGAAGAAGATAGCAATTTCGGTTATTCCTAGGTTAAATGTGTAACCACACATTTGACATTAAAATGCTAAATAAAGATGGTCTTTATTATAGTTAATCATCATTAAATGGAGTTATGAACTTACCATTAAATGGTTTAATGGTTGTCTTTTAATGTTGGCTTGTAACCTATTTGCATTCATTAGATTAAAGATGAAAGATGTACATTAGATGGACCATCTTCCTTCTTTCTTCTTGGCAAAACCGAAATTAGGTATTGAATTTTAGGTTATGGTCTTTTCAAATAGCCATCATAAAGATAAATGAAGATAATCTAATTTATTGGCTATTTTATGAGTGATTAATGAAAGAAGTGATGCATTTGATGCCTCTCTCTCCTTCCATCCATGCATATACGAAATTGGTAGGCAAGAAAGAGTGCTTGCATGTTCTTTACACCTTCTCTCCTTTCATGAAAGAGAGAATCGAAAATACCAATTGAAATAGTTTCAATTTTGCTTCTTCTTCTTCGAAGAAAATCACCTCCAAACACTTCTTCTCCTTTCCCAACAAAGGATTTTGTTAACCTAATTGTCCTTGAAGAACAGGTGATAAATCTAATTGGTTGAGGATACTACAACAAGGAGAAAGTAGATTGCTAAAGGTAAAGAGTCAAAAGCAAAGGATTTAGATACACGAAGAAGGAGAGGATAGCGCAGCGAGGATTTAAAGCTGTAGCGAAGGAGTCGGTAATACTCTTGATCTTATTTATATTTTATTATCCTTATACCATATCATGTATGGATTGGCATGTTGATTTGGATTTGTTGCTTCCGCTGCAAGTAATGATTTCTTAAAAGTTTTGAAATCTACCATTTTTCCAAACAAAGCATTTTCTCTTTTTCCGATCCAACAGTATATCCTGAAGTCCTCTTTCAAATCATCTAAGAATGACTTTGATCTGAAATCTCTAGAGAAAGTTATGCTAATTGCAAGATTTTTTTTGTGCACTGTTCATAACCTTCTTCTGGTCACTGTTCATCTTGTATTGTCTAGTCTAATTTTGACCATTTATATGACAAAATATTACTTCCATGTCTTCATGAAAGTTGTATATGTTGAAGTCTTCTTGTTTACCCTCTAAGAATTACCTTGATTTGATGTCTTTAGAGAAAGTTATACTAATTGCAGCTTACCTTCTGTTTACTGTTCATAACCTTCTTCTAGTTACTGTTCATCTTGTATCGTCTGGTCCAACTTGTTGGACCAATGGTGGTTGACAAATTAATTCCACTTATGTTTTGATAATAATAAAATGTATAGAATTGGTTAAGAAATTGTTTCAGGTATTTTGGATTGATATTCAACAAAAGAATTGTGCAAATCAAGATGAGTAAGTGACAAATCATTGAAGAATCAGATGGGAGTTGTCCTCTAAGTGAAAATGACATAAAACATGAGGTTTATAAAGGATTTGGTCGGATGTTACCATAGATGGCTAAACAAGTCGACTTACACAATACAAGTTGACTTACATATGAAGATGAATTCACACAAGTCGACTTATAGGAAACAAGTCGACTTATCGAGGTAAACAAGTCGACTTATTGGAGAGCGGAGATGAAGTTTTTCGTAAATGGTTGAAACAAGTCGACTTATGAATTCGACAAGTCGACTTATTGATGCACAAAATCAATTCCAACGGTCATATTAGCTAAAAATGGTATGGAGATTATCAAGGAACGGCTATCACAAATTAAGCAACGGCTAGTAGAGTTCCAACAGCTATATTTCTTCAACTATAAATAGAGGATGGTGGAAGAAGAGCATATACAAGTGCCATAAGCTCAAATACTCTCATATTGCTTCAAATTGCTAATTATTGCTCTTATATTGTTACAAATTGTTTTGAGCATTTGTTCTTCAATCTTTATATTGTTTTATTACAATTTGAGTGATGAGTGAAAAGGTCACGTGAGGTAGGATTTGTGCCACAAGACAAATCGAGTGTAAAGGTTGCTTGAGCCGGAAATCAAGCGGTATTGGTAAGATTTGTGCCGGAAGACAAATCGAGTGTAAAGGTAGCTTGAGCCGGAAATCAAGCGGGATTGTAAAAAGTTCACACTCAACTACAAAGTGTGCAATAAAGTGATTGGCAAAATCCTAAGTGGGAGCTTAGGTAGAGGACGTAGGTCTTAGCACCGAACCTCTATAAAAGCAAGGTTTGATCTTCTTCCTACATTTTTCAATTAAGTTTATCAAAATTGTTTTTGTGTGTTTTAACTTCTGATTTTCTTGTAGAAATTATCAAAGAGTTTTAAGATCTATTCAACCCCCCCTTCTAGATCGCTTACAATTGGTATCAGAGCAGAAGTATCTGGGATGGCACATAACAAACTAGCGGAAGAAGGTAATACAAATTATCGCCCTCCTTTATTTAATGGTACTAATTATTCTTCTTGGAAAAATCCTATGAAGTATCACATCATAAGCGAAGGAGTAGAATATTGGAAGATAATTATCTTCGGTCCACAACCACCGTTAAAAGAAAATGGTGAGTTAAAAACGGAGCTGGAATACGATGACAATGACTGGAAGCAAGCGTACATCAATGCGAAAGCCATGAAGCTAATATATTGCGCTCTCACGGTTGAGGAAAGAAACTGAGTCAATTCTTGTACTAGCGCCAAAGAAATGTGGGAAAGGCTTCGCATCACCCATGAAGGAACTAACCAAGTCCGAGAGACAAAGATCAACATGCTTCTCCACGACTACGAAATGTTTGTCATGAAGGAAGGTAAGTCTATTTCCATTATGTTTGATCGTTTTGCAGAAATCGTAAATGAATTAGGCAACCTTGGAAAGCATATGACAGATAGCGAAAAGGTGAAGAAAATTCTTCGCTCACTACCGAAGGAATGGGACTCACAAGTAACCGCTATTATGGAGTCCAAGGATCTCAATCATTTGGAATTCAACGCCTTGGTGGGATCACTCATCAACTATGAGATCATTCTCAAATCAAGAGGAGGTAGAGGTAAGTCACAAAAATCAATTGCTTTAAAGGCTAATATTTCCTCTCTTGATGAAAGTGATGAAGAAATAGATGAAAAAGAGGATGATGAAGAGATGGCAATGTACGCCAGAAATTTTAGAAAATTCAAGGGACTTCTCAAAATCCGGAGGAAAGAATTAAATGGTGAAAGAAATGGAGAAAGAAAAAGGTATGCCTTGGAAGGAAATGAAGAATGTTGGAGATGTGAAAAACGGGGACATCTCGCAAGAGAATGCAAAAGCTCATCCTCCACATCAAACTTTCAGAAAAATGACAAATACGACAAAGGTAAAAAGAAAACTAGCCTGGTGGCAACTTGGAGTGATGAAGAAGATGCATATCAAAGTGATGATGAAAACAACCTGGCACTTATGGCAAAAAGTTCATCAAGTGATGATGAAAATGAGGTAACTTTCAATGACCAAGATCTAAGAGATTCTTTTGATGCTTTGCAAGCTGATTTTGAAGAAGCCATTGAGATTAACAAAAAATTAAGAAAGAAAATACGAGAATTGGTTGCTGAAAATAATGCCTTACATGAGACTATTGATGACTTAGATAGTCCAAAAGAAGATCATTCTGCATGGCTTATTGAAAAAGAAAATCTTATTTGTGAGCTTGATAGACCTAGAAAAGAATTTTCGTATGTGGTTGGAAAATTCGCAAATGGAAACGAACATTTTGAAAAATTGTTATCGTTACAAAGATATTCCATTTCTAAACATGGATTAGGATATGACCCTTTTGATAGAGATTGCACTTTAATTTCCAAATTTACTAAGGATGGAAAAATCACTTAATGTGCTAGATGTTTGAAAGATGGTCACATAGAAATTGCCTGCAAGAGTACTAGAAGATGTGTTAAGATTAAGAAAATTTGGGTTATTAAAGGCACAATACCACCTAATGTGGTTTATATGGCTAACCAAAATGGACCCAAGATGGCTTGGGTACCAATGAAAAGAAAGGATGTTACAGTTGTAGGTACAAGCAAGGAATGAAGATCTACTAAGCACATGGTACACTGATAGTGGAAGTTCAAGGCATATAAGTAGAGACAACAACAAGTCGACTTGTATGGGTCAATAAGTCGACCTATGATGTACACAGCACTATGGAGGTGAAACAAGTCAACTTATGTTTACACGGGTCCCATTGTTGGATTGTTATGTCATGTAATGACAATTGCCTTTATTTGTGTTCTTTGTTTTGTTTGTTTATGGACCGCATTACACTATTTTTTCATTTTCATATTGGTTCTTAATTATGACAAAAAGGGGGAGTAATATTGAAAATTGATAATTGGTATCTTTTAGTCATCGTCATTTGATTGAGGGGGAGTGTGTTTTGAGACTATTTGTGTTTGATGACTTGTTTCTCTATTTAATGTGATTGCGATATTTCATCGATTGTTGATTTGTATTAGTTGTTTTGATTATGACAAAAAGGGGGAGAAAAATGAAAAATTGGATAAAATGAGAAACTGGATATTCTTTAGTTACTTGATTAAGGGGAGTTTTTTAAATTTTATTTGTTCTTACAAGGTTATTAAATTCAGTGATTTATATGATTGAGGGGGAGACTTCTAACCAAAATGACAAGGTATAAAAACCTTGATCAATGTTTCCTTATTTTCATTTCTTAAACAATTTCTAAGTATTTTGTCATTATCAAAAAGGGGGAGATTGTTGGACCAATGGTGGTTGACAAATTAATTCCACTTATGTTTTGATAATAATAAAATGTATAGAATTGGTTAAGAAATTGTTTCAGGTATTTTGGATTGATATTCAACAAAAGAATTGTGCAAATCAAGATGAGTAAGTGACAAATCATTGAAGAATCAGATGGGAGTTGTCCTCTAAGTGAAAATGACATAAAACATGAGGTTTATAAAGGATTTGGTCGGATGTTACCATAGATGGCTAAACAAGTCGACTTACACAATACAAGTTGACTTACATATGAAGATGAATTCACACAAGTCGACTTATCGAAAACAAGTCGACTTATCGAGGTAAACAAGTCGACTTATATATAACAAGTCGACTTATTGGAGAGCGGAGATGAAGTTTTTCGTAAATGGTTGAAACAAGTCGACTTATGAATTCGACAAGTCGACTTATTGATGCACAAAATCAGCTCCAACGGTCATATTAGCTAAAAATGGTATGGAGATTATCAAGGAACGGCTATCACAAATTAAGCAACGGCTAGTAGAGCTCCAACAGCTATATTTCTTCAACTATAAATAGAGGATGATGGAAGAAGAGCATATACAAGTGCCATAAGCTCAAATACTCTCATATTGCTTCAAATTGCTCATTATTGCTCTTATATTGTTACAAATTGTTTTGAGCATTTTTCTTCAATCTTTGTATTGTTTTATTACAATTTGAGTGACGAGTGAAAAGGTCACGGAGGTAGGATTTGTCTTAAAGACAAATCGAGTGTAAAGGTTGCTTGAGCCGGAAATCAAAGGTGTTGGTAGGATTTGTGCCGGAAGACAAATCGAGTGTAAAGATAGCTTGAGCCGGAAATCAAGCGGGATTGTAAAAAGTTCACACTCAACTACAAAGTGTGCAATAAAGTGATTGGCAAAATCCTAAGTGGGAGCTTAGGTAGAGGACGTAGGTCTTAGCACCGAACCTCTATAAAAATAGTGTTTGATCTTCTTCCCTACACTTTTTCAATTAAGTTTATCAAAATTGTTTTTGTGTGTTTTAACTTCTGATTTTCTTGTAGAAATTGTCAAAGAGTTTTAAGATCTATTCAACCCCCCTTCGAGATCGCTTACACAACTCTGACCCTTTAGATGATAAAATATTATTTTGATGTCTTCATGAAAGTTGTAGATGTTGACGTCCTCTTTCTAACCCTCTAAAAATTACCTTGATCCTATGTCTCCAGAGAAAGTTACGTTAATTGCAAGATATCTTCTGTGTACTATTCATAACCTTCTTTTGATCGCTATCCATCTTGTATAGTCTGGTCCAATTCTGACCCTTTATATGACAAAATCTCACTTGTCTTCATGAAAGTTTTATACATTGAAGTCCTCTTTTGAACCCTCTAATAATGACCTTAATCCAATATCTCTAGAGCAAGTTATGCCATTTATCCCGAACAAGTTCAATACGATTGAGGACGAAACCTTGTTTGATTCCTTCGGCCCAATCTTTGTTATCTGACCTCTAAACAAAGTGATCTTTAATACAATAGATTCCTAACACATTTTCCTATCTCTCCACAAAAATTAGCAGCATTCTGAATTGATTGAAAAAGTTTTGATTGAAGGAAAGTGAGAGAATTTGTTGGAATAGTATGATCTGGTGTTATTTTACTGAACATGCTTTGGAATTTTGAATATATCTAGATCTGTATGGTTCCAAATGAGATTATTTTCAATGTGGAGTAAACTAGAGACATAGGTTTACAAATTATATGAAGAATTCAAATTCTAATTCAGCCTCTAAGATGTTCAATGTTTGGATGAAAGTTGGGTGTTCATTAGAAACTTAAGTCAATGGGAAACAGATGTTCTGAAGAAGTCAAATTGTGATTCCAGTTTGAGGTTTTCCAAATTTTGTTCTGAAGTTGAAGAAATGTGTTTGCTCACGTTCGTTTGACATCAGAGTTGGGCTCTAGAATCGAGGTCCAACAATTGAGACATGTGTGGCATAAGATGTGTTGGGCCCCGATCCGCTTTAAGCGTTTTTGATTTATTTTGAGATTAATTAGAATAATTTGAGACTTAGGGTTTAATTTATAGAATTTTATTGAAAGGGTTTAATTAAAATTAGAATTTTGAGAAATTCTTGGAAATTAAAAGAATAAGTTAGTGTAGGATTAAATTAGGAAGTTGTTTAGGTTTTAAGGCCTTAAGTTTATCAAGGCGGGCTTTTAGCCCATATTACTTGAAATTAGATGAGAAAGAAAGAATTAAAAATGAAAAAAAAAAGAAAGAAGGCAAGTGAGAGTCGTATGAATGGGAGAAGGAAATGAAAATGGTTTGTATATGGTGTTTTAAGTGAAACTACAACGCTTTTAGTATGGGTTTTAAGTGAGAAAGAGTTAGTTCTTTAGGCTTTTATCTACAAACTTCCAAACTTTAAGAAGGAAGAGAGTTTTCAGAAATTATAGAGAAAGAGAGGGTTTTTCGGTTGAAGAAGAAGAAGAAGAAGAAGAAGAAGGGAAGTAAGAGATAGGATTTTTATGCTTGGAAAAGAGAAGTTTAAGAGTTTTGTGTAAGAAGAAAGTGGAGGGGAAGGTTTAATCTCCCTATAGAAGCAAAGAGAATTTCGTGGGTTTTGTCCTAAGGTAAGGATTTTCGAATTTCTTTGAGTTATTTGGTTAGGTTTTAGTTTAAAGAGCTTAGAAAGGTTATGGGTAAAGTTAGATAGGTTAAATTCTACACTTTCGTATCCTTAAAATCGTCAGATTTTGATATCCTACGTTCTTATGGGATACTCTTGTTTAATGAAGGTGAATTAAGGCAATTGAAGGAAGGAACAAGGCCTTTGGATCAGTCACAAAGCTAAAAGAATTGAGGTGGGTAATTCCTTAATATTTGAGTTAATGAGTATATTACCGTTTTTATAACAAATGTGAATTAAGGTGTTAAAATAACTTGGAAACTTTGTAGGAATTATGCTTGATGATGTATTGGACTTGTATGTGATATTCTTGTTATGAATTCTTGTTGGAATAGTTGGTTCATTGATTTGTTAAGTGGAAATAATAAGAAACCGTGATTTCGAAAAGATCGCCGCTTGGCAATTTATATGGAAATGAATTGGTAAATGCCAGGAGAGGCAATTGTTCTTGAATTGTGTGAATTATATGTTTCTTTGGGTTTGTGGTGGTCCCATCTGAGTCAGGTGCACCTGTCTATTATAGGCTTCTCCCGCCTGCCCGCTAGTGGCCGTGGAGTTCTTCTGAAGGACTCCTATTCGTCACGACTACACATAACCGCTTCACGGGAATGTGTCGTTCGTTCTGTTTCGGATCCACCCGAACCATCTTGTTTGTGATCTTATGAAAAGTTAGATCGTTTTGTGATATGTGCTATTTGTAAACTGTTGATATGATGCATTCGACGAAAAGATTTGAAACTTTTAATGTTTTCTTTTATGTGATATTGTTTGAATATGAAAAAAAATGAATAGCGGTTTCTGCTTGTTTCTCGTTTATTAAGTTATTACCCACGGAGCCGTCGAGCTCACCCCCCCCCTTTTCCCTCCACAGGTGTCGAGCGAGAAACCGAGTCACCGCATCGGGATTGAGGCAACTCCGATGCAGTTTTACTTTTGAAGTTGTATTTGAAGTTATGTTTTGAGAAAAATAGGCTTTAGGTTGCATTTTGGACTTTTATGTAATTTTTACTACTTTTGATATAATCGGGCCAAAATGCCCTCTAAAGCCTTGTATGAATTTAATTCCACATGTTTGTAAGAGTTTTGGACTTGAAATATATCTTGTGTTTGTTTCTTGCAAAAGTATTGTTGTATGGTTGAGAATGAGAAAAGAAAAGAATGGGATTGTAAGATCTTATAGATTGGAAATGCTTGATGATTTAAGAAATATGTAGAAGCCTAGGAGTGTGTTGTTGCCTTGAGATATTGAGTTTTATGCAGGTTGTGTATTTGGTTGAAAATTTGGGATAGATGTAAATTAGGGGAGGTGCTGTCCATCTTTCCAGAAATTGGGCAGCAACTTCCATTCAATTTTAGAGTGGTTTAGAGCTTGAATTTGTTTGAATGGTCTTCTTGAAGAACGTAGAGAATGAATGGAGCTTTCCAACAACATGTAATATGTCTCAATTGGACTTAGAATGAAAGAGTTATGAGAATGGAAAGGCTTCAGCTGCTATTAGAAACACTGAACTTTTGCAGCAACTTTGGAAGACTTTTTCACCCTCTTAGAGGCTGATCTAGTTTTGCTCTCTTCAGGAAAATGTAGATTATCCTTCTACCTTTAAAATGAGATATGTCTTGCAGTTATTGGGATTAGTAATCAAAAGTTATGAGCTTTGAAGTTGACAGTTACTGTTCACATAAGCAAAGTTACTGTTCCATTGGTTAGATTTTAGACTGAAAGTTCACGTAGGTTTTTACCCTCTTTAGTGATTGAATTAAACTTAGCATCCTTCATAAGTCTTGTAGAGTATCTTTTTATCTTTTCAACGGGGTAAAATGCACCATTTTTAGACTTGGGTGCTAAAAGATATGAATTTCCAAAGTTTAGGCTATGTGTAGGAAATTGTGTTTTGGCTGAAACTTTAAAACCAATTATGATCATATTAATGGCTCAATTAGTTTATAAGTCCTTCTAGGAAGTTATAGAGTTCCCTTTCACCTTTCTTTTGCCACTGATTTCACAAAATTTCGGGTTCGGGGTGAAAAATTATAAGATTGCAAAGTTGAGAGTTTATTCAGTTTAAAAAAAAAAAAAAAAAAGTTTGATGTTGCTTGCGAGCGCCCTCGCTAGGGCAAAGGCTCGCCCTAGCGGGGCGGGCGCCAGCGTGCGCCCTCGCTAGGCGACGCCTCGCCTAGCGAGGCGGGCTCTCGCCTCGCGAGGCAAGGCTCGCCCTCATGAGCTCTGGCCTCGCTAGGCGACGCCTCGCCTAGCGAGGCCGCTTCGCCCTCATGAGGCAAGGCTCGCCATCAAGGCTGGCGTCATGGCGCCTGCTGCAGCCCGACGACTGCTTTTTGGGTGATTTTCCATTTTCTTTTCCTTTTCTTTTCCAATTTTCCTCTATCACTCTTTTGCTTATAAATTCCCTTTTGACCTCCGATTTGCACAATTTTGAATCATAAGTTTGAAAAAATAAAAAATAAAATAGACGTTTTTTGGAAAATGAGAGTTTGGATTTTAGTGGAAATTACGGATAAGATTATGTGATGATTTGGATATAAACCGTTTTTAGGCGATTTCGTGATCTATAAAGATCGGATTGAGGCGATTTCGATTCGTGTAATCGAGAGGTATGGAATTTTATTTTAGCTGAGAATTTAGATTTAGTTATGGGCCCTAGGCGGATTAATTTTTATTGGATGAAAATTAGAGCAATATTAGTAAATTTTGTTCGGATGACGTTAAATTCAGTTCAATTTGAGGTCTCTTTCGTGGTGAGGAATCCCTCCCTTGTGAGATGCGCGTCCAGATGTCACGTTGGACGTCGGGCACGCGACTCTCTGGGGAGGGGTTCCAACATTTATGGTATCAGAGCTTTCGGTTGTAGGTTCGGGTAGTTCGGGTAGAAAGAGAAATGTAAGGTTTCGGTGGATGTATTTGAAAGTAATTTATGTGTATTATTGTGTTATTTTAAATTGTTTTAAAATGCTTTTGAATGTGGATTTTGCATGAATTTTTGCATAAACTAAAGTAAAATTATTTTTGCATGCACTAAGATTTTCACTGGTTTTCTCTTGAAGGATTATTATGCCACGTCGGGGTAGAACCCGAGGGACTCGATCTCGCTCAAGTTCTCGCCAGAGAGTATGAGAGGGTCTCATGTTCCACAAGATGCAGGGACACATTCTGCTCCTGGCCCTGAGGCACCTAGTGTTCAACCTGAGGAACCTCCTCCTCCTCCTCCTCTTCAGGCTTAAGCATGGACCCTTGGTCTTCCGTGCCTTGCCCGTGCTTTACTTTTGCCATGGGTCAAGGGTCTCGAGCTTCCATGCCAGCTTCGATGTGAGAGGTGGTCATTTGATAAATCTGCGGAAGTATGGGCGGTGGACTTTCATGGCACCACCAATCTCAAGAAGCGAGTCTTGGTTTAAGAGGACGAAAGAGTCCTAGTTCAGATGAAATGTTACGATGAGGAGAAGCTAGAATATGCCGTCGATCTCTGCGGTGATGCTCTCCACCGGTGGGAGTCGATCCACAGAGCCAGTATGCCACCAAGCTTTTTATGGAAGGATTTTGGAGAGTTATTTGGAAGAAGTATCTTTCCGGTCTACATGCAGACAAGGCCGGGAGTTTCTTAATTTGACTCGAGAGAGATGATCACAAAGTATGAGCGGAGATTCACCCAGTTGTCGAGATATGCAGCTCATATTGTTGCCAGTGAGGAAGATAAATGTAGGAAGTTTGAGGGAGGCCTCCACCTGGGCATCGAGAGAAGGTAATGCTTCATAACTTCGTGACTATCAAGAATGGTAGATGTTTACACTCAGCCGAGAAGCTAGAGAACATCAGTGGAAGTGGCAGAAGAGAAAAGCGAGAGCAATCTGTTAGGAGAGAGGGGCAGATGCGATCGGTTGACAGGGGTGGTAAGAGTGCTCGGACTCAGAGTCAGGGAGGCAGTAGTGGCCCTCAGCAGAGTAGGCGATTCGAGGCGAGTCATCTGAGGTTCCTCGGCAGGAGGAAATAGTAGAATCGAGAGAAGCAGAATCGATTCCTCCGTGTCAAGACTGTGGCATCCGTGACGGGAGAATGCTATAGGGTATCGAGTGCCTGTTTTAAGTGCGGGGAGAAGGGCCACAGAATCAGAGATTGTCCTCAGATGCTCAGAGGGGAAGGATCTCAACCTCAGGCTCAGAGGAGAGCAGAGACAGTGGGGACCGCACGATGATCTGGGTAGGCGATTCGGGTCGATCGGAAGCCCAATCTTCCAGGGAGACCGAGAGGGCAAGCACAGGCCCGAGTTTTTGCTATGACTCGTGAGGAGGCTGCAGCTGCACCAGAGGTTGTTACTGGTATGGCTCAGCTCTTTCATTCTGATGTGTATGTTCTGTTTGATTCTGGTAGCACCCATTCCTTTGTCTCTGTTAGTATGATATTGTCTAGTATGCAATCAGTTCTATTGGATGATTTTCTGCTTGTTAGTACTCCGTTAGGGAGGAATGTCATCGTGAGTCGGATCTTTCGAGATTGTGAACTTATTATTGATGGATCTAGTTTGGTAGTAGACCTGCTACCTCTAGATCTGAAGGGGTTAGATGTGATTGTCGGAATGGACGTGATGGAAAAGTACAAGGCGAAGCTAGATTGTGGTCGAAAGGAAGTTGAATTTGATCTGGGAGAGGGTCAGACAGTGGTTTTCAGAGGAGATAGAAAGTTGACACCGCCAAGGCTTGTTTCAGCTTTGTTAGCTGACAGACTGATGTGGAGAGGCCGAAGCCTTCTTGGCGTGTGTTATGGATACCGATGTGCAGAGAGCAAGGTGGAGGATATTCCCATTGTGAGGGAATTTCTGATGTGTTCAGAGGAGTTGCGGTTTGCCACCGGAGAGGAGATTGAGTTTTCTATTGATTTGGCTCCGGGATGCCTCCTATTTCTATTCCACCTTACAGATGGCTCCAATTTGAAATGAAAGAACTTAAGGAGCAATTGGAGGATCTTTTGGAGAAGGGGTTCATTAGGTCGAGCACCTCACCTTGGGGTGCGCCGGTCTTGTTTGTTAAGAAGAAGGATGGCACTTGGCGATGTGCATTGATTATAGGAGGATCAATAAAGTGACAAGTGAAGAACAAGTATCCTCTACCTCGGATAGATGATTTGTTTGATCACCGCAGGGGCAACGGTCTTCTAAGATCAATCTCGTGTCCGCTACCATCAACTCAGGATTAAGGAGTCTGATGTGAGCAAGACAGCCTTCAGGACTCGGTATGGCCATTATGAATTTCTAGTTATGCCTTTTGGATTAACCAATGCTCCTGCTGCTTTTATGGATCTGATGAATGGGTCTTCAAGGAGTTTCTAGATCGGTTTGTTATCGTGTTTATCGATGACATTCGATATATTCAAGAATGAGGAAGAACATGGGGAGCACTTGAGAATTGTATTGCAGAGGTCGAGGAGAGAGTTGTATGCCAAATTCACGAAATGTGAATTTTGGCTTCGTGAAGTGGTCTTCGGGTCATATTGTTTCGAAAAAGGGTACATGTAGATCCCAAGAAGATTGAAGCTGTGGTGAACTGGCATGCTCCGATGACAGTGACTGAGGTGAGAAGCTTTCTGGGTTTGGCAGGCTATTATCGGAGATTTGTGGAGGGTTTCTCGATGATTGCCACTCCTTTGACTAAACTATTAAGGAAGAACCAGAAGTTTATCTGGAGTGAAGAGTGCCAACAGAGTTTTGAGGAACTGAAACACAGATTGACTAGTGCTCCAGTTTTGGCTTTACCCACAGGAGAGGAAGGTTATACTGTATATAGTGATGCTTCCAGAAAGGGTTAGGATGTGTGCTTATGCGCAGGAGATAAGGTGATAGCATATGCCTCACGCGCCTAAAACCTTATGAGATGAACTATCAGACCCATGATCTGGAGTTAGCAATGTGGTCTTTGCTTTGAAGATCTGAGACATTATTTGTATGGAGTGCAAACCAGATCTTCACAGATCATAAAAGTCTCAAATATCTGCTGAGTCGAAGGAGCTGAATTTGAGATGAGGCGATGGATTGAATCGCCAAGGATTATGACCTGTTGATTGAGTATCATCCGGTAAGGCAAATGTAGTTCTTGATGCCTTGAGTAGAAAGTCTTCCATAGCATATGTGCGAACATGATCTATTTACCGCTATTGGAAGAGATGGCGAAGCTCGGGATCGACTTGAAGAAGAGTCCGATTGCATGATTGCTACTTTCCGTAAGACCGATCCTCGAGAGAAAGTAAGAGAGTTGCAGGTTGAATCCCGAGTTGAGTAAGTCATGCGGGAAGAGGTGCAAAGGGTAAGGAGTCCGATATGGTCTTTGAGTGACGATGGACTCTGACGATCGAGAATAGACTCAGATTCACGATGTTAAGGAGGTTAAAGATGAAATTGGATGAGGCGATAATGCACCTTATGTTATGCACCCAGCAGCACCGGGATGTATAGAGATCTCGAGAACATTTCGGTGGAGAGGGATGAAAAGGATGTGGTGAATATGTGAGTAAGTGTCCGTGTGTCGCAAGTCAAGGTGAGCATCGTGCACCTTCAGCAATTGAGGCCATTACCCATTCCCGAGTGGAAATGGCGAGAGTCACTATGGATTTTCCGATGGGATTGCCTAAGACCAAGAGGGAGGCATGATGCCATATGGGTGATTGTGGATAGATTGACGAAATCAGCCCATTTTCCGCAATCGATGCATGATCCGCCGCATGTGTTAGCCAAGAAATATATTGATGAGATTGTGAGATTGCATGGGATCCGGATTCGATTGTATCCGATCGGGACCCTCGCTTACGCCGAGATTTTGGGCGGTTTGCAGGAGGCTTTAGGTACTAAGTTGAGTTTCAAAGATCGCTTCCATCCTCGGACCGATGGTCACCCTGAGAGGACCATCCGGACTCTCGAGGAAATGCTCGGGGCTTGTGTGATGGATTTTAAAGGAGCATGGGATGAGCACTTGCCTTTGATCGAATTTGCATATAATAATTGTATCATTCGAGCATTCAGATGGCTCCTTATGAGGCTCAGATGGGAGGAGATGTAGGACTCCGTGTGTTGGGATGCGAGAGGAGATAGGAGACTTTGGGTCCGAGATGATACAGATGACCGCTGATAAAGTCAATTTGATTAAGCACAGTCAAGGCAAACGGGGATGGATGAAGAGCTATGAGGATGCTCATAGAAAAGAAATGGAGCATAAGGTCGGCGATAAGGTGTTTCTTAAGACTTCTCCGTGGAAAGGGATTCTGAGATTCGGCAGAAAGGGTAAGTTGAGTCCGAGGTATGTGGGACCGTATGAGATTCTGGAGAGGATTGGTCCGTTGGCTTACAGGTTAGCTCTGCCTCCGGAGTTATCCCAGATTCACGATGTTTTTCATGTTTCTATGCTGAGGAGATATCGATCAGATCCCTCCCATGTCATTCAAGCTGATGAAATTCAGTTGAATGATAACTTGAGTTATGAAGAGCTTCCAGTGCAGATTTTAGATACTAAAAAAAAGGTTCTCAGGAATAAGACTGTTCAGTTGGTAAAAGTCTTATGGAGGAATCATTCTATGGAAGAAGCCACGTGGGAACCATTGGAAGCTATGAAGGAGAAGTACCCCCATCTCTTCAGTGATTCAGGTACGAATTTCGAGGACAAAATTCTTTTAAGGGGGGAGAAATGTTGGGCCCCGATCCGCTTTAAGCATTTTTGATTTATTTTGAGATTAATTAGAATAATCTGAGACTTAGGGTTTAATTTATAGAAATTTATTGAAAGGGTTTAGTTAAAATTAGAATTTTGAGAAATTCTTGGAAATTAAAAGAATAAGTTAGTGTAGGATTAAATTAGGAAGTTGTTTAGGTTTTAAGGCCTTAAGTTTATCAAGGCGGGCTTTTAGCCCATATTACTTGAAATTAGATGAGAAAGAAAGAATTAAAAATGAAAAAAAAAGAAAGAAAGAAGGCAAGTGAGAGTCGTATGAATGGGAGAAGGAAATGAAAATGGTTTGTATATGGTGTTTTAAGTGAAACTACAACGCTTTTAGTATGGGTTTTAAGTGAGAAAGAGTTAGTTCTTTAGGCTTTTATCTACAAACTTCAAACTTTAAGAAGGAAGAGAGTTTTCAGAAATTATAGAGAAAGAGAGGGGTTTTTCTTGAAGAAGAAGAAGAAGAAGAAGAAGAAGGAAGTAAGAGATAGGATTTTATGCTTGGAAAAGAGAAGTTTAAGAGTTTTGTAAGAAGAAAGTGGAGGGAAGGTTTAATCTCCTATAGAAGCAAAGAGAATTTCGTGGGTTTTGTCCTAAGGTAAGGATTTTCAATTTCTTTGAGTTATTTGGTTAGGTTTTAGTTTAAAGAGCTTAGAAAGGTTATGGGTAAAGTTAGATAGGTTAAATTCTACACTTTCGTATCCTTAAAATCGCCGATTTTGATATCCTACGCTCTTATGGGATACTCTTGTTTAATGAAGGTGAATTAAGGCAATTGAAGGAAGGAACAAGGCCTTTGGATCACCACAAAGCTAAAAGAATTGAGGTGGGTAATTCTTTAATATTTGAGTTAATGAGTATATTACCGCTTTTATAACAAATGTGAATTAAGGTGTTAAAATAACTCGGAAACTTTGTAGGAATTATGCTTGATGATGTATTGGACTTGTATGTGATATTCTTGTTATGAATTCTTGTTGGAATAGTTGGTTCATTGATTTGTTAAGTGGAAATAATAAGAAACTGTGATTTCGAAAAGATCGCCGCTTGGCAATTTATATGGAAATGAATTGGTAAATGCCAGAGAGGCAATTGTTCTTGAATTGTGTGAATTATATGTTTCTTTGGGTTTGTGGTGGTCCCATCTGAGTCGTGCACTGCCTATTATAAAGCTTCTCCCTTTTGCCGCTAAAGTGGTAGTGGAGTTCTTTCAAGGACTCTATTCGTCACGACTACACACATAACGCTTCATGGAATGTGTCGTTCGCTCTGCTTGGATCCACCCAACCATCTTGTTTGTGATCTTATGAAAAGTTAGATCGTTTTGTGATATGTGCTATTTGTAAACTGTTGATATGATGCATTCGACGAAAAGATTTGAAACTTTTAATGTTTTCTTTTATGTGATATTGTTTGAATATGAAAAAAATGAATAGCGGTTTCTGCTTGTTTCTCGTTTATTAAGTTATTACCCACGGAGCCGTCGAGCTCACCCCCCCCCTTTTCCCTCCACAGGTGTCGAGCGAGAAACCGAGTCACCGCATCGGGATTGAGGCAACTCCGATGCAGTTTTACTTTTGAAGTTGTATTTGAAGTTATGTTTTGAGAAAAATAGGCTTTAGGTTGCATTTTGGACTTTTATGTAATTTTACTACTTTTGATATAATCGCCAAAATGCCTCTAAAGCCTTGTATGAATTTAATTCCACATGTTTGTAAGACTTTTGGACTTGAAATATATCTTGTGTTTGTTTCTTGCAAAAGTATTGTTGTATGGTTGAGAATGAGAAAAGAAAAGAATGGGATTGTAAGATCTTATAGATTGGAAATGCTTGATGATTTAAGAAATATGTAGAAGCCTAGGAGTGTGTTGTTGCCTTGAGATATTGAGTTTTATGCAGGTTGTGTATTTGGTTGAAAATTTGGGATAGATGTAAATTAGGGGAGGTGCTGTCCATCTTTCCAGAAATTGGGCAGCAACTTCCATTCAATTTTAGAGTGGTTTAGAGCTTGAATTTGTTTGAATGGTCTTCTTGAAGAATGTAGAGAATGAATGGAGCTTTCCAACGACATGTAATATGTCTCAATTGGACTTAGAATGAAAGAGTTATGAGAATGGAAAGGCTTCAGCTGCTATTAGAAACACTGAACTTTTGCAGCAACTTTGGAAGACTTTTTCACCCTCTTAGAGGCTGATCTAGTTTTTGCTCTCTTCAGGAAAAATGTAGATTATCCTTCTACCTTTAAAATGAGATATGTCTTGCAGTTATTGGGATTAGTAATCAAAAGTTATGAGCTTTGGAAGTTGACAGTTACTGTTCACATAAGCAAAGTTACTGTTCCATTGGTTAGATTTTAGACTGAAAGTTCACGTAGGTTTTTACCCTCTTTAATGATTGAATTAAACTTAGCATCCTTCATAAGTCTTGTAGAGTATCTTTTTATCTTTTCAACGGGGTAAAATGCACCATTTTTAGACTTGGGTGCTAAAAGATATGAATTTCCAAAGTTTAGGCTATGTGTAGGAAATTGTGTTTTGGCTGAAACTTTAAAACCAATTATGATCATATTAATGGCTCAATTAGTTTATAAGTCCTTCTAGGAAGTTATAGAGTTCCCTTTCACCTTTCTTTTGTCACTGATTTCACAAAATTTCGGGTTCGGGGTGAAAAATTATAAGATTGCAAAGTTGAGAGTTTATTCAGTTTAAAAAAAAAAAAGTTTGATGTTGCTGAATGCGCCCGCTAGGCGGCTCGCCCTAGCTGGCGGGCGCCAATCGCTCGCTAGGCGACGCCTCGCCCTAGCAAGGCGGGCTGCTCTCGCCTCATGAGCTACGGCCTCGCTAGGCGACGCCTCGCCTAGCGAGGCCGCTTCGCCTCATGAGGGCAAGGCTCATCTCATGTTGGCGTCCGCGCCTGCAGCAGCCCTCCGACGCCTGCTTTGGGTGATTTTCCATTTTCTTTTTCCTTTTCTTTTCCAATTTTCCTCTCTATCACTCTTTTGCTTATAAATTCCCCTTTTGACCTCCGATTTGCACGATTTTCGAATCATAAGTTTGAAAAAAATAAAAATAAAATAGACGTTTTTTGGAAAATGAGAGTTTGGGTTTTAGTGGGAAATTACGGATAAGATTATGTGATGATTTGGATATAAACCGCTTTTGGGCAATTTCGTGATCTATAAAGATCGGATTGAGGCGATTTCGATTCGTAATCGAGAGGTATGGAATTTTATTTTAGCTGAGAATTTAGATTTAGTTATGGGCCCTAGGCGGATTAATTTTTATTGGATGAAAATTAGAGCAATATTAGTAAATTTTGTTCGGATGACGTTAAATTCAGTTCAATTTGAGGTCTCTTTCGTGGTGAGGAATCCCTCCCTTGTGAGATGCGCGTCCAGATGTAAAAGGCGAGCATGTGGAAGCTATAAAACCTTGAGGTCATGGGTTCGAGCCGTGGCTCACCCATGACCAAAGAGGACAATCTCGATTAAGGTTGATGTCATGCAGATAACCCAAGAACACTCGCCGCAGTATAACCTGCAAACACCTACGGGTGGGGGGTGGGGTCCAACAAGATGAGCATATAAGAGAGGAGTGAGGGACATGCATTTAGGGTTTGAATGCAAAATTTGCTTATCCTTATTTTTTTTGCATTCCATCTTCTTTATCACACCATTTTGCATATAAGGAATCAAGCTAACCTTATGTGGAAATCAAGGTAAAAGTTGGCAGTTTTCTCTTCATCTAGAGTTTTGTTATGTGTATGTAATTATTGAAGATGAGTTTTGAATGGGTGTGTTATGTGTAGAGAAGGAGAAGACCAAAGGCAAAGGCAAAGGGAGGCAAATGGAGTGAAGAAAAAGAGTTTTGATCATTTCTTTAAGAGGTATGGGAATTTTTGATATGTTTACGTGAATTTATGAATGTGACATGAGGTGAATTGATAAAAGAGTTGTTTTATAAGCAAATGGGATGTTTTTCTAAATTGGATGTGTTTTTGCATTGCTCTTGCATGATAAGACCAAAGTTAGTTGATTTGGGATGTGTACCTCACTAGATAGATAGGTTGTACTGAACATACTTCTATAATTTGTCCATATATTTTCCTTTACACCTCAAAATTGGATAATTCCATTTGGATATTAAACGAGAGATATAGGTCTAAACTTTCATGAACGAACCAAAATTTGATTCTACCTCTATGATTTTTGAATTCTGACTACCATCCCTATTTTCAAACATGCTATAGTGTTTTGGGTATAACTCCCAAAATAATTAACCAAATTGGATGAAAATTATGCCATTATAAAATATATACATAGGTAAATAAATGAATAGAAGACCCTAAAACCTAAGTTCAATGTTTTATATATGAAAGTTTCGAAACAAATGGAGACTGTCGTGTAATTTGCTACTGGACTATTTAGGTTGTCTATTTTTAGACCCACCATGTGCTGAACCCAAACGTGAATTTTCCTTACCAGTATGCCACCAAACTTTATTTGAACCTTTTCATTTTGGATGTCACTGATGCTTAGCAAACCCAATTATAACGGTAATATGAGATTCATCATGCATGTATTGTCTATATACTTTAATGCTTTCATTGATGTATTATTGAATAGGAGTGTGATCATAAAGCATATTAAATACGATTGGGGATGATAAACATTTTCAAATTATGATGTAAGCATAATGGAATGAATTTGTATGTTATGAATTGTTGCTCTTTAATTTGACTCTGAAATGTAATTATAATGTTTTGATGCTTGGCTTTAACTTGCCAAGTCTTAGTTATAGGTAAATAGACAAGCCTAGAAGGGTCTGAAATTGCTTTTGTTTATGAGACACTATGGTGTCTTTTGTTTTAGAGACTTATGTCTCTTCCATTTTCGAGGCTATTGGCTCTTCTGTAGACACCAATCATAGGTATCCTCTATTATATTCCCATTACCCACATTTGAAGAAATTAACAGGCAATTATTTAGATGTTTTGATATTTGTTCTAATTTGATGCAAAATTATATTATGAATAATCTCTAAATTTCATTTTGAATATTGTTAAGTGTATTAAAATATTTATGATTTTTATTTTATAATGTATTTTCCATCATTTGAATGTCATGAATCATTTGTATGTAGATATTAGGCGACTGCTGTGAGTAGTTGCCATCTTGCCTCATTATTCCCTACTAAGCTATATGCTTAGCACTGTGGTTTTTCCTCTATGTAGGTCGTGATAAATAGGGTTAAGGTTAGGACAACAGCAATGGCTAAAGAAGAACGAGTAACCTTTTGGAAGATTTTGTATATAAACATTGTGTTGAATTTATAAATATTAAAAAGGTGCAAATATGAATGCCCTATACTAATCATAACTTATGATGGAATTTTTTTTATATGGATATGATAATTGTAATATGTGACTTGTATAAACCACCTTGAAATATAAAATGTGATGTATGTTTGCCTTAGCCCTAGGAATTGTTGGATTGTCTAGGTCTGTTTTGTGTGCATTTGTATGTCCTCTTAAGGGGTATTAGGGTGTCTCCCTTCTTCAAGGAGAGGCCTATGAATGGTAGAAATTTGTTTTACCATATCCCCAGCTACCTGAAACTTTGACCTAGGATTTCTTTTCCCAGGAGTTTAAATAGAAATATGTTATGACAACCTATAAAAATGAGCAATGGAAATAGTTCTTGAGCCTGATATGAAAGAGAATTAAGTCGACTTAACAAATATACACCTTACCTATGCTTAATGAGGTTTTCTAGTGTCATTAGTTTAAAGATGACTTGAATGAATTAATTAAAGAGTATATTGCAGCATTCACTCTTCTGTAGCAAGTGAATTATCATCAACTGATTCAAGCTGTTATAAAAATAGAGAAGCAAGAGATAGTTAAGAGAGAGAAAGCTCAGCGAAGGGTTTTGCTAGAGGAGGTCAATCCTTGAGTAAAAGAAGCCATAAAGGTGCTTTCACTTCACAGGAATCCCCCCAAAGATCTGCATCTAGAGGAAGGTGATAAGGCTTTCCCCCATCAACTGATTTTGGTATGGGTTCCTCTACGAGCCAAGGTTCTTGTACATCAAAATGCCCTCATCACTCCAGATATCATTGGGGTACTTGTAGGAGGACTACAAGTGCATATTTTTGATGTGATAGCGTTGATCATTTTGTGACAAATTGTCCTGTGAATTAGTCTTAGGTGTCACAAACTAGTAGTGAAGCTTCTAATTCACCTACAAAAAATAGATGACGTGGTTAGGGTTTAAGAGGATTTGGCCAGTTTAAGCCTAATTTGAGTACTACTTTAGAAATTGTTGACTGACCTATGGCACCTTCTGCTACACCTCAGGCCTATGCTATAAAGACTCACGAGGACTAGGACACACCTAAGATCATTATGGGTACTGTTTCGCTCTCTAACTTTAAAATGCAAGCTTTGATTGATCCTAGATCTACCCATTCTTATATCTGTGTTGGAGAATTTTTGATAAAAAGGTGCCTATAGATTGGTTAGATTATGATGAATTTGATATAATTTTGTGTATAAATTGATTATCTGAGCATTAGACAGTTGTTAATTGTAAAGCTAAGACTATTGTGCTTAAAAAGCCCAATCAAAATATTAAAAAAATATTGTATGGAATCCACACTAGTCCTCTGACTAGTGTGATTTCTACCATACAGGCCTGAAGGTTTCGTAAGAAGGGATAAGAAGCTCATTTGGCTTTTGTTCTTAATTCTAAGAGAGAAAGTGTACAACAGCAAGACATTCTAACAGTGAATGAACTTCTAGATGTTTTCCTGAAGAACTATATGGGCTTCCTCTCGAAAGGGAAGTGGAGTTATCTATTGAAATTATTCCTAGCACTGCTTCTATATCTAGAACACCATATATGATAGCTCCTACTAAATTAAAGGAGTTAAAAGTTCAATTGTTGGAGCTACTAAATAAGGGATTTATTTAACCCAGTATCTTACCTTGGGGAGCATTGGTTTTATTTGTTAAAAAGAAAGATGGTATGAAGGTGCATTGATTAAAGGCAATTGAACAAGGTTACGGTGAAGAATAATATCTATTGCTAAGGATAAAAGATTTGTTTGATCAGTTAAAAGGTGCATGGCTATTTTTAAAGACAAATTTATGATCAAGATATTATCATCTCGGGTAAAGGGTATGGATGTTTCAAATATTGCATTCAGAACCCGGTATGGACATTATGAACTCTTAGTGATGTCATTTAGGCTAACTAATACACCTACTACATTCATAGATCTGATGAATAGGGTGTTTAGGAACTATTTATACCAGTTTGCTGTGGTATTCATTGATGATATTCTGGTTTATTCCGAGAATGAGCAAGATTATTCTCAGTATCTACAAATTATGTTACAGACTGTACGAGAAAAATAGTTGTATGCCAAGCTAAGCAAGTGTGATTTCTAGCTTAAGGAAGCATCCTTTTGGGACACGTTGTCTCTTCTTAAAGAATTAGAGTTGATCCTAGTAAGATTGAAGCAATTATTAATTGGAAACCGCCATAAAACATGACTAAGGTAAGAAGTTTTCTAGGTTTGTCCAGTTACTATTATTGATTTGTAAAGGGGTTTTCGGTGATATGTCTCCTTTGACTAGACTAATATGAAAAGGAGTGAATTTTGAATGGTATGTGATTGGACCAAATTTATACTATAAATTAGGCCCGTTTTCTTTAGTAATTATGCATCTGTTGACTCCTGATCTATGATTTTTATGCTTATTTTGGTCCCGTATATTGAGTTTTGATAAATTGCACATTGTCAGTATTTTGTTGTCATTTGTCATTAATTCTGCATAATTTTTATTGGGACAATTGATACTACAAATAGGTTGTATTTTGTAGGACCAAAGGAGTCAACATTCAAGAAGTAAACATGCCGCGAGATTCGCTGGGGCGAACCAGACCCTCCATTCGCCGCAGCAAATTAATGGTATTCAATGTATTCGCCATGACGAAAGTGACCAAACTCATTCGCCATGGTGAACTACAACCATTCGCCGCAATAATGTCGGGTAACCCGGCCTATAAATGAAAATTAATCCACTATTCTGACCCGGCCCGCACAACTCCCTATAAAATCTTGCCATTTAGGGCAAAAACAAGCGGCCGCACTCCCGAGGTTAACTTCTTCTTCTCTGCTTTCTCCGCTCGCCTAATAGGTTTTTGTTTTCTCGGTTTTTGCGCTTGATTCGGAGGCAATGTACATCGCCTACATTCACCACCTTCTTCCGCTTTCATTTCGCCATGACCATTCCTTCATCCTTCATCGCCCGAGTCATGAAAGCGTCGGTGTCCAAAGAAGGATGGACTCTCACTGCCGTGATGAATGGCTAAGTCTCCGATCTCTTGAAAATGGAGTGAGGGTCTGAGTTCCGTGAGCTTAACTGGGGTAATCGATCTTAGTTTTAGATTTCCGTTATATTTTTGTATCAACTCCGAGTTGGAGAATACATTATATGATGGATTGAATCTGGTTATAGTTTAATCGGATGTTAAACTTTGATATATGTTATGGATTGATTATTGTTGAATGTTGTGCTTAAATACATGGAGTTCATGTATATCAGTTGGATGATTGCATTAATCAATTTAATCTGCCTAGTTGTGTTTGATCGAGTTGGTCAGGTTATTGTTTGATCGATTTATTGCATTAATCATTCTATACATACACTAAGGTTTTTAACAAATTTTAATTAATCGAGTTGATTAATTAATTTTTGGACTTAACGAGTTGTTAAGGTTTAGCTTTCGAAACTTAGTGGATTTCAAACCCCGATATTACTTTGAACGATGATGACCCGAGCTACATTTTCGTGGAGAGTTTTTATTAATTGTTTTAGTCCCTTTAATTTCAATTGCCTTATCTTTTCAAAATCCCAAAATATTTACCTTTGCTTTGGTTTAGTTTAATTTTAGATTAATCAATCAAAACCCCTTTTATTGCTTTCATTGCATGCATAATTCAAACATTAAGTTAGTCTAGATCAATTGCATTGGTTCCTCGAGAGTCGACCCGAGGTTGCATCCTCGATTGCAATCCTTGGTATAAATTTTATTTGACCGATTTCGAGGATCAATTTTAAATTGAATGATAAGTCACGATCAAATTGGCGCCATGCTGTCGGGAACCAAAGTAATTGGTTTTCTAGGTTAGCCAAGTGTTTGTTTTACATTTTAGTTTAGTTATTTGCATTCTGCTTTTGCATTTCATAATTTTTTTATTCTGCTTGCTTCAATCTTTTTAGTGTTAATTCTGCTTTGCTTTAAGTGTTTAGTGTTATTGTTCCCGCTATTGTGCCTAATTTCGAGTTATTGTGCTTTTGTCAGTGATTCTTGGTCGATAAGTTCATCATTCGTCGCAACGAAGTTCATCGCTCGTCGCAACGAAGTTCATCGCTCATCGCGACGAATATTCGCATTTTGTCCTCGCTCGCCGCAATGAAGTTCCTACGAGTCGCGACGAACAAGAGTGAATTAAACCCTTTCGTCATTTGTCGCTTTAGTGAGCTAATTTAGGAGAACTTCTTTTGTGCATGCCCGTAGACTTAGGTTAGTTCATTTTCAACCTGAAATCGAGCGATACTTAAGGAAGCGAGGAAAGACAAAAGAGAGCAAGCAACCCTTAACACATTAGAACATCAAGTAGGAGAAATGGTCGAGATCAAGAATTTCCGGTCACCAACCTAGAACGGAGATCATGGATTAAATGGTGATCGTGAAAGAGTCGATGAGAACATAGGGAACAACAAGCGAGAACGATCGAGAAGCTACGACCTCGGACGTCAATTATGACCCTTCATCATAGCCTCCCTTAACTTCGACGTGAATTTCGGGTTAAGGGCTATTGATCAATTCTCTCCCCAAATTTCACGGTTTGGCAAGAGAAGATCCTACATGCATTTGCAAGCACCGACAATGATTTGTCAAAGCATGAAACCCGTAGGAGCTCCCTAGATCATGTGTTGTGGAAGGTGTTTCACTTATCCCTGAAGGAAAGGCTCTGGAGTGGTACATGAGTCTCCCAAGGCATGTCGCGAATGCCTATCACAGTTAGGGCCAATTTGAGAAAAGCTTTCCTGGAAAAATATTTTCCAGCCTCGAGGACGCCATCAATGAGGAAAGAAATTTATTCTGCCAAGCAAGACTATGACGAGTCCTTGTATGACTTTTGGAACAGATTTCAAGATCTGTTGTCTCGGTGCCCCCATCATCAAATTCCTGATGAACAGCTTGTTCAATATTTCTATGATGGGGTGAAGAATCGAGAAAGGAAATGTTAGATGTCGCTCAGAGGATCGTTGATCGACCTCACCGCACTCAAGCGTGGGCCTCGATCAAAAGGATGGCCCTAAATCATCAAGCATATAGTGTCGAGATTCCAAGAGTGTCCATGAAGTGGGAGCCATGTCGGCTCGTAAAAAGGATGGAAAGCCCGGAATCAAAGGTGGATTCTCGAACATCGGATAACTTCACGCTTGTCCTCGACACGACGGAGTTAAAGAATTTGAATGCACATCGCCATCGCTTCCATCGAATCGCCGCACTTAGTTGCGATTCTTGCGGATCGGTGATGCACATAACCAAAGGTTCGTCCCGGAGGTATGAAGAAGTCTCGCAGGTGTACCCGGGAGACAAAATCCTAAGTGGGACCCGCTCCAACACGATAATGAAGGATGGCGATCTCATCCTAACTTTAGTTGAGGAGTAATGAGGAAGAGCACCCAACCGCTTTCAACAAGGGAGTGGAGCTGGACCATCTACAAACTAGTTCCCTGATCAGCAAGCATTGACGGTGCAACCACAACCGCCAAAAGAGGACACCAACCAACTGCTACATGGTATGATGACGTTGATGAAGGAAGAAAGAACCTCCACGGCTAATCAATTCAACGCCATCGCAAACTTAATCCAACAGGATTCCGCTAAGAATGCTGCCCGCTTTAGTGCCTTGGAGAAACGGATGGACCAATGGGAGACCAAGGCCGAGAACATGAACGCCTACGTCACCCAGTTGTCCAACAACTTAAGTGAAAATCAAGCGAGGAGTAGCGGATCAATTCCTCCAACACGGTTATAAATCAAAAGCCCGAATGCAATTGAATTAAGGAGTGGAAAGAAAGTGCAATTTAGCATTCCTGATAAAGAAGAATGCACCGAAGAAATCGAGGTTGAAGAGGAGCCTCAAATTAAGGAAAAGCCGGATGTGAGATCCGAGAGTGAACAAGAAGAGAAGTTGAGAAAAGAACAACCATCAAGCAGTCCAGGAGAAAGTGCTGCAAAGGAAAAATCTAGTGGAAATGAAGCAACACAAAGGGAAGTCAATCAAGGACCTTCCTTCCCAAATTCCTACTGATGAGCAAGAAGGTCAACGAATTGAAACATGAAAAGGAAATTATTGACCTTTTGGGAAGGTGGAAGTGAATGTGCCCTTTTGGACTGGTTAAGAGAGTTCCGCCACGCTAAATATTTGAAGGACTTGTGCACAAACAAGCGTAAGTTTAGGCGAATGAGAGAGTCCAGTGAGCTCAAACGTGTCCGCATTATTCAAGCCCCAAATTCTGTGAAGTGTCAGACTCAGATCGCTCACCATTCCTTGTGTCATAGGAAAGGTGACAATTGGAAGAGCGTTCTTTGGATTTGGGAGCGCAATCAATGTGATGCCAAAATCATCTATGAAGCCCTGGGGTTAAGAGCGTAAACCTACTTCGTAGTGTTACGGTTGGTCGACAGATCCTTCCGACACCTCAGGGGCATCATTGAGGACATTCGGTCCAAGTGAAAGGATTAGTGTTCCTGCCGATTTTTACGTCTTTGGATATGTTCATCAAGTGGTGCAGATACTTCTAATCCTGACGACCCTTCCTTCTGGACGGCAAGTACAATGATCAAGATGAAGGAAGGAAGATCACCATGGAGGTTGGTGATCAACACGTTAGCTTCAACATGTATGAAGCTATGAAGCACCCTAACGAGGATTACCCTTGCTTGGGGTGAATATGCTTGATGTTGTGATTGATGATGCTTGTTCGAATTTGCGTAAACTCTAACCCCACCACTAATGATCTCTTTGAGGCGCTTTATTTTGATGATAGTGCAGTGCTTATTCGATACGGAATGGACATGGAGCTGCCCAGACCCAAGTCGTTGACATGGAGCTTGGATATCAACCGCACGTCCATCCCGAGCTACAAGATCCACCGTGAGCACCTGTGTTTCTTTTCCCGCATTTTCAATATATTTGTGCACATTATTCGATTTGACTTGAAATGTCAGTGTTGCATGAATGTGTTGATTAAGTGTGGGGAGCAACCCATCCAAAGAGGAATAGCTGTAGTTACGTGGGATTTTCATTTCTATTTCAATAAATTGATTCCTCTTGTTAGCTCCGCATGTTTCATGCTTCTATTGTGTGCTTGCTACTTCGCCATCAGGACAATGTCATGTTTAAGTGTGGGGAGCCGCCCTTTTATATTTTGCATTGTACACCTATTAAAACTTGTGCATAATTTTGTGGACCCGTTGCTTTTACTGATAAATTTGGACTCAATCAAAACATTTTCTGCACTTGTTCTTTTGTGCCCTTGCATGCAAAACCCTTATAAGTTTCAAACTGATACTTGAGTTTTTGAAAATGCTCTCCATTCTTCGAACGATAATTGGTTTTGGCAAAATTTTAACTTTGAAGTTTTCAAAACAAAGTAATGGGAGCATGCTAACAAGGTAGCATTTTAAGTTTTTAAGACTTGAGATTGATCATTGAGACAAAAACCTTGTTGGAAGGATATTCGAGCCAAATTTTTCTTCTATATTTTTGTGTGTGCATCTGCTTAGTCCATTCTTCTCTAGAACTTGTGTCAATTTTTACTCAAAGCTTGATGGACTAGATTTTTGTGGATATGATAGAGGCGTTCTTTCTTTCAACTCTTTCCCCAAACACCAACCCTTAAACACTTTTTCCTCTTGCTAGCCCTCGAGCCTTTTGCTATGAGCATTTGCATACATTCTTAGATGATCGGTAGTTTGTGTTTAGTTATTAGTCATTGAAAAAAAGTGTTGAAAATGAAAAGTGTTAGTCTTGTGTATCCCGAAAAGGGATCATAATGTGTTGCATCCCAAAAAAGGGATTAGCATCTCAAAATGAGATAACCAAAAAAAAAAAGTGTGTATTCAATTTATTTTAGTGTAGTGTTTTAGTTTTGCTGTTGACATCGATTCCTCACTTTATGCGCATGCTCATATTTTTCTTTCTTTCACATCATCCATTCATTTAGCCTTCCGCTCATTACAACCTTAAAGACCTCTTGATCTTCAAATTGATAGTCCTTGTAGTGAGAAATAAAATTGATATGCTTCATGGTAGGAGATGTATTAAGCGATTGAGAGAAAATATCCCTACTATACAAGTGAGACGAGCGTAAACACCATATCCTGAGTGATTCTCTGTTGTTCAATCTCTTGTGCTTAAATTCTTTCAATGTTTGTTTTATTAGCACTCTTTCAATTTGCTACGTTAGAATTCTGATAAAGTGGATTGAGTCAATTTTGGTTGTTGTTTGAGCATGGGCAGAATTTTCTTTTACTCTTGTACCTTTTTGACTCTTATAAGCTTTGTTCAGGAGTACAAAGGTTTAAGTGTGGGGGAATTTGATTGGACCAAATTTATACTATAAATTAGGCCCGTTTTCTTTAGTAATTATGCATCTGTTGACTCCTGATCTATGATTTTTATGCTTATTTTGGTCCCGTATATTGAGTTTTGATAAATTGCACATTGTAAGTATTTTGTTGTCATTTGTCATTAATTCTGCATAATTTTTATTGGGACAATTGATACTGCAAATAGGTTGTATTTTGTAGGACCAAAGGAGTCAACATCCAAGAAGTAAACATGCCGCGAGATTCGCTGGGGCGAACCAGACCCTCCATTCGCCACAGCAAATTAATGGTATTCAATGTATTCGCCGCGACGAGTGACCAAACTCATTCGCCGCGGTGAACTACAGCCATTCGCCGCAGCGAATGTCGGGTAACCCGGCCTATAAATGGAAATTAATCCACTGTTCTGACCCGGCCCGCACAACTCCCTATAAAATCTTGCCATTTAGGGAAAAACAAGCGGCCGCACTCCCGAGGTTAACTTCTTCTTCTCTGCTTTCTCCGCTCGCTCAATAGGTTTTTGTTTTCTCGGTTTTGCGCTTGATTCGGAGGCAACAGACATCGTCTACATTCACCACCTTCTCTTCCGCCTTCATTTCGCCGCGACCATTCCTTCATCCTTCATCGTCTGAGTCATGAGCAGCGTCGGGTGTCCAGCAGTGATGGACTCTGCTGCCGTGATGAATGGCTAAGTCTCCGATCTCTTGAAGATGGAGTGAGGGTCTGAGTTCCGTGAGCTTAACTGGGTAATCGATCTTAGTTTTAGATTTCGTTATATTTTTGTATCAACTCCGAGTTGGAGAATACATTGTATGATGGATTGAATTCGGTTATAGTTTAATCGGATGTTAAACTTTGATATATGTTATGGGTTGATTATTGTTGAATGTTGTGCTTAAATACATGGAGTTCATGTATATCAGTTGGATGATTGCATTAATCAATTTAATCTGCCTAGTTGTGTTTGATTGAGTTGGTTGTGTTATTGTTTGATCGATTTATTGCATTAATCATTCTATACATACACTAAGGTTTTTAACAAATTTTAATTAATCGAGTTGATTAATTAATTTTTGGACTTAACGAGTTGTTAAGGTTTAGCTTTCGAAACTTAGTGGATTTCAAACCCCGATATTACTTTGAACGATGATGACCCGAGCTACATTTTCAGGAGAGTTTTTATTAATTGTTTTTAGTCCCTTTTAATTTCAATTGCCTTATCTTTTCAAAATCCCAAAATATTTACCTTTGCTTTGGTTTAGTTTAATTTTAGATTAATCAATCAAAACCCCTTTTATTGCTTTCATTGCATGCATAATTCAAACATTGTTAGTCTAGGATCAATTGGTGCATTGGTTCCTTGAGAGTCGACCCGAGGTTGCATCCTGTATTGCAATCCTTGGTATAAATTTTATTTGACCGGTTTCCGAGGATCAATTCTTAAATTGAACGATAAGCCGCCGATCAGTATGCTAGATGTTAAGCTAGCTTTGATTTGCTACAAAATAATGCTCATCGAAGCTCCTGTATTGGCTTAACCTACTTATGATAAGGAATATATTATGTTTAGTGATGCATCTAGAAATGTTTTAGGTTGTGATTTGATGCAAGATGATAAGGTGGTTGCATATGCCTCTAGGTAACTGAAGCCACACATACAGAACTGTCGGACCCCTGCTCCCAGAGCCCAACTTCCGTAGACCTGAAACCTTGCGCTTATTACATTGCAGTGCTATAGGCTGCTGTTCCATAAAAATGATGAGCGCACACTTCCTAAACACAAAAATCACACATTGACTTATTCATATCAAATATAACTTAAAGCCTCACGTTCGTATAGAGGCAATAATCACCTTAATCGGAATTATATAACTGAAGATACACTCCAAAAAACCTAAAAGAGTTCATACCTGAAACATGCTCTCTTAACCGACATCTCACTTATTTTAATGCAAACTTCTTCAATTTAACTCCAAATGATACCAATTTTTGTAGCAAGAAATATATATGTCTTATAAATCCAATGGTTCAATCCTCACCTCAATTGGAGGTCGGATGAGGGATATATTCCCAAAAGAATAGACTATGTTCACTTCTAAAATCAAAATGAAACTCTTTTGGCGCGATTATCATAACTTTTTATATAGATGTTTGAATGTGTTTGTTCTTTCACCGTTTAAAAGTAGACATCTAGATCTACAACTCTCATGAAGACCAAAAACCGATATTCGGCCTCTAACAATGTTCAAAAATACCATCTTTCCTGTAGTTGTCCGTTAAAGGGACACACATGTCCGTTTAACGGACACGTTCGGGTGAAAGTATCCTAAATGCTTCGAGAATGTCCGTTAAATGGACATGCAAGTCCGTCTAATGGACATGGGCAGGCTAAGGGGTGTTTTGGCACCCGAGGATGTCCATTTAATGGACATTCATGTCCGTTTAACAGACATTGAATACTCCAAAACTCCAAAGCCTCTCATCTTCAATCCAACTTCAAACCACTTGTAACTATCATCTTTCAAAACTCATAACTTCTTAATCCTAACTCCAACACGTGCATACTATACCTCCATGGAAATATAAAAAGATGCTCTACAACTCTCATGAAGGATGTAAATGTTAATATCATTATTAATCAAGGTAAAAAGCCACTCAAAGGACTCTGCTCATTAAAGACCAATGTAACAGTAATGTAGCTAAATGAACATTGACTGAATGTGTTCTTCACCTCATAACTTTTTAACCCTAAGTCCAAATGAGACAAAGGATACACCCTTAGAAAGTTCTGAACTTCTAATACAATCTTCACGAAGATTTTCTGATCTAAATCAAGCCCTAAGAGGGTCTAAAACTGAAGCGAAGTTTCTGTCAAATTTTTAGGAAAATTTGACAGCACTTCCCTTGAAATTACAACTAACCAACTTCAGTCCTAGCTCCACCACCTGCATAAAACTCAATATCCAACCTCATTCAACATAATTCAATCCCAAAAGTATCTCCAAATGCAATTCAAGGCAACAACCGCACTCTTAGCATTCTAATCATATCCAAACTATACAATGATGCAATTGTTTTAAAACATACATGGATTTCACGAAATACATTAGAACTTAACATTCTTTCATTCATATGAAAATATGAGTTATTACAAGGCTTTAGAGGGCATTTTAAGCCACTACCTCGAATCCAAAATAAAAACTTGCAAAAGCATCATTTTCCCAAAATGCATCTAAAGCATTGATTTACAAAAATTAACTTGAAATACAAAAATTATCCATTTCTGGAGTAATGCCTTTAAGCTCGGTGGTCGATCTCGTGCTCCTCACCGAGATGGGACTGAGTTGAGGGGTGAGCTTACGCTCGTGGGTAACATGTTTATATTTATGCAAATAAGCTGAATTTATTTCATTATCCATACTGCTAGCAAATCTCTCATCAAACAATCATACAACTTTGCATTCATAAATTCATCAAGCTAAAAGCATAACTTTCATGATTTATGCATCTATCATTCTTGCAAATACATGCTAACACATAAACACATAGCTAATGGTTCTGAAGATAAGTCCATTAATAATCGATTTAGCTACACAAGTGTAGTCGATATCGAGGAGTCCAAAAGGAACATCCTATGCCACAATCAAGCGGCAGTGCTGGTTTATATCGTCAATGTGCACGTGACTTTGCTGGGTGGACTTAAGTACCCACATAACACGAATTTATGCATCAAAATCTGGACTTTTCTTGTCCACTGGCTGATTTTTGAAAATAGATTTTTCATGCATCCAAATAGCTGATTTTTGAAAAGTGTATTTCATGCTTAACTCACATTTCATGATTTTACTAATATTCATGCTCATTCAATTCATTAACTTGTCAAGCAATATCAAGCAATGTCATATATTGTTCAAACTTTCACATAATGGCAATCATAAATCAATTTATACACAATCAAAACTCAATCAATGCTCATCCTAAGGTAATTGAAAAACATTAATTTCCTTAGTTGAGATAGTATTTAAAACTTACTAACATAAAGATAAAAATGAAACCCACCTTATATCTTGCTTAATCCTTGCTTAGGAGTGCTCTTCTCCTTGCTCTTCTCCTCTCTCTTGCTCTACTTCAAGAGAAACAAAAAACCATTTCAACATAACTTCAATTGAAAATCTACATAACCTCTTACATGAAATTAACTTCAAAATCACTAAACCCACTTCATTTCTAAGCTTTCTACACCATAACCCAACTAAAATCTAACACTTGAAATCATGACTTACCTTGGTTCTTGACTCAACCAAAGAGTTTCTTGGTTCAAGATGTAGCTTAGCTCTTCCTCTACACTTTTCCTTCTTGAACTTTCTTCAAACACTCACTTGATCTATTGGAAACTCAAGACCTAGCCAAGCTCTTCCTTTTTCTTCTTCTCCATTCTCCTTCCACGAACTCTCCACCTCTCTCCCTCTAATTTTTGTAACTCTGCTTCTCTTCTTCTACTAACTCACTTATTTCATTCCCTTTTATACTTCTTACTAACTTACTTATGCCCATAGGCCTAAAGCCCAACTCACTTCTTCTTCCTTCCTTCTTATATTCCCTTTAAACTACTCAAGCCTATTTATCCTTTAAACCCATCTTATTCTCCTTTCCTTTCCTACCTCATTAAGGCCCAACTAACACATTTAATCTCATTAACTTACCACCTAACTCTTTAATGCTATCAAATACTAATTAATGTCAACTCAATTAATGCTAACATAACTTACTCAATTAGTCTAATCATGCTTAATTTTAAAAAAAAAATTGGGGCTAACATTTCTTCCCCCCCCTTAAGAAATTTCGTCCTCGAAATTCTTACCTGATTCATTGAAGAGGTGTGGATACTTCTCCTTCATTGCATCCAAAGGTTCCCACATCGCCTCTTCAACTGCATGATTTCTCCAAAGGACCTTAACTAGCTGAATTGTCTTGTTCCTGATAACTTTCTCCTTGCTATCCAGAATTGCCACTGGCATCTCCTCATAGCTCAGATCATCACTCAGCTGAACCTCCGAGGTCTGAATAATGTGAGAAGGATCTGATATGTAACTTCTCAACATGGAAACATGAAAAACATCATAGATCTGAGACAACTCTGGAAGCAATGCCAACCTGTAAGCTAACGGCCCGATCCTCTCTAGAATCTCATACAGACCCACATACCGAGGACTTAACTTGCCTTTCTTGCCAAACCTCATGACTCCCTTCCATGGAGACGTCTTCAGGAATACTTTGTCACCTATTGCGTACTCCATCTCCTTCCTATGAGCATCTGCATAACTCTTCATTCTATATTGAGCTGCCTTAAGCCGTTGCTTGATCAAATTAAACTTATCCATTTTCATCTGAACCAATTCTGGTCCTACCAGTTTCCTTTTACCTTCTTCATCTCAACATATTGGAGTCCTGCATCTCCTGCCATACAGCGCTTCATAAAGAGCCATCTGAATGCTCGAATGGTACGAATTGTTATAGGCAAATTCGACCAACGGCAAATGGTCATCCCATGCTCCTTTGAAGTCCATGACACACGCTCTGAGCATTCCCTCTAGGGTCTGAATGGTCCTCTCAGACTGACCATCCGTTTGAGGATGAAATGCTGTGTTGAAACTCAACTTAGTCCCTAGAGCTTCCTGCAAACTACTCCAGAATCTCGACGTAAATCGAGGATCCCGGTCGGATACTATGGAATCTGGAACTCTATGCAACCTCACTACCTCATCAATGTATTTCCTTGCTAACACCTGCAACGAATCTGTCTGCTTAATTGCCAAAAAATAGGCTGACTTGGTTAACCGATCTACAATAACCCATATGGCATCATGCTTCCTACTAGTTCTGGGTAAACCCATCAGAAAATCTATAGCGATCCTTTGCCATTTCCATTCAGGAATGGACAATGGCCTTAACATGCCTGAAGGTGCCTGGTGTTCAGCCTTGACTTGCTGACACACTAGACATCTACTCACATACTCTGCTACATCCCTCTTCATGCCTTTACACCAGAAATGCTCCTTCAGATCCCTGTACATCCTGGTGCTGCCTGGGTGCATGGAATAAGGTGCGTTATGTGCCTCATCCAAGATCTCATCATTTACTTCCTTAATATTCGGAATACACAATCTGCTTCCGACTACCATAAGTCCGTCATCTCTCACTACCACTTCAGACTGCTTGCCATTTTGGATTTTCTCACGAAGCTTACTCAATTCTGCATCCTGCTCTTGCAACTCCTTGACTTTCTCTCTAAGTATCGGCCTCACCCTGAATTGAGCAAGAATGCATTCTGACTTATCCTGCTTCAAGCTTATCTTAAGCTTAGCCATCTGTTCCAACAAAGGCAAGTAAACTGCCTGGACATGAGCTATGGATGACTTCCTACTCAATGCATCCGCTACTACATTTGCCTTGCCTGGATGGTACTCAATCATCAAATCATAGTCCTTAAATAACTCAATCCACCTTCTCTGCCTCAAATTTAGCTCTTTCGGGCTCAGTAAATACTTAAGACTCTTGTAATCCGTGAAGATCCTAGTCTGCACCCCATACAAATAATGTCTCCAAATTTTCGTATGAAAATTATCGCTAGCTCTAAATCATGAGTAGGATAATTCAACTCATATGGCTTCAATCGCCGTGAAGCATAGGCTATCACTCGTTGCTCCAGCATTAACACACAACCTAAGCCTTTTCTCAAGCATCACTATACACCGATAACCCCGATCTCCATCAAGGTGATTAGGATTTGAGCGCTCGTTAATCTATGCTTGAGTTCCTTAAAACTCTTCTAACATTCTTCGCTCCAGATAAACTGCTGATTCTTCCTCAACAACTTAGTTATCGGCAGCTATCATGGAGAATCCTCCACAAACCTCCTGTAATAACCTCGCCAGCCTAGAAAACTCCGCACCTCTTTACTTGCCTTAGGCTCTTGCCAATTCACCATCGCTTCTATTTTTCTTGATCAACATAGATCCCTCTCATTGGAGATCACATGTCCAAGGAAAACCACTTCACGCAGCCAAAATTCACACTTGCTGAATTTAGCATATAGCTCTCTTTCCTTAATCTTTGCAACACTATTCGAGATGCTCGCATGTTCCCTTCATCTTGAATAGACCAGAATGTCATCGATAAATACTATGACAAACCGATCTAAAACTCCCGAAAACCTCATTTATAAGGTCTATGAATGCAATGAGCATTGGTCATCCGAATGGCATGACCTCGAACTCATAGTGACCGAACGGTCCTAAAGCCGCCTTACTAACATCGACTCCACGATTCGGAGTTGATGATAACTCGACTCGAGATCTATCTTCGAAAGACCTTGCTCCCTCGCAATGATCAAACATATCATCTATCCCGGCAGAGGATACTTGTTCTTAATCGTCACCTTGTTAAGTTTCACAGAATCAATACACATCCGCCATGTTCCATCCTTCTTCTTAACAAATAGAATTGGCGCCCCCAAGGTGATGAACTTGACACGATAAACCGCTTAATAATTCCTGCAATTGCTCCTTAAGCTCCCTCAACTCAGCTGGAGCCATCCGGTATGGTGGTATTGAAATGGCTGCGGTTCTGGGAATCAAGCCAATTGCAAACTCAATTTCCCTCACCGGCGGCAAACCTGGTAACTCTTCTGGAAATACTTCTGGGAACTCCCTCACTATAGGGTAATCCTCCAACCTTCCTACTTTCACCTCTGGATCTACCACATGTGCCAAAAAGGCCTCACCTCCCTGGCTCATCATCCTGTCAGCTAGCAAAGCTGAAATGATCCTCGGTGCTAGCATCTTCCTGTCCCCCTTGAAGACCACTTTCTCTCCATTTCCCAGGTCAAACTCCACTTCCTTACGGCTACAATCTAACTTTACCCGGTACTTTTCCATGGCATCCATACCTAGTATGACATCTAGTCCCTTTAGGTCTAGAGGTAGCAAGTCTACTATCAATCCAGCACCATTGATACTGAGCTCGCACTTCTTGTAGACTAAACTGATCACAACCTTACTCCCTAAAGGAGTACTAACGACCAGAAAATTTTCCATAATCTCGTGGATTCACAAGATGCATATTCGGACTTGAGGACACAAATGAATGTGTAGAGCCGTATCAATCGTAACATAAACCGCTGAATTAAATAATTGAGTCATACTACCACAACTCCGGAGTAGTCGCGCTTCTTCCCGGTCATGGTAAATACTCTAGTTGGTGCTCGACCTGTGCCTTGGCCTCCTCGCAGATTTGCCTTCCTCATGCCTCCCGAATCGCTTACT
Organism: Erythroxylum novogranatense; assembly: GCA_029891385.1. Lineage (NCBI taxonomy): Eukaryota > Viridiplantae > Streptophyta > Magnoliopsida > Malpighiales > Erythroxylaceae > Erythroxylum > Erythroxylum novogranatense. The sequence goes on from CM057231.1 coordinate 56,359,045, forward strand.
TCAGAATCGGTCCGTTCCTGCTGCTTCCGTCGCCTCTGACTTAAAATTGAGAGCCCTCTTGCCTTGACCTCTCGAGGACAATCTCTCATCATGTGCCCTTCTCTACATTGAAGCAACCACCAAACCCCCGAGACACCTCCCGGATGAAACTTCCCACATTGACCACACTGAGGGTTTGTATACTTGCCTTTCCATGTCTTCCTGGGCCTCCCACACTGAGACCCGCCGAACCGCCTTGATCACGGGCTCTTGGCAGACCACTATTGCCCATACCACCTCGAGAATGAAAAGTCCCGTGCTCCTTTCAGTGCCGGAGCACTCACTCCCTTCCCGGAAGACCTCCTCGGTCTTCCTCTTCTCTTACCTCGACTTGATGTTCTCCAACTTTTCGCTCGAGAGCAAGATCTACCAACCGGCCGGTAGTCATGGAAATTATGGATCAGCACCTTTTCCCGATCCCTAAGTGCAATTCACTCAAACTTGCGGCACTTATCCTCTTCATCGCCACAATATTTGTCAGATATCGTGATGTACCGAGTGAACTTCACCAAAGTCACTCACGCCGGCTCCCTCTCGCGTGAGGCTCAGAACTCCTAGCCTTCTCTTGACGAAACCCTCGAGAAGTACTTCTTTGAATACTTCCGAAACTCCTCCATGTCAACACCGGAGGTATCGCCGATCATGGGTATCGACTCCCACCAAAGCAACAAGATCCCCTGCAATAAACTAGCTGCATATTCTAACCTCTCCTCATCTGAGCACTTCATCTGATTCAGGACCCTCTCGGTCTGCTTCAGCCATACTTCAACTTCCTCGGGATTAGTAGTCTCACTGAAATCGACAGCCCTATGCTTCCGGAGCTTGTCATACTGCCCGCTCCGATCTGCTGAAGTTGGCATCTGAGCTTGCATTCCTTGGCCCATGGCATAAGTGAAAGCCTGGGCGAAGGCCTGAAAGAACTGGAGATCTACTAGATTTACTTGAGGTATAGGAGGGGGCTGGAGAGGCACTTCATGCTGCACACTTGGTGCCTCTGAATCTGAAACATAGATGGTCCCTACATCCTGGGGAATATGGGATTCATCCGTACTTCCCCGCTGAGAGCCTGATCGAAATTGAGCTCCTCGAGTTCTTCTTCGAGACAACATATTACTCCTTTAAATAAAAACCATTTCAAATTTTTAGCTCATGCTTTGTGAAACCAGTTCAAATCATGTAAAACAATTCAAAACTAATAATGCATGTATTGTATTTAAAACAATGCATAGGGTTCATGTAACATGATGCATGCTGACTCTACCCTTGAGGCTACCCACTAGGGTTCCTAGGAAATCATAAACCTAGGGCTGCTCTGATACCACAAATGTCGGACCCCTGCTCCCAGAGCCCAACTTCCGTAGACCTGAAACCTTGCGCTTATTACATTGCAAAGCTTATAGTCATTGCTCCATAGAAATGATGAGCGCACACTTCCTAAACACAAAAATCACACATTGACTTATTCATATCAAATATAGCTTAAAGCCTCACGTTCGTATAGAGGCAAGAATCACCTTAATCGGAGTTATATAACTCAAGATACGCTCCAAAAAACCTAAAAGAGTTCATACCTGAAACATGCTCTCTTAACCAACGTCTCACTTATTTTAATGCAAAATTCTTCAATTTAACTCCAAATGATACCAATTTTTGTAACAAGAAATATATATGTCTTATAAATCCAATGGTTCAAGCCTCACCTCAATTGGAGGTCGGATGAGGGATTTATTCCCAAAAGAATAGACTATGTTCACTTCTAATATCAAAATGAAACTCTTTTGGCGCGATTATTATAACTTTTTATATAGATGTCGGATTGTGTTCGTTCTTTCACCATTTGAAATTAGACATCTAGATACAACTCTCATGAAGACCACAAAATGAGATTCGGCCTCTAACAATGTCCAAAAATACCATCTTTCCCATAGCTGTCCGTTAAACGGACACACATGTCCGTTTAACGGACACGTTCGGGTGAAAGTGTCCTAAATGCTTCGAGAATGTCCGTTAAATGGACATGCAAGTCCGTCTAATGGACATGGGCAGGCTAAGGGGTGTTTTGTCACCCGAGGATGTCCATTTAACGGACATTCATGTCCGTTTAACGGACATTGAATTCTCCAAAACTCCAAAGCCTCTCATCTTCAATCCAACTTCAAACCACTTGTAACTATCATCTTTCAAAACTCATAACTTTTTAATCCTAACTCCAACACGTTCATACTATACCTCCATGGAAAGATAACAAGATTCTATACAACTCTCATGAAGGATGCAAATGTTAATATTATCATTAATCAAGGTAAAAAGCCACTCAAAGGACTCTGCTCATTAAAGACCAATGTAACGGTAATATAGCTAAATGAACAGTGACTGAATGTGTTCTTCACCTCATAACTTTTTAACCCTAAGTCCAAATGAGATAAAGGATACACCCTTAGAAATTTCTGAACTTCTACTACAATCTTCACGAAGACTTCCAGATCTAAATCAAGCCCTAAGAGGTCTAAAATCGAAGGAAGTTTCACAAATTTTAGGAAAATTTGACAGCACTTCCCTTGAAATTACAACTAACCAACTTCAGTCCTAGCTCCACCACCTGCATAAAACTCAATATCCAACCTCATTCAACATAATTCAATCCCAAAAGTATCTCCAAATGCAATTCAAGGCAACAACCGCACTCTTAGCATTCTAATCATATCCAAACTATACAATGATGCAATTGTTTTAAAACATACATGGATTTTACGAAATACATTAGAACTTAACATTCTTTCATTCATATGAAAATATGAGTTATTACAAGGCTTTAGAGGGCATTTTAAGCCACTACCTCGAATCCAAAATACAAACTTGCAAAATCATCATTTGCCCAAAATGCATCTAAAGCATTGATTTACAAAAATTAACTTAAAATACAAAAATTATCCATTTCTAGAGTAATGCCTTTAAGCTCGGTGGTCGATCTCGTGCTCCTCACCTGGAGATGGGACGGAGTTGGAGGGGGTGAGCTTATGCTCGTGGGTAACATGTTTATATTTATGCAAATAAGCTGAATTTATTTCATTATCCATACTGCTAGCAAATCTCTCACCAAACAATCATACAACTTTGCATTCATAAATTCATCAAGCTAAAAGCATAACTTTCATGATTTATGCATCTATCATTCTTGCAAATACATGCTAACACATAAACACATAGCTAATGGTTCGTAAGATAAGTCCATTAATAACTCCATTTAGCTACACAAGTGTAGTCGATGTCGAGGAGTCTAAAAGGAACATCCTACGCCACAACCAAGTAAAGGCGGCTTTATATCGTTAATGTGCACGTGACTTTGCTGGGTGGACTTAAGTACCCACATAACACGAATTCATGCATCAAAATCTGGACTTTTCTTGTCCACTGGCTGATTTTTGAAAATGGATTTTTCATGCATCCAAATAGCTGATTTTTGAAAAGTGTATTTCATGCTTAACTCACATTTCATGATTTCACTAATATTCATGCTCATTCAATTCATGAACTTGTCAAGCAATATCAAGCAATGTCATATATTGTTCAAACTTTCACATAATGGCAATCATAAATCAATTTATACACAATCAAAACTCAATCAATGCTCATCCCAAGGTAATTGAAAAACATTAATTTCCTTAGTTGAGATAATATTTAAAACTTACTAACATAAAGATAAAAATGAAACCCACCTTATATCTTGCTTAATCCTTGCTTAGGAGTGCTCTTCTCCTCTCTCTTGCTCTACTTTAAGAGAAACAAAAACCCATTTTAACATAACTTCAATTGAAAATCTAGATAACCTCTTACATGAAATTAACTTCAAAATCACTAAACCAACTTCATTTCTAAGCTTTCTACACCATAACCCAACTAAAATCTAACACTTGAAATCATGACTTACCTTGGTTCTTGACTCAACCAAAGAGTTTCTTGGTTCAAGATGTAGCTTAGCTCTTCCTCTACACTTTTCCTTCTTGAACTTTCTTCAAACACTCACTTGATCTCTTGGAAACTCAAGACCTAGCCAAGCTCTTCCTTTTTCTTCTTCTCCCTTCTCCTTCCACGAACTCTCCTCCTCTCTCCCTCTAATTTTCGTAACTCTCCTTCTCTTCTTCTACTAACTCACTTATTTCATTCCCTTTTATACTTCTTACTAACTTACTTAAGCCTATAGGCCTAAAGCCCAACTCACTTCTTCTTCCTTCCTTCTTATATTCCCTTTAAACTACTCAAGCCCATTTATCCTTTAAACCCATCTTATTCTCCTTTTGTCGGGCCCCGACCCGGAGACCGGACCCCAACTGCTGGATCCCGTTATCGGAATCCAACTCTTGCCTTGTAAACCATGAAACTTGATCATCTTGTCTTGTAGGGTTTATTTCATTTAACCCTAATTTCAAATTGATTTCTCTTGTAAGTCATAGCCTTATGACTCTTGCTTAATTTAAGTCAAAAATCACCTCAATCGGGGTTTTATAACTCAAGATATGCTCCAGAAACCTAAAGGAGTTCCTACTCGAAACATGCCCTCTTAACTGACCTCTCACTGACTTTGATGCAAACTTCCTCAATTTAACTCAAATTGAGATCTATTTCTGTAGCAAGAAAGATACAAGTCTTAGGAAGCTAATGGTTCAAGCCTCGCCTCAATTGGAGGTCGGATGAGGGATTTATTCCCAAAACAATAGACCATGGTCACTTCCAAAATCAAATTGGAACTCTTTTGGCGCGATTCTCATAACTTTTAATCTATAGGTCAGAATGTGTTCGCTCTTTCACCATTTGAAAGTAGACATCTAGATCTACAACTCTCATGAAGACTTCAAAATGAGATTCGGCCTCTAACTATGCCCAAACACTTGACTAACATCTTGACTTATGCTGGAAAATCACTCATAACTCGACTTATACTGACAACTCGACTTATCGAGGCAAATAAGTCGACTTATCACTAACAAGTCGACTTATCGGGTAAGTCGACTTATCGGGGCAAATAACTCGACCTATCTAACAAACAAGTCGACTTATTATGCAAAAGCTTCACAAGTTGACTTATGGGTCCAATAACTCGACTTATATCTATTCGTAACTCAAACCTAACCTCTACACTCTCTCGACTTATTTCAAACCCCATATACACTTCTAAACCTCTCAACTCATTCATTCCACTCCCAACATGCTATAATCTCACTTAATATTACATCATTCATCTACCCACATGAATTTTCAAAACAATTCCATACAACTTTGGAACTATGCTTAACATGATAGTAAATGGTTTTGGGAGCTCATGATAAAACATCATTCATGCATTTCATTCACATCAAAATACATGTTTTACAATGCTTTAGTAGGCATTTCAAGCCTATTCATAATATTTTTCACTTTTTATCTTAAATATCATCCATGTCAAATCCAAACGCCATTATTTCTTATAGGATTTATTAGAAGTACAGAATGTTCTTTCGTTTCTCATTTAGCTCCATCACTCAAAAACTTTCTTTCAAATGATAATGTTGTCATTATTGGTCATTTACTTCCTTAACTAGTTTCTCTTTATGCTTCAGACCACTCAAAATTATTTTTTTTTTTTGACTTCTTGTGTAAATAACACCATAATCTTATCACCTTAATATTTCCTTAACATGCTCACATATATCATACTTTGGGTTCTTTTGTCAGTAGCATCAACTCATAATACGTTCATATGAACTAATTCATAGCGGCTTAGCGAATTTTTTTTCCTAGCTTGAGCACTCCTGAGCAAGGTGATACCTTCAGAGACAAAACAATTTTCACTTAAAAATTCACATCACTATTGTCTCAGTTCATGCAACTCTTATGTCAATCTCCCATATTCCATATCTTTGCCCTAAATCAACTTAATTCATTTATCTTCCTTAATCACTTAATTTCTTATATCTCTTTGATCGATCTGACATTCAATCATCTTTAGGTCTTACTTATCATAATACAAAAGCGATGATTCTGTATATCTTCTAACTCCTCATCCCGTATTCTATTGAAAACAATATGCCAACAATTGCGATGCTTAAAGTCAAATAGAACTATACATTAGTATCATGTTCCTACAATCTCTAAACTATAAACTTTAGGCATATCTTCCGATAGTTAAAACTGTCGACAATTCAAACTTTCAATCACTTGACATCTTTCTTCTTAGATGTATAGCCTAAATCACCATTACTTTTCTCACAGTCGCTTTGCTAAATCATCTTTGCCGGTATGCATATTTCTTATCTCAATCATCCAGTACCATGATTCCTACTCAAACTCAAAAATTTATACTCATTTCCATTTTCTTAGTAAGCTTCACAATTTCTTAATCTTCAATTTGCGCTGGTCCATATGAACTGATCTAAACTTCCAAAGGTTCTAGTCATCTTGTCTAAAATTTAATTTCACATTCTACACTCTTTATCGCACTAGGTTTAGCAACTTTAATATCCAAATTTATGATACACGCTGTTAATACATCCGATCATAACACTAGTCTTACAAGTATAGCACTCACGATACAATCATAATCCTTCGAATAACTCTATCTATTGTCTCAGTCTCATATTCAATTCTTTCAACTCAAGCATCCTTATTAATTCCACATACTTCTTATCTACTCACCCTATATGCTTCTTCTCATTCAAACTTGACACTCATATCTATTTTCACTTTCTTAAACTCTTAATCCTTAAGGAGGTAAACTAAACCCTCTATTCAATGCTTTCTTTTGTATTAGTTCTTATAACCTCAAAATTAAATTTCTACTTACAGCTTTGGATATATCACTTAACTTCTCGCTAGAACAATCATAGCCTTTCGATGTTTTATCAATCTCCGAGTCTCATAATTAATTTTCCCAATTCATCGATTGTCTCGCACTTTTACTATCTGCACTTACATGTGTATATTTAAGATATTCCTGTACATATACTGCCTTCAAACTTTCAAATAATCATTAGTTTAACAATTCTAAATCATGTCTCAAATAGTCACTCATAAGACTTCAATTTTCTCCATACATATGAAATCATTTTGTTATGCTACATTGATTTCAACCAAATGTCTTATACAATATCTCTGCATACTATAAATTCTCCAAATCTATATGATATAATTTACCTCAAAGATAGTTCCTTTAAAATTCTTTTTATGCACGCTACTCATACGCTTTACACATTTTCTCCCTCAGATTCAAACTATTTTTCTCAATTCTTCAATGTCTTTACTACACCTTCAAATCTTGAATCTCTTTAGTCTCCAATACCATAGTGTTATTAGGCACTTGATAACTCAAGTAATTCTTCTCAAAATTCATATATCTCTTGATTAGCCCTCATGCATTCCTAATATAACTGCTCCTTAATGAAGTACATTGTCTCACTTTCTTTCCATTTTCCCTTATTAACTTCCTTCCTCAATTGATTCTCTCTATTCCTTGCATTTCATCAATCCTCACTTGAACTCACTATCATGTTTGCTCATCCATACCAATTTCTCCATCCATTGCAATCTATTTGCAAATTTGACTTCTTGTGATTTTAATACATTCCTCAAGTCATATTAGTTTCTCCCAAACATATTTTCACATAACATGTACTCATATACTCTTCATAGTCTTCTTAAATTTTGAAATCTACTCATATGATCCTTTACCTCAACCAAGATACATACTTTTCAATATCATATTTTACCTCTCTGCTTGAATCTTTGTTAGGAGTGTACACACTTCGAATCATTACATATTCCTTTCCGATCAGTTCTTTCATCGATCACTCTTAATATAAACTATCTAGTCGGCTTATTCTAACTTAATAAAATTCCCTTGCAAGGAGGCTTCTTGCTACCATCAGCTATACTATTCGTGCAATCTTGATCAAAACCTATTATCCTCCCCACATTATCAACTATTCTTAATACCTTGGAAGACCCATTTCTATCATCCTCATAAGGTCATAAGGTTCAAGTCACTCAAAACTCAATAGAGTAATTGGACATACTTGTCGTCGATATGCTTGGGTGGCATAATCAAATTCAACCCATTTCGTCCACATGCTTATCTCCACCAATTCCTAAATCTATCTCTTACATGATTGGTACTTTGATCTTCATTAATCCTAGAAAATATTCTTCTCTTGATTCTTTGACTTTATTTCTCATTGCAATATCGTCAACAATTTTCCACTAATCTTCACTTGATCAATGAGAGCACTTTCATGTGTCACGCTAATCAATAGGTTTTCTTCATCTATCTTCTCCATATATATGTATATATATATATATCTACGTGCTTAATAAACTCATAGATGTATTGTATGATAATAGATCATCATATAGCTACTCACAAAAACAACAATTTACCCTTTTTAGGACTTGTACAAATATTACTAACATTCATCACATCTTCCCATTTCTTCACATTACATCTTACATATATTTTTATTCACCACTTGTTCAAACTTATAGATGGAAAATCATCACACAATTCACATACAGAACATGTAGCAATTTCTCAATGCATTCAAAGCACAATATGCAACAATCATGATGCAATTTAAATTATTCATGAAGAATCGTCCTAAGAATTGAAAAGATTTCTTAAATCATTCAAAACCATGAACTTAACAATTCATAAATCATTTGGAAAACAATAACTTATAAACATGTTTATTTTCTTGATTTTTCTTGAAAATACATTAAAATCTCATTACTTAAATTATAAACATGAAAACCCACTTAGGTTCCGGTTTCATCTTCGGAAGATCATGTGCATCTCTGTTTTCAAAACATTTCACTTGTTCACTTCAAGCTTGACATTTCCACTTACATCCTCGATTTCCCCAAACAAGCCATGATTATACATTTTCATCGAAATCACATTCAAGGTATATCATCATAATACCTCACCCTGGATCTCCACTATAAATACATTGAATCATTACCTATCATCTTTGATCGTGTACTATTTCTCATCTCCATGTATCCATAACTTTCATTTTCATATCATTCCATTAGCCTAAACTCTTAACAATTTCTTAAGTGTGTAACTTATACACCTGCGCCCATGTAAGATCTCAATTCCGCGCTCGATACCACAGATGTCGGGCCCCGACTGGAGACCGACCCAACCGCCGGATCCGTTATCTAATCCAACTCTTGCCTTGTAAACCATGAAACTTGATCATCTTGTCTTGTAGGGTTTATTTCATTTAACCCTAATTTCAAATTGATTTCTCTTGTAAGTCATAGCCTTATGACTCTTGCTTAATTTAAGTCAAAATCACCTCAATCGGGTTTTATAACTCAAGATATGCTCCAGAAACCTAAAGGAGTTCCTACCCGAAACATGCCCTCTTAACTGACCTCTCACTGAATTTGATGCAAACTTCCTCAATTTAACTCAAATTGAGACCTATTTCTGTAGCAAGAAAGATACAAGTCTTAGGAAGCTAATGGTTCAAGCCTCGCCTCAATTGGAGGTCGGATGAGGGATTTATTCCCAAAACAATAGACCATGCTCACTTCCAAAATCAAATTGGAACTCTTTTGGCGCGATTCTCATAACTTTTAATCTATAGGTCAGAATGTGTTCGCTCTTTCACCATTTGAAAGTAGACATCTAGATCTACAACTCTCATGAAGACTTCAAAATGAGATTCGGCCTCTAACTATGCCCAAACACTTGACTAACATCTTGACTTATGCTGGAAAATCACTCATAACTCGACTTATACTGACAACTCGACTTATCGAGGCAAATAAGTCGACTTATCACTAACAAGTCGACTTATCGGGGCAAATAACTCGACCTATCTAACAAACAAGTCGACTTATTATGCAAAAGCTTCACAAGTCAACTTATGGGTCCAATAACTCGACTTATATCTATTCAGAACTCAAAACCTAACCCTCTACACTCTCTCTTGACTTATTTCAAACCCCATATACACTTCTAAACCTCTCAACTCATTCATTCCACTCCCAACATGCTATAATCTCACTTAATCTTACATCATTCATCTACCCACATGAATTTTCAAAACAATTCCATACAACTTTGGAACTATGCTTAACATGATAGTAAATGGTTTTGGGAGCTCATGATAAAACATCATTCATGCATTTCATTCACATCAAAATACATGTTTTACAATGCTTTAGTAGGCATTTCAAGCCTATTACATTTCAACCAAAATACATCTTGTCAAAATACATCTGTTTTTTTTTTTAAATGCAACCTAAAGCATTGATTTACAAAAAAAAAATCATTTCAAATACAAAATCAAAAGAAAGTCTTGAGTAAATGCCTTTAAACTTGCTCCTCTGGATCCCGCCATTTCCTAGAGAATTTGAGGGGTGAGCTTTATCTCCGTGGGTAACACATTTATATTTATATACTAAGCAAGTCTATTTAATTATTCATACTTTTAGCAATCATTCAATCAAATCATAAAACATGCATCATGCAATTTTCATCATTTCACAAACATGGTTTCTCACAATTTAAACATTCATGATTCTTGCATTTTCATGTTACCACGTATGAAACACATCAAATGGCTCGGTAAGTCCATATTTTGGCAACCACGTAATCTCATTTAATGAGCTTACATGGGCAAATCTTGAGGAGTCCAATAAATGGATCATCCTATGCCACAATCAGGCAAATGCGAAGGCTTTCATGGTCGACGTGCACGTGATTCGCGGTTCTTGGGACTATACCTTACCCACATAACATACAATCATGCATAATCATAAGATTGAACTATTCTTGTCCAATTCACTATTTCTTGAGAATCTTGTCTTTCATGCATATTTCATATTGTACAATTTCATGCACAAGTCATAATGTACATTCATTACTCATTTCATCCATTTCATCCAATACTAACTCGATTTTCATCGAATCATCAACATCAATATCAAGCATTTAACACAAGCATTAATGGTCTACAACAACCACATTCATCATTCAATTACAAGCATTTAATACATCTTCTAAGTAATCAAAACTCATTAATAACATGCATTAATTAACATTTATTTGCTTATATACATAAAGATAAATATGGAACCCACCTTATATCCTTGCTTAAGCTTGCCTAAGGAAGCTCCTCTTCTTTTCTCCCTTCTTTCTTGTCCTCCTTCATTTATAACAAGAAAAGAACCTTACATCACTTAGGGTTTCTAAAATTGAAAACCCAATGAACTTTAATCATGAAATTAACTCTAGAATCACTAAACCCACTTGATTCTCAACCCTTTTAACCAAAAACCCAAACAAAATCTTAACTTTGAAATCATAACTTACCTTAAACTTTTTCTTAACCAAGAGATTTCTTGTATCAAAATGAAGCTTGAACCTTCCTCCACACTTTTAACTCTTGGACTTTCTTCAAAACTCACCCAAAACTCTTGGAAAAACCACCTTTCTTCCTTTCTTCTTCTTCTTCTCCACTTCACCAAACTTCTTCCTTTCTCCTCTTATTTTCGTAAACTCCCTCCTTCCTCTAATAACTTACTCCTTTCTTTCTCTTTTATACTTCTTATTCATTTCACTTAAGCCCATTTATCCTTTTAAGCCCATATACTCCACCTTCATCTTCCTTTCCTTCTTCCTTCCTTATTTCCTACTACAACTTAAGCCCATTGATTTCCTTTAAGCCCAATTCATTCTCTTTTCTTTTCTTCTTCCTTCCTTCTTATCTTCTTTAACCTACATCAAGCCCACTTGTCTTCTAAAGCCCAACTTATTCTCTTTTCTTTTCCTACTTCATTAAAGTCCATTGCATATATATCCTCTCTTCTTTCTTATTTCATTTGGGCCCATTTCATTTCTTTTCTTTATTCATTTCATTTGGGCCCACTACCAACTAACTCCTTTAATTTCCTTAATTCTTCACCTAACTCTTTAGTGCTATCATACACTAATTAGTGACAACTTAATTTGATGCTAACATAACTTACTTAATTTAATCTAATCAAGCTTAATTTATCATAAAAATTTTCTGGGGGTAACACCTTTCCTTTCCTACCTCATTAAGGCCCAACTAACACATTTAATCTCATTAACTCACCACCTAACTCTTTAATGCTATCACATACTAATTAATGTCAACTCAATTAATGATAACATAACTTACTCAATTAGTCTAATCATGCTTAATTTTTAAAAAAAATTGGGGCTAACACATAACTATCTTACGCCTGATCTTTACCTTGAAACAGTAGTGTTTGCTTTGAAAATTTGGCAACACTACTTGTATGGTGAAAGGTGCAGGATTTTCACTAATCATAAAAGTCTGAAATACTTGCTTACTTAGAAAGAACTTAATCTAAGACAACAATGTTGGTTAGAACTATTTAAATATTATAACTGTATTATGGACTATCATCCTGGTAAGGCTAATGTGGTGACTGAAGTCTTAAGTCAGAAGACCATTTTGACATTGTCAATGCAACAGGGTGAGTGGAGAATTGCACCTGATGGGGCTTCAATAGCTCAATTCAAAGCTAGGCATACTTTGAGATAAGAGTGAAGTGAATCACACGTTATTACAATGCTTATTATACGATGTATAAATGCACAAGAAGGGGGTTGAATTATGTATTTCCCCTTTTTAAAAAATCTTCAAAATCATTTTGTTAAAAGAAAAACTTGTTCTTTTCCCAAGAACTACTGTAAATCAAAGTTAATCATATTCTTGAAAAACTTGTTTGAAAACTAAGTAAAAAATGAAACTTTGAACGATAAGAGAGATAAGGATAGAGGGAAGTTGACACAATAATTTTTATACTGGTTCACCCCATACCATGGGCTACGTCCAGTCCTTAGATGTCTTTATGAGATTTCACTATCTCTCAACAAGTTTACAGGTATTCTTTCTTTCTGAGGCTCTTCAGGTCTCTTTATACTCAGTATTCTTTTACTCTTAGCTTCTGCAGGCTATCTGTACTACTTTCTTACAGAAAGATGTTTCGAGCTTCGTTACAGTAAGATAGTTCTAGTTATTTGCGCAATAAACTCTCAAGTAAACTTTTCAACGTTCACGTATATGTATATCAACTAACTTTGCAATCTTCGACTTCGACTCATATTTATAGCCTTCGTCTGTAACTGCTTCTTGAATCTTGATTCTTGAATCTTGCTTCTTGAATCTTGCTTCTTGAATCTTGCTTCTTGATTCTTGAAAGAAACGGTTATTCAGTTGAGTTCTGTAACTAACTCGAACTGACTTTTGATTTGCTTCCGTTTGTTTTTCATCGTCTGCTTTTTCTTTCGTCTGTTTTATAACGTTTGCTTTTTCTTTCGTCTGTTTTTGGCTTCCGTCTGCTTTTTTCTTCCGTCTACTTTTCTATCTTCCGTCTGTTTTTCAACTTCATCTGCTTTTTATTCATCGTCTGCTTTTCTATCTTCCGTATGTTTTTCAACTTTCGTCTGCTTTTCATTCATCGTGTGCTTTTCTATCTTCCATCTGTTTTTCAACTTTCGTCTGCTTTTTATTCATCGTCTGTTTTTCAACCTTCGTTATTTGTACTTAATAAAAATCATTAATATAAAGTCATTTTGACTTAACAATCTCCCCCTTTTTGATGATAACAAATAATCATACGATTAAGGTAAAAAACATATCTTCATATTATCTTCGTCTGACTTCTTCATATTCTGCTTGCTCTTCCTCCCCCTATCTTTTTCTTTCTTCTTCAAAAAATTCAAAAATTCATCTCCTTTGTTCACCCCCTTTGATTTCTGCTTTCCATTTTCTTCTCCCCCTATTTGTTATAATAAAAAAATGATTAGTGCCGATGATGCTTCAACAAATCTTTCACCATCTCCTTCAACTCCTTGACTTCTCTTCGTAGGTGCATTACCTCTGCTTGCAAGTCAAAAGGAAGGGTGGGTTGATCATCATCCTTCGGGAGTTCTTTAAAAGCAATTGTAGTAACATATGCATCAGAAGATGGAATACAATCTTCAACAATCTCAAAAGTAGGTGGTTGAACCGATAGGTTGGGCTCAGGAAGGTCTAAGTCATAAGGAGCAGGTAGCATTAGCACTTGTCTTCCTTGTAGGGGTAGGGCTTCTTCTTCAATGGAAAGTGTATTAGATAGTGGCCTAATACGCACTACTGTCTGCACAAGGGATTTAGTAAAACGTCCCTTTAGTCAGCTTTCCCCCCACTGGACAGTGTTCATCCTTCTTTGTAGAACTACAACTAGCTCCTGTAAACGTCTTCTTTGAAGTGCATGTTTCATCTATTCTTCGCACTTCTTCTTTAATCTGATCTGCGGACAGATCATCAATTACCCCTTCTGGGTATAACTTCTTCTTCCCCTTATTAACATCCATGGGATATCTTGGTTGAAGGTCTAGTACAACCCTTATCACTGTTTCCTCTATAATCGGGTAAATAGTGTGCGGTTGACTGGTCATCTTTGTAGGGTATGGATTTGTGGCAACATACCTCAAGGCTTCATAAAAATTCCTTTCATCTTCATTCAACAGATGCCATGTCTCACTATTTATCGGAATGGGTTGTAAGTATACCTTTACTAACCTCCTTGGTGTATCCCTAATGATTATTGAAGTGCTCCTTGTAGTCACAGGCTCAACTACTTCAATCAATCTAACTTCCAATTCGTTTGTCCTCAGAAATTCAAAATAATTGTATGGAACCAGACTGAGTTCTTCAGATTCCTTTGGTTGAACCTGTACTAGACTAAGTTCTGTTGATTCCTATTGATGAACCTCAGTAGGAATAACATTTACCAGACTTAGTTCTGCTGTTGTCTCTTGTGAAACAGCAACAGGAGTATTCTGCTTCTGACTAACTTCTGTTGATTTCTATGGTGGAACAACAATAGGATTAGTCTTCTCCTGAGTTGGTTTCTCAGCAATTGAAGTAGACGATTTCTGACTAACTTCCCTAGCAGTAGTAACACTCTTCTTCTGACTAACTACCTTAGTCTTTTTCACTGCCTCAGTCAGTCTTGGAGTTTTCTGAGGTTGGGGTGCCTGCCTCTCAGACTCCAATTTTCTTTTCTTCTCAGTCTCCTTAGCCTGTTTGGCTGAATCTTCACTCAAGATCAAGACTAGAGATCTCATAGCCTTCAGTGCGCGAATCTCAGAGACTTCTGCCTGAGTAAATTCTCTGGCTCTCCTTTCTTCTTGCTGTCTCGAGGTTCGAATCCTAGGTGATCTCTTCGCCTTCTTAGGAATATCACTCAGAAGCTTCTCCCCTTTTCTCTTCAAGACATTTTCGTCTACACTCCGACCTTGGCTACTTTCTTTTTGAGAAATCATCTTTTCTTTCAAAACTTCTTCAGATGATTTTCTTCTTTCAATAATGGGCATATTTGTACTAACTTAAGATTTAGAACTCTTTGTCAGTTCTAGCTTTATTCTCAGAATCTGCATCTGTTATGTCTAAATTTTTCAAGCCCATTTTTCTTATAGTACCCGAGTCGATAACACTATTAATAGGTACCATTCATCTGATTCCCCTGTCAAGAAGGACTCTAGACTCCCTGAAAATCCTTGTTAATAACATTTCGTAAGGATAGCTATTTGTATCCTTCATCCCCTTAACCATATACTGAAAAATCAGAAATGGTAGGTCAACTGGTTGGCGATTCAGTAGGTAGAATAGGCATTGTTCATCCAGAGTAGTCACCAAATGCCTTGAACCCACTCTCGGTAAGACGCAGTTGAACAGAATCGTATGTAAGACCCTCGCCTTCGGCACCAGACTCGAGGTCTTCCTCTCCGTAAGGTCATTTTCTCCATACAACCGTCTACTCACTTCGTCTTCCTTTAAGCTAACCTTTGTCATCCTTTTGGCTTTGCTCGTTAGCTTCTCTTAAATAGATGGACATCCAGTCACCTTCTCGATCAACTCCGTTGTTATAATAATAGATAGTCTGTCTACTGTAGAAACAATAGCTTTGTCTACCATCTGCACATTCTTCTAAAACTCATATACCTCATTTTGATACACATACTCCTGCACCTGAAAAAACTTTCTCCAAACAGCTTCTATGATCTCTGGTTCGATATCCATATCATCTCTCCTCAGAGATTCAAAATCCACATGCCTTCCGTAGATCATCGCTTGCTCCATTGATTCTTAATAGAAACTGACTTCGGTAATCTGTTCTTCAAAGTTAAGGCTGATTTCAGAGGTTTGAGAGAGCTGAAAAGTTTATGGGTTGAGAGTATTCGAAAGGTTTCTAATTTGAGACTACTCGAAAGGTCTTATCAGGCATGTTCTAGAATTGGTGAGGTTCTCAAGGCTATAAGACTTTCCCTCCAAAATTTGCTTGTGAGAGAAGTTACTAGCTGTAACTCACTGTTTCTTACATTGTTAACTTTGACGACCTTTTAACTTGGCTGTGAGATGTCAGACGGTTGGTCATTTAACATCACCATGTCAAGGTTCCGTCTGATTTCCTTGAACCGTTCTTAACTCAATGGTTTAGTGAAGATGTCTGCCCATTGAAACTCTGTCTCAACAAACTGTAGACTCACAACTTTTCTCTGAACGTGGTCTCTCAAGAAATGATGTCTGACTTCGATATGTTTTACTCTCGAATGCTGTATAGGATTCTTTGATAAGTTGATGGCACTAGTGTTATCACAGAAAATTGGGATCTCCTCTTCTTGAACTGAATAATCTTCTAGTTGGTATTTAATCCACAATGTTTACGAACAACAGCTTACGGCAGACATGTACTCGGCTTCGGTGGTTGATAGAGCGATTGAGCTTTGTCTCTTACTCGACCAAGAAACTAGGTTTGAGCCAAGAAAGTGGCAGCCTCCACTCGTACTCTTCCTTTCAACTCTATCTCCGGTATAGTCCGCATCTCAATATCCAATCAACCTGAAATCTTTACCTTTCTCAAACATTAAGCAAAGATCAGTAGTACCTGCGAGATATCTCATAATTATTTTAACAGCTATGTAATGAGACTCTCTAGGATCAACCTGAAACCTTTCACACAAGCATACACTAAACAGTATGTCAGGTCTACTTGTTGTAAGATAAAGCAAAGAACCGATCATCCCTCTATAGAGGGTTTGATCCACCTTCTTACCAACTTCATCTTTCGACAAAAGGTTTGAAGGATGCATCGGAGTTGCCATAGGTTTCACATTATTCATATCAAATTTAGACAACAGTTCTTTCACATATTTTTTTTATGGATAAAGATCTTCTCTTCGGTTTGCTTAACTTGCAACCCAAGAAAGAACTTCAACTCACCCATCATACTCATTTCAAACTCATTTTTCATCAAACTCTCAAAACTCATACATAAATTCTTTGAGGTAGCATCGAAAATGATATCATCAACATAAATTTGCACTAAAATAAACTCATTCTCATAGTTCTTCCTAAAGAGCGTCTTATCTACCTGACCTCTACTAAAACCACTCTCTAAAAGAAAGGTACTTAGATGATCATACCAAGCTCTAGGAGCTTGCTTCAAGTCGTATAAAGCTTTATGAAGTCTATAGACATGATTTGGATATCTAACGTCCTCAAAACTAGGAGGTTGCTTAACATACATCTCTTCGTCTATAAAACCATTCAGAAACACACTTTTCACATCCATCTGAAAAAGCTTCATGTCATGACAAACCGCATATGCCAGCAATATCTTAATCGCTTCAAGTCTCGCTACTGGAGCATATGTCTCATTGTAGTCTATTCCTTCTTGCTGATTATAGCCTTGTGCTGCTAATCTAGCTTTATTCCGACTCACTCTCCCTGATTTGTCTAACTTATTCTTAAAAACCCATCTAGTTCCTATAATGGATTTCTTCGAGTGTTTAGGAACCAAGGACCAAACTTTATTCCTAGTAAATTGGTTCAGCTCCTCTTGCATGGCTAAAATCCAAGCTTGGTCCTGAAGAGCTTCCTCAATCTTCTTAGGCTCTATTTCAGAGATAAAAGCTACATTAACTTCTCTTCTAAATTTGGACCTTGTTCTGACTCCTTCAGAGGTCTCTCTGATAATTAACTCTTCTGGATGAGAACTCTTGTATTTCCAATCTCTTTTTAATCCAATGGTTTATGGAATATCCTCAACCTTGACTACCTGAGTTCCTGATGATGAAGCTTCTATTGTATCATCTAAGGACTTTGAACGGACTTCAATCTCCATGTCATCTTCCTTACGGGGTTAGGAACTATCATCAAACTTAACATGAATGGTCTCCTCAACTGTTTTCGAGGTAAGATTATAAACCTGAAAAGCCTTGGATGATAAAGAGTATCCTAGAAAGATTCCTGAATGAGTCTTTGAATCGAACTTATCCAATAATTCCTTTGTATTCAGAATAGAGCACTTGCAACCAAATGGATGAAAGTAAGATATATTCGGTCTCCTTCCACTCCATAACTCATAAGGAGTTTTCTTCAGCAATGTTCGCAACAATATTCTATTCTGAATGTAGCATGCTGTATTCACAGCTTCTGCCCAGAAGTACTTAGGAAGATTCATCTCATACAGCATAGTCCTTGCCATCTCTTCAATCGTCATGTTCTTTCTTTCAACAACTCCATTCTGCTGCGGAGTCCCAGGAGCAGAGAAATTGTGGAAAATTTCATTCTCCTCACAGAATATTCTAAACTTCTTATTCTCAAATTCTCCACCATGATCACTCCTAATACTGGCTATAGACATTCCTTTTTCATTCTGTAACTTTTTGAAAAGGGTCCTAAAATACTTAAAAGACTCATCTTTGTGTGACAAAAATAATATCCAACAAAATATAGTAAAGTCATCAACAATAACAAGTCCATATTTCTTTCCGCTAAGACTTATTATCCTAGTTGGACCAAATAAATCCATATGTAACAACTCTAGAGGTCTAGAAGATGTTAAGAAATTTTTATAAGAAAACGATGTTTTGACTTGTTTCCCTTTCTGACAGCTTTCACAAAAGAACTCTTTATCAAAACTTATTTTTAGTAAGCCTCTTACCAAATCATGCTTTAACAGCTTTGAAATATGTTTAAAACTGACATGACCTAATTTTTTATGCCAGATTAGTCTTTCTTCTTAAGTTGATAAAAAACATGAAAAATTTTGATTTTTAAAATCTTCTAAATCAATTTTGTAAAGATTATTTCTTCTCTTGGCAGAAAAAAATATAGACCCATCTTTGTTTTTGACTTCACTAAGATTTTGATTGAACGTAACTTCAAAACCAAAATCACACAATTGACTGAAACTAATCAAATTGTGTTTCAGACCATCAACAAGCAACACATTATCAATGCATGCAAAGGAATCTTTACCTATTTTACCGATTCCAATTATCTTGCCCTGCTGGTTGTCTCTAAAAGTTACCGATCCTTCCTTCTTATACTGAAGATCTAGGAACATAGGCCTTCTTCCAGTCATATGTCGCGAGCATCCACTGTCTAAATACCAACGGTGCATGTCGCATCTTCCAAGGAAGGATATATGCAGGAGAAACTATTTTATTTTTTGATACCCATATTTTCTTGGGTCCTCTTGGGTTAGTAATATACACAGAATGATTCATTTGATAAGTTTGTTGATGAACGCGTTTTTGGTGATACTTCTTTTTCTGAAAGAAAAACTTTCTTTCATGTTGAGGCTTATTTCTCGTAAACCCTAATCCGGTTTTATCACTCAGATGTCTACATTTTTCTAACATCTCATTCATTTTCCTTGTACTCTTAGTGAAGGTAGCTAAATCAGCTGAAAGATTCTTAATCCTAAGCTTCAACTGATTGATCTCTTCCAATCTATCTACAACTTTCTTTTTTTTATTCTCCTCTATTTGCTTTTTCAAGCAGATATTTTCTCTCTCTATTTCTTCTATAAGTTTAAGGTTTTCTACATACTTTTTCTTTAATAGTTTGTACTATTTCAGAATAGCATGAGAATCTTCTAGTAGTTCTGAATATGCATTATGCAAGTCATCATATTCAGAAGTTACCTCCTCATCACTTTCTTCCTCGACTACTAGGCAAATGTTTGCATGCTCTCATGTCTCAGAGCTTGTATCTGATTCTGACGAATCTAGATCTTCCCAAGTTGCCATCATGCTTTTCTTGCCTTCTCTACTCTTCTTTGGTTTCTTCTTTAGAGTAGGAAACTCGGACTTGTAATATCCAGGTTGATTACACTCATAGCATATGATGGATGTCTTTTCTACTTTTCCATCATCTTTGTCGTTCTTCTTGAAGAACTGACTTCCTTTAGACTTCTTCTTCCACATCCGTCTGATCTTCCTAGAAATGAAAGATAGCTCGTCATTTTCATCGCTTGACTCTTGTTTTGATTCACTGGAGTCATCATGCTTTGATTCTTCAATCTTTAATGCTTTTGATGACTTTCTCCTCCTTTGAGTCTTGTGATTCTTCTGTCTATCCTCCAGTGCTATTGACTTGTCCCGTTTGGGCTTGCCTTCAACATCGAGTTCAACTTCATGAATCTTCAGCGATCTAAGCAACTCGTTAAGCTTTAGCACGCTCAAATCCTTAGCTTCTTGCACAGCAGTAACTTTTGGTCTCCACCTCTTTGGAAGACTTCTTAAGATTTTACGTACGTGATCTTGGTTTTCATAAGTTCTTCCGAGAGCTTTCAATCCATTGATAATTGTTTGAAATCTTCCAAACATTTGATCAATAGATTCTTCATCTTTCATCTTGAAAAGCTCGTACTGGTGCACAAGAATGCTTATCTTGGATTCTTTGACTTGGTTTGTACCTTCATGTGCGATGGACAACGTGTCCCACATCTCCTTCACAGTATCGCATTCGTGGACTTTGTTATACTCACTTCTGCTTAGGGTACAACTCAAGAAAAACTTCGCTTTAGAGTTCAGTTGGAATCTCGCCTTTTGATCAGCCGTCCATCTGATCCGTGGAATAAGATTTTCATCTACATCTACTGGTGTGTATGGTCCATTCTCTATCACGTCCCAAAGGTCAACATGAGTAGATTCTATAAACAGCCACATCCTATCTTTCCAGTAGTGATAATCTTCTCCATTGAATGCTGGAGGTCTAGTAACTGAGGCACCTTCTGCAATGTACGTATGTGATTCCACCATAATCTTTGATCGACACTTTGTTACAGTGATCCTTGGACACCGAGCTTTGATACCAATTGAAGTGAATCACACGTTATTACAATGCTTATTATACAATGTATAAATGCACAAGAAGGGGGGTTGAATTGTGTGTTTCCCCTTTTTAAAAATCTTCAAAATCGTTTTGTCAAAAGAAAAACTTGTTTTTTTCACAAGAATTACTGTAAATCAAAGTTAATCATATTTTTGAAAAACTTGTTTGAAAACTAAGTAAAAAATGAAACTTTGAACGATAAGAGAGATAAAGATAGAGAGAAGTTGACACAGTAATTTTTATACTGGTTCACCCCAAATCACGGGCTACGTCCAGTCCTCAGATGTCTTTCTGAGATTTCACTATCTCTCAACAAGTTTACAAGTATTCTTTCTTTCTGAGCCTCTTCAGGTCTCTTTACACTCAATATTCTTTTACTATTAGCCTCTGCAGGCTATCTGTACTACTTTCTTACAGAAAGATATTTCGAGCTTCGTTACAGTAAGATAGTTCTAGCTATTTGCACAATAAACTCTCAAGTAAGCTTTTTAACGTTCACGTATATGTATATCAGTTAACTTTGCAATCTTCGACTTCGACTCATATATATAGCCTTTGTCTGTAACTGCTTCTTGAATCTTGCTTCTTGATTATTGAAAGAAACGGTTATTCAGTTGAGTTCTGTAACTAACTCGAACTAACTCTTGATTTGCTTCCGTCTGTTTTTCATCGTCTGCTTTTTATTTAGTCTTTTTTTGAACGTCTGCTTTTTCTTTCATCTGTTTTTGGCTTCCTTCTGCTTTTTGTTTTCGTCTGCTTTTCTATCTTCTGTCTATTTTTCAACTTCGTCTGCTTTTTATTCATCGTCTGCTTTTCTATCTTCTGTCAGTTTTTCAACTTTCGTCTGCTTTTCTTTCATCGTCTGCTTTTTTATCTTTCGTCTGTTTTTCAACTTTCGTCTACTTTTTATTCACCGTCTGTTTTTCAACCTTCGTTATTTGTACTTCATCAAAATCATTAATATAAAGTCATTTTGACTTAACAAAGAGATCATTGATGTTTAGAAAGTTGATGATAAGTTGAAAAAACTTATCTTGGCAACTCAGAAAGGTAAACAACCTGAATTTTTGTGAAAGGAGATGGTGAATTATATTACAAAGATTGGATGTGTGTACTAGCTAGTGAAAAATTAAAGAAGAAGTTATTGTATGAGTCCTATAATATTGTCTTCACAATGCATCTTGGTGGAAATAAAATGTATCAAGAGTTAAAGCAACACTACTAATGGTCTGGTATGAAATGAGATGTTGTATATTATATATCCAAATATTTGACATGTCAGTAGGTTAAAGCTAAGCACCAAGTTTCATCTGGTTTAATGAATCCTATTAGGATTCCTCAATGGAAATGGGATAACATTACCATGTATTTTGTGAATGGGCTTCCACTTACCCAAAGGAAACACAATGGTGTATGGGTGACTGTGGTATGTTCACCAAGTCTATTCATATTATACCAGTTCATCCTGACTATCCAAAGGCTAAGCTAGCTAATATATATGTGAATGAGATAGTGAGATTGCATAGGGTACCATTGTCTATTATTTCTGATCGTGATCCTCGATTTACTTCGAGATTTTGTAAAATTTCGCAAATGACTCTAGGTACCTAATTTACTTTTAGTTTGGTATCCATCCCTAGACAGATGGATAATCTGAACAGGTTATTTAGGAGTTGAAGGTTATGATTTGGGGTTATGTGTTAGAATTCACTGGAAGTTGGGATAAATATCTTTCTCTGATGGAGTTTGCTTATAACAACAATTATCATAGTAGTATTGACATGGTGCCTTAAGAAGTAGTATATGATAGGAAAGGAAGTTTAGAACTTTGATTTGTTGGACTGATTTAAGTGAAAACAAGATGATCGAGCCTGATATTGTAAAAGATACTTAAGAGAAAGTTCAAATTATTAAATAGAGATTAAAAGTCTATGATAATAGGCAAAATTCCTAATTTGATTTAAAAAGGAAAGATATTGAGTACCAAGTAGGGGATAAAGTATTTCTAAAAATATCACCATGGAAAAAATACTTCGATTTGCGAAGAAAGGTAAGCTCAATCCACACTACATTGGTCCCTATCAAATTCTTCAGAGAATCAAACCACTAACTTATAAGTTAGCTCTCCCTAAAGAATTGGCCAAATTGCATGATATGTTTCACATTTCTATATTGAGAAGATATCAATCTGATGATATACACAAGGTTTCTGTGCAAAAAATTCAAGTACAACCAGATTTGTCTTATGAGGAAAACCTGTGCCTATCTTAGCTAGAGAAGTTTGACAACTCATAAATAAACAAATACACCTAATGAAAGTACTCTAGCAACATCATAGACTTGAGGAAGTAATATGGGAACTTGAATTGAAGACGAGGACTCAATACCTATAGCTATTCAATATATGTATGAATTTCGAGAATGAAATTCTTTTAAGGGGAGAGAAATGTAAGGCCCCAACATATACCCTTAAAGAATTATAACATTTCTAAGGTGTATTAAGTAGTGAACATAAAGAATTAAGTGCATCTAAGTATAGTAAGAGAACGAAATTTTTTTAAGAGGAGAGAAATGTAAGGCTCTAACATATACCCTTGAAGAATTATATCATGTCTAAGGTGTATTAAGTAGTAAACATAAAGAATTAAGTGCATCTAATCATAATAAGAGACATAAGGGTCTGAATGTAAAAGACATGGGTAAATGGGTAATTTGTTCATTTCGGCAAGGATATACATACTTAGACGTGAAATATCGATGAGAATGAAATTCTCAACATGCCCCCAACCTCTCCATTATTCAACATGGATGTGTTCCATAAGAAATTCTCAACATGCCCCCAACCTCTCCATTATAACCTTGTATATTTTCAAGCACTTTATAACTCAATCAAAACAACCCCAATTTGATCCAAATTTGTTTAAATTCATTCATTTTTTTCTCCAAATGAGTTAATTAGATCTATAAATAAAATATGAACAACTAAAGTACCAAATTCAATAAAAACAATCAAATAAATAAGCAAAATACATTAAATATAAGCTAAAAATAAAAATAAACACTACTTATCAACTTCTCCATACCCAAACATTTGCTTGCCCTCAAGCAAGTAATCATTCCAATTCATCAACTTTCCTCAATATCCCCCTCTTCTTCATCTAAACCTATATATTAACATTTCAAATGTCATGCTTTAATAATTGAATCAAAATGCAATTAGAATCAAACAATCATAGAATATATTTTTCACCAGCCAAAACCATAAATAATATTTTGATAACCCTTCTGAATTCAAGTTCCATAGGATTTAACACCCTCACACAAAATATTTTCTTAATTCAATCAAAGTGTTTAGGGTGATCATTAGTGAAACTCTTATATTAATACATATAAGGATTCTTAACCATAGGCTTCTTAACATATCATATTTCCACCTCCATAAAATATATTAGAGGCAAAAGCCAAAAAGGTCTTTAAGCCAAGGTGTAATGATGTTTAGGTAAGATATGGTGAAGGATTTTAGGTTAATTAATATGAAGGGAATTGCATAAATAAGATCATACAAAAATTTGATTCATCCAAACTCAAATCTCTATATAGAATGTAATTAAGGTGTAAAACACATCATATATCTTTTATTTCTCCTCATATTTTCAACACTATAAAACACTTTATTTTATATTATTTCATTTATTTATTGAATATAAAAGGAGAATGTATAAAATATTAATAAGTAACGTGTGATAAAATATAACTTTAGATATATAAGCTCTCAGCTTTCCTTATTATTGATACTTCTTTACCTAATCAAATACTTATCCAATAAAGTAAATACGATCCTTCAGGGTGAAAAAATAAATATAATGCTAATCAACAAAAATGACTCTCAGCTTGTAGCATAGTCAACACAATCTAAAGAAAAGGTTGAGGCTCAAAATTGGTTGCTCCAAAGGGATAAAATAGGGTAAAGTAAAATACAAAGAAAAAGGCTCAATAAAGGTGTAATCTAGGTGCCTTTTTCATCTTAATGCCTCTAATTTTAAAATGGTAGTTTCAATATGCATATTAAAAGTTTTAAAATCATCAAACTGTGCATGATATTAACATGAAAAAAGAAAATAAAGCATAGTATAATGATAATAAATGCCCGTAGGCTTAAAATCTCGCAATTTAGGCTCCTATGTGCAAAATTATGGGCACTTTCATCCAAATCAATAATCAAAACATGCATTCATAATGTAACATGTAAAAATCAAAATGCTTTAAGATGAGAATTAACAACAATTCAAAATTAAAATATGCTTGAGTCATAATTAATTCCATAATAGAAAACATTATACCCCTTCCCCATAATTCACAACAATTCAAAATGCTTTAAGATGATAATTCACAAACTAGACATCTTTATAAAGAAGAACCCCTTCCCCACATTTAAAGATGTAAATTGTCCCTATTATATAGAAAAGTTATGAAAATAATAGAAAAGTTTTATATGGTTTTCTCATTTTATTACCTAGAATTTTGTATTTGTGATGTGATCTCCATCTGTTATCTTCCTTACAAAAATAAAATTAAACAAAATAAAAGGAAAATATAATAAACACTATTTAACTGTATCTACGAAAAGAAATAATGGTTTAGTATATTAATAATGAAAAAATAAAAGAAACAGAAAATGTAATGGTAATTTAGCAGGGCTAATCCCTACTAAATATTAGAAAAAAACAAAAATAGAAGCAATATATGAAAAATAAAAATCAAACAAAAATAAATAAAAATGCCCTTATCAAACATTTTTTCCTCATGATTTGCCTCTATAAGGAGATCTGTTATTATAATAGGAGTGAGCAGGCCTTGAGTATCTTTGAAAAGAACCTCTATAGTAGATGGAACATTTAGTTGACAAGGATTCAATGTTGATTTAGTGTGAACTCACACCGCAACTCGTAGATGTCCTACCATTCGTATTGCAAGAATTGTGAAATTTTTTTTATGTTTTCCTTGAATTTGCCTTTAATTTTTGAATAATGTCATCTTAAGATCCAATTTGTATAATTGCCTAAAAATAATAAAAACTAATAAAATACTTTAAAAAAAATATGCATATTTCAAGCACATCAAACTTTTCTTTATCGCATCTTTCGCGAGGTACTTTGGATTAAAATTTTATTATCTAATTTATTATTTTTCTCAAAAAAAGAGCTCGAGGAAATGTGAAATGTTGGGTGTTGAGTTTTGGCTCCTTTTTTTTTATTCTATATTGGTTGGGAAAAATAATTTGTGCAAAGCTCTTGCCTATATAAGGAGGTTGTTATCTCCTTGTTTAATGCACCAATACAAAGTCAAAGATTTGTATGACAAATTTAACTCAAGTTAAATTCCTCTTTTGAGATGAGAATTGGAGAATTTGTTTTGGGTATTGCTTTATGAGTGTGTTGGTGAATTGGGGAATTTGGTGAGAGGAAAAATTGTATGATTGTAAGGATTTTTCACTTAGTGGATTTTCTTTTCGATGCCTGTGATTTTTTCTCTAGTTTGGGAGTTTCCACGTAAATTCTCTTGTGTTGTTATTATTTTTCTATTTTTTGATATTTTTGTCTATAAAATATCCTTGGATGTGGGTTCGGGAGGTCTAAATTTCTAATAATTGGTATCAAAGCCAAGGTGTGTTTTTTCTTAAAAATTCTGAGTATACTCTATGATAACATTTTTGAATGATCTTCCACATCAGAAAAAAATTTCTTGAGAAATGTTCATTTGGTACGATGGAGCTTTGGTGTAGTAGTATGGAAGTGCATGTCTAGGAAAGTTCTAACTAAGGAAAGACTTGGTATTTAAGTGTGCCCTTTGTGACCCACCTTTCTTTCATGAGAACTTACTTGGTGTACTATTCATTTTTACGGTAAAATTCATCAAGGAAAAAGAGCACAGGAAAAATGTTAGGAAATAGAGCTTCGAATCCTCTTAGATTTGAGATGGAAAAATTAGACAGGAAAATCAATTTTGGCTTATGGCAAGTGCAAGTCGGGGACATTTTGATTCAGTCGGGGTTACACAATGCATTGAAAAGAAAACAAATTCCTGATATCAACATTACTATTAATGATACTGGCAAAACGGTAGCACGGACAGATCTAGTATGGGCGATGAAGATTGGGAGGATCTGAATTTGAGAGCAGCAAGTGAGATACGATTGTGTTTGGCTAAGAATGTTTTTGCAAATGTGCATGGAATATATACAACAAAGAAGCTCTAGGAAAAGCTCGAGAGTTGTATCAAACAAAAGGTGTTTTAAACCGGGGTATCTAAAGGAGCAGTTTCATATATTGCGGATGAGTAAAGGTACTACAATTTCGGATCATTTAAATGTTCTCAATAGGATCGTCTCTGAACTAGAGACAATTGGAGTTGATATAGACGATGAGGATCAAACTTTGAGACTCATCTGGTCTCTTCCACCTTCATATGAACACATGAAACCTATTTTGATTCATGTGAATGAGAAGATAGTTTTTTCTGAAGTTATGGGAAAACCCTTTTCAGAAGAGAGAAGACTGGGTAGTGGAAGAAATGTTCCTCCTGAAGACTTAGCTCTGGTGGTAGTTATATATCGAAAGAAGAACTCCATGAAGAAAAATATAGTATGTTGGAAGTGTGGACAATCTGGGCATGTGAAGAAAAATTGTCCGAGAGGCAGAGCGGGTTCGGCAAGAGGCTTTGGGTCAGTTAATGGAGAGACTGACAATGTCGCTAACATTGTCTCCACGAATGATGATTTTGCTCTCTAAAAAAGGGGAGCATATACATCCTCATGGCATGCCGCTAATGCCAAAGTTGCCGTGATAGAGGATGCGTTACTGTTAGCGAATCCACAAGTTTGCACATGGGCATTGGTTTGGCATTAATGCAAGGCGTGTGGTAGAATTTATGTCGATGACTGATGAACTTCCAAGAAAGCCAAATATGGGAGTTGCAACATAATTTTTCAGCAAGATAATTTTCGATATATGCTGAAGTAAAAGGCTTGGAATTGGTTTATTCTGAGTGTGTATGCTTTTATGATGGAGCATCACTACAAGAAAAATAGAGTTTAGCGACGGAATTTACCGACGAAATTTGTACATATTTCGTCGATAAACTTATTTAGCAATTGAATTTATTCTGTCGAAAATTTTTCGTTGGTAAATTTACCGACGGAATTACCAATGGTAAAAATTTTTGTCGGTAAATTTACCTACGGTTATTTTGTTCAATTAGTAAATTCTTCTGTCAGAAAATTACTAACGAATTTTGTAATTCCATCGGTAATTAGCCACGGAATTTTTTTTCGTCGGTAAAATCCAATATATTTATCAACGAATTTTTTTTTCGTTGGTAAATTTGCTGAAAACTATTTTTTAAATTTTACCTGCAAAGTGTTTAGGTTCTCTGGAAGTCACCATGGAGAGAACTTCATTATTTCAAGTAAAAGAATTAAAATATTAAAATTCATACTAAAACAAAACTGAAAATAAAGAACTGAAATCATTTTTCCAAATAACAAACATTTTATCAAGCACCTTACATGCATCAGAAATTTATCTTAACATCATAACTAAAATTACGTCTTGTCCCTTCTATCACTAACATTTATACCTTAAAGTTGTTTTTCAATAATAAAATACACAAATAAACGAAAGTAATAAATACTCAAATTTACTTTCATCTAATATATGAAAAAATACATGACAGTAGTTGCAAAAATACCTCTACCGAAGGACACGATGATAATAGTTGGAGAAGACAACGTCGTCGAGCAGAAAAGGAGTCCACAATAGAGAAATGAGCTCAAAAAAAACCGAAGAGAATATGTAGGAAGAAGGAAGAAGAAGAAAGGAAAAAGCAGATAGAAGTGGGAGGGAGATGTCGGGTAAGTTTATATTTAAAAAGAATTTATCGACGGAATTACCGATGGAAATTTCCGTAGGTAAATTCAAAAAAATTTTATACCGTCAATAATTCCCGCCTTTTTACTGACGGAAAGAAAATTTCTAGGTAAATTCAAAAAATTTTATTCCGCCAAAAATTTCCTTCATTTTTTGCGACGGAACATATACCGTCGCTAAATTTCGTCACTAATTTTGCTGCGATGATTTCTCTCCAAATTTAGCGACGAGTATTAGTACCGTCGCTAAATTACTCAATTTTAGCGGCAGAAATATGCTTTCCGTCGCTAATTTTTAACGGTATATTTTTCGACAGTAATTGATTACCGACGGCTATATTGTTTCGTCGTTAATGTCCGTTGTAAATTTTGTCAGGACAAATTTCCTCCAAATTTAGTGACGAATATTAGTACTGTCGGTAAATCACCCAATTTTAGCAACGGAAAGCATATTTCCGTCGCTAATTGCCGACTAAAATTATTCCGTTGCTAAGTTTCCGTCGCTAATCTACATTTTTCTTATAGTGCATGATGCTGTGAAGCATGATAATTCTCTATATTGAGAGTTATGTTATTTTCAGGAGATCTTTATTGAGATGGAGTGCGGTTGTGGGATCAACTAAAGTCGCCAAGGTAAAGATTGTTGAGTTTTGGCTCCTTTATTTGTCCCATATTGGTTGGAGAAAATAATTAAGACAAGACTCTTCCCTATATAAGGAGGTTTCTATCTCCTTGGTTAATGCACTAATATAAAGTCAAAGATTTGTATGACAAATTTAACTATAGTTAAATTCCTCTTTTGAGGTGAGAATTGAAGAGTTTATTTTAGGTATTTCTTTGTGAATGTGTTGATGTATTAGGGGATTGAGTGAGAGAAGAGTTGTGTAATTGTAAGGATTTTTTACATAGTAGATTTTCTTCTTAGTACTCGTAGTTTTTCTCCGGTTTGGAAGTTTCCATGTAAATTTTTTTGTATTATTATTATTTTTTTTATTTTTTGATATTTTTGTCTATAAAATATCCTTAAATATAGGCTCAGGAGGTCCTCAGGAGGCCTAAATTCCCAACATTAGGGACCGGTCAAATTTAAAATCGTAAAAGAATGTCCTGTTCTTCAACCATAAAATAAACAAAGGCACATTAATGAAACCTATAAATGAAAATTCAGGACCTCACTCCGTTATTGCTATATTTTGTCAAGTAGGCTGGAGCGTCTGGAATTGAGTGGGAATTGCTTCGGGCCATCATCCAACTCATGAACGAATCTTTACTGACTGAATTTCAGCGTAATGGAAGTCTCCTTTGGTTCTTCCATAGTCTGTTGCGCCACACTACAATGATGATCCCTTTCTAACATCCTGAGAGTAAAATTTGTAAAGTTTAACGCTAATCAGTTGCTGATAGGATAACGATCTTTATTTCCCTATATTTTGGTCATGAAAGACGATGAGGGGAAAGGAATTGGTGGAACATCACTTTCCATCTAATTTCTAGTTAGGGAAGGAAAAAGGGGATTAAACCATCCTATCTTTGGGAAGTAGAAGCTGACAGTTGATCTGAAGATGGCTTGTCCGTGAAGAATGCTTTCGTCATCTATGAACTAGCATCATGATGGTGGCTTGTTTTGTTGATTTTTTTTTTTTGTTTGAAAAATATGATGATGGCTGGTTGCTGGTTCCTTTTCCTCCTTTATTTTATTAGTAGTAGGTGTAACCATCCTCGTAAAAGTGTCATCATAATCCTGACATTCACTTCATCGTAGACGTAGGAAATTAACTTTCTCGTACACCTCAAGCAATTGCCTCTACCCTTGTCGACGTTGTCGTATAAAGTAGACTGTTAGCCAGCTGAATCTGATGGAGCAGAAGTTAACGTAGGCAGCTTTACCTGTTATCTTTTCTTTTTCTTTTTTATTTAGCTATGATGTTGGTGTGGCTTTGTCATGACGTAAATCTTCTACTTGTAGTTGTATGTGCTTATGTTAATCGACCCCTTTTGAAGCATATATCTCAAACTCATAAAATATTGTTTAACTAACATTATAAAGTAGAACGAATGACTCCTTAACCAACTTCCTATTAAGCGGCATTTTATAACCTGTTGCCAATGCTTCATTTTGCAGAGAATTCCATTATTAATGTCCAACCAACTTCCTATTAAGCTGCATTTTATAACCTGTTACCAATGCTTCATTTTGCAGAGAATTCCATTATTAATGTCATGAACAGTACGAGAATGAAAGAGACGAAATGGCCGCTTGTTGATTTCTTTAAAGCCAAAGAATATTTTCTTCAACGATGAGAAATATTGACAACAGTGGATCTAATGACGGCCAAGGCTAGGCTCAGAATCAGGCTTACGATCCTTTGAAATTTACTGCCTGCTGCTGCTAGATAGCATGCATTTTGACCAACTACTTCAGCCCGTACAAGTATGATCACTGTAAAAAATTGGATCCAACCAGTTGCTTTATTGGACGAACCTACCAAAAAACTTAATATTTCATGCCACAGAACAGAACGTAACTTTGCAATTATTGGAGACAGCGCGAGCGAGGGAACGCAAACATCGACGGATTGGGTTGGATGCGTTGCCTTACCAACTTGATTACTGGTTTATTAGATTTCAGCTAATTTGTAAAACAAATTACAAAAGGTAAGGTGTTTGATTAGCAACACTTTTTGGAGAAGATTTATTAAAAATGTTCAGATTATGAAAAGGAAAATGACCATGGTAGATTTCTTTCTCTATTTCCATGGTTGAATTTATAGTTTTTATTTTGGTTTCTTTTTCATATTATATAAATTTTGTGCATAACATGATTTTATTATTAACTAAAGCTAAACTATTTAATTATTTAATAGTATACATTAAACTCTTTTTAGCATTTATTAATTAGAAGTGATAATTATTAGGTAGTGTTTAGCTAGAGTGGAAAACAAACAAAAGAAAAAGGCCATCTTCCTTCAGGATTATGAAGTTGAAGCAAGCTCATCTAATTATTAGGCTATGATAGGCTTATTTCTTAAGCTAAACTGTAGCGCTTTCATTTCCATGATTTCATATGCCTCTGCTTGGTTAAAATAACCCGGCTCATACGCACTGGTCAGCACAAAATAACTGTGACCCGACCCAAATAAAGCCTCCATACCCTTCTGATCCTAGCCACCTTAAAAGCACGTAATGTCGCAGACTCGTTAATTAAATAAATCCCAGATGCGGTGGTTAATTCCTATTGTACCCCACCCAAACGAAGTGAAATCTGGAGTGTTGATTACAAACTCTCTCTCTCTCTCTCTCTCTCTCTCTCCTTAATTTAATCTCCCTTACATTTAATTACTCACACTTCACTCCAGTTCATTCACTTTAATTTGATTATCTGGAAACCGCTAGCTAGATCTGAGCTCCGTCGCAGCAGATCCAGGGTGACTAGTGGAGGTTTCGAGAATGGATGAGGTGCTGGAACTGGCGCGTGCCAAGGACACCAAGGAGCGGATGGCCGGAGTGGAGAGACTGCACCAACTTCTCGAAGCTTCTAGGAAGAGTTTATGCATTGCGGAAGCAATGTCGCTGGTCGACTGCTGCTTGGATCTTCTCAAGGACAGCAACTTCAAAGTCTCTCAGGGCGCTCTGCAGTGTCTGGCGTCCGCTGCCGTCCTATCCGGCGACCATTTGAAGTTGCATTTGAATGCGCTTGTCCCCCCTGTCGTCGAGCGTTTGGGCGATGCTAAGCAGCCCGTCAGAGACGCAGCTAGACGCCTTTTGCTCACTCTTATGGAGGTCTGTATACTACTAACTTGGACAAGTAAAGTGTATAGTTCTTATATGTCACTTTTGTATTTGGGTTTGCATGAATTAAAGTTGGGATTCTTTTTGGACTTCTCTACAATTTCATCTATTGCATGAAAATTGTTGACAAATGAATTGGAAATGAGGGCTTCAGTACGTGATTTCAAAATTCAGGTTTCTTCTCCTACAATAGTAGTTGAGAGAGCAGGCACTTTTGCTTGGACACACAAGAGCTGGAGAGTCAGAGAAGAGTTTGCTCGCACTGTCACCTCTGCTATTGGTCTTTTTGCATCCACCGAACTCCCACTTCAGCGGGCTATTCTGCCTCCTGTATGTTAAAACAAAATGCTCTTTTTTGTTATAGTTAAATTATCATATGGTTTGAAACGAATATTTGAAATTTCTATGGTTATCAGATTTCACAGATGTTGAATGACCCAAACCCTGGTGTTAGGGAAGCAGCATTAGTTTGCATTGAGGTTTGTGGGATTAATGGCATGGTTGTGTACTGAGTGGAATTTTCGTTGCTGGTGTTAGTTGGGGAGATGAAGATACATTATTGTTATCTAACTAATTTTCTTTCAGGAAATGTATGCACAGTTCGGAACTCAATTTCGGGATGAGCTCCATCGACATAACATTCCTACATATATGGTGAGCTTCTAACCAACATTATACTTGTACCATCTTGCACCCTTTCACACCTTGAATAGGATGTGCTAGTGAAAATCACTCTTAGCCTTTGGTGATTGTGTTTGACATATTATTGACCAGAATGTGCCGAATGAAAATGATTGTTTAAATCTGCTTTCGCTCCATAGAAAAGGATTTTTCACTTCATTTTTAAACTTGTGCTGACATCTAACTGCAGATTAAAGATATCAATGCGAGGCTAGAAAAGATTGAACCACAAGTTCGCACTTCTGAAGGGGTTATGCGTAATTTTGCTATCGTAGAAACAAGGCCCACGAGTTTTAACCCTAAGAAAAGTAGTCCAAAGGCTAAGAGTTCTTCAAAAGAGATGTCTCTATTTAGGGGTTAGCATCTTTCAATCTGATATTTCACAATATGTTCAAGTATGACCTAAATATTTGTTTATAAACTATACTGTGAGCGATGCTTGTTACGTTTGTATTACCTTCCATATTTTTTCTTTCACTCTAATATTTCACAAGATTTTCTATTGTCTTTGCGTGTGTAATCATTTTCATTTTTTAAAGAAATTCTATAAATATTTGTTTATCCTTTTGGAATAAGGTGACGAACTGTTTGTTAGTTTTGGTTGCTCCCAAAAGCTTATCTGTGAAGTCACATTTTCTTGTAGAAAATCTTTTGCATATATAATTATATTGAGTATGTTTGGGAAATCTTTTGAGCATTAACCAAATTGTGCATTTCTCTTCATGGCATTCATTCAGATCCCTTTTTCTTTTAAAACAGCTGCAAATGATCTAATAGAGAAGCCTATTGAACCTATTAAAGTTTACTCAGAAAAGGAGCTAATAAGGGAATTTGATAAGATTGCTTCTACCCTTGTTCCTGAAAAGGATTGGTCTATTCGAATACTAGCCATGCAAAGAGTTGAAGGCCTTGTTTTAGGAGGTTTGCCACTTCTTCCTGTCTTTTTTCTTGTTAATTTGATCTTCATTTTGTATTTTTTTAAAACCTATTTATTATGTGAGTATTGTGCGAAGAAATGGTTACTACTTTGGTCTACAAGTGTTTGGCGGCATCCTTCATATTGTTTGGAAAAATTTGTGACATGTGTTAGGAGGATTATCTCCTTCTACAGTTGTATAATTCTCTCTAGACGTCTATCGTTGGTAGATTTTTGGTCATTATGCGAGTGATATTTACTTGTGCTTGTTGTATGATTTAATGTCTTTGATGTATATAAGTGAAAAGAAAACAAGTGTTTATATTACTTTCTTAGTGCTTGATGTTTTTAGGTTACTATTTCATCCTTCAAAGATGTATATGATCATTATTCATTAGATAGTCATGATGTTGCTCTCTATGTGTGGATCTCATGCTTATACATGAATCCGTCTACTGCTCCACTATTACTATTTTATTTCCCTCATATGTGAATTTGTTTGAGAATGATATTCGTTGGAGCATAACTATTGCAATACAGTTGTAGGCACTTATAAAGTCTACATTCCCTATGCTTGTATTTCCTTGTGCGTGTTGCAACTGAGTCTGCTTTCTGGCTTTTAGCATTCTATCCATATATGTCATTATCTAACTTCTTCAGTCATGAAATCAAAATAACATATGTACTGTTATTTCCCCCTCTTTTTGTGCTTTCTTTATCTGCAAACTCTTTACACTCCATTTTTCCTTTATTGAATTTGTTAATAAGTTGGACTTGTTTGGATAAAGTTGAGAGTTTGACATGCTTACTTATTTTAGGTGCTACTGATTATCCATCTTTTGGGGGCCTTTTGAAGCAACTTGTTGTTCCACTAAGCACCCAGTTATCAGATCGAAGGTCTAGCATTGTCAAACAGGTATAGTTAATTCTTCTATTTTTGTGGGATGATTTATACAATTGGTCTTATGTTGTCTTCTCCTCTGGGAGGCTATTCCCAAGTAATAATAGGCTTTATTTGAGTGTTTGCATTTGAGGAAGCTAGTAGATTTCCTTTTCCTGGCTTCTAAGTGATGGTTTGTGCAATCTCTCTCTCTCTCTCTTGGAAATAGAAGGGGGAATAGATTTTGGAAAACTTGGTGAGGACAATTGATTTGATAAATATTTTAGAAATGAATTTGGAGTTTAGTGTGCCTCAAATAGGAGATAATATATGTGCGTGCAATCTCTCATAGTTGTATTAAATTTGGAGTAGTATATGGAATGTTTGGGCTCTTTAGAATGCAATATGGTTAGTAATTTAAACTTAAACTTATAACTCGTTTAAATGATCTTACAATTGTATGTTCACATGTAGCTGATTTTAACATCGTATTTTACTTTTCTAGGCTTGCCATCTATTATGCTTTTTGTCAAAGGAGCTCTTGGGAGATTTTGAGGCATGTGCTGAGATGTTCATCCCTGTAAGTACTTCCTCTTTCCATTTTTTCTCTGCTTACTTATGAGCCTTTTATTGCTATTTGTTAGGTTTTGGACTATTTTTTATGTTGTTATTATAATCAGGTCCTATTCAAGCTGGTTGTGATAACTGTGCTTGTAATTGCAGAGTCTGCTGACAACTGCATAAAAACGGTGATAACTTACTACCTTTGTTTCTTTAAATTAGTTATTGTGGCTTTCTTATAGGAAGACATTATTATCATTGCATAGTTTTTTGCACTCCAGATGTTGCGTAATTGCAAGGTTTCTCGTGTGCTTCCTCGTATAGCTGATTGTGCAAAGAATGACCGCAGTGCAGTTCTTCGTGCAAGGTACTTCAGTGGAACTTATTCTTTATTATTTTTCTTTTGCATGTTTGATATGTCACATTTACATGAATTGGGAACTACAGATGTTGTGAATATGCATTGTTGATTCTTGAACATTGGCCTGATGCTCCAGAAATACAACGGTTAGGTGATCTTTATGAAGATTTGATAAGATGTTGTGTTGCAGATGCAATGAGTGAGGTATTTCAATTAAGAATGTTTCAACTCTTTGATATTTGTGCATAGATTTTTCTCGAGATTCTTTCTTGGCCTTTTGACTTTGCTACTATTTCATGCTTCCACTCTGAAAATCTGATAATTTTTGATGATAATATTTCACTAAGTTCATGGTAGATAATAAATTTATTTATTCTCTTAGTAGTAGGAGCTATGTAATTATGGAGGTTTAGTCAACGAAATGGATCTCTAAACTAACAAAGATGTGTATAAGGCAAGCTTTTGGAATTATGCATGGATAACATTCTCAAAAGAAATTCTTTTTTTGCCTTCTCTCTAGATATGCCTCGTGGCCCTACTATGTCTCTTGCCTTTTTTAGTTGACTTCCCACAACTTTCAAATTAAAGTTACCTATTTAGGTAATGAAACTAGGCAAGACTTCTCCTGCCTGACTTCTCTTCATTCTTTCCTCATTGTTGAAGCTACTTCAACAATGGAAACTAGGTATTGCTCTTGATAAAACCAAGCTGAAAGTGATTTTTGTTTGGGTTCATTTCCATAATATTCTTGTGGAATATTGAAGCACTTTGGTATTAAGCTACCTAGCAAGTTCAATTGGAAAACCATCATGCATAGATGGAAACACTGCTGCGTTGAGTGGACTAGGCTATTTAAGAATTTGTATTGAAGTGGAAATAAGCAAGGAGCTACCTAAAACACTTAGGTTGAAGAGATTGGATGAAAATGGGGCATTATATGAAATTGAATCTTTAGTTTCATACTAGTGGAAACCTGCTTAGCCAAAAGAGAAGTCAATCTGAAGACCTACTAGAAAGCATTTCTTAAGAGGGGATTATGAGGAATTGATTTTGGGGGAGGGGGGGAGACAATTATATCAACAACCATGAAAAATTGCAAGAAAAAAGCAAGATTGAAATGAAAAACCAAAAGAGATAGGCAATCAAACCCATGAGACTTTACATGAGAGAAATGTGCAAACAATTGGCTAGCTAGGAGATTCTTCTGATAGCTCACAGCAACCAACAAAAGGAATTGAAGAGGAGCTGGGAAGGAAGAGAAAAATAGGAAGGGAGTTGAAGGAGGTCTCTCAGGTGGGGAACCCCATCATAGAAGAACATTTGCCTTTGGAAATTAATACAAGTCACAGTAAGACAAACATAGGAAGAATTTTCACCAAGCAGTAGTAGAAGATCAAGAAGAAAACCCGAGGGGAAGGTCCAAAGTGGATTGAAAAGATAACTTTATGTCAATAGTAGCTTGGAATCTTAGGGTATTAATTCCCCTATGAAGCAAGTTATAAAATATTGATTACAAAATGGTTAATGTTGTTATGGTTGTTGGAAGAAAAACATAGAGGAAAGTAATCTCAAAGGAAGCCTATGGTTTTTTGATAAGTCCTAGATAACATTGACAAATCATCAACATCTTGTCAATGGAAGAATCATTGCTATAATCCAAGTATAGTTAAGGTAATGGTGTCAGGTACTCACTTGGTTCATTCACTTGTAAATTGAAATCCTGAATACCTCTATAACTCAAAGCATTACTTTTGTCTATGCTACAAACTTTGCTTCTCAAAGAGTTGATCTTTAGAATGATTTGATAAATGCACACTTTGAGATTACCATTGCTTGGCTGATTCTATGAGAATTTAACAACGTTCTTTCTTCACATGAAGCAAGGTGTGTTCGGGATGAATCTCTTCAATGATGGATTTAGAGATTGTGTTAACGAAATTGGATCAACAGATCTGAAATATGATCTAAATCACTTCACTTGGAGCATCAATCAAAAAGGAAAATGACTTATAAAAAAAAGATAATATTATGGTGAATGCACATTGGTCAAATCCCAACCAGTAAAGCCCATTTCAACAACTATTTATCCTTAGATTACTCTCTAATTGAGATTCAACTTGATCAAAAATTTTCCAAAAGAAACTCCCCCTCTAGATTCAACTTCTTAATAGGGTTAAAGGGGTTTGAAGAAGCAGTCAAAGGATTGCAGAAAAATTTAGAATGATTTAAAGCATACAAATGCATGAGAAAACTACGAAAAGTGAAGGAGGAGTTGAAGATTCTGAACAAGACTAGAGTGAACAGCACGATGGAAAATATATTTGAGAAGAGAAAAGCCTTGAACTTTGCTCAAAGTAAGACATTCGTTGATCCTTGCAATGCAACTCTTAGGCAATTGGAAAAAGAAGCATTGCAAGGTTATACGCAAGCTCTAGACATACACTCCTTACTTTTAAGATAGAGTTTAACGGTACCATGGTTGAGGAATGGAGATAGGAATACAACTTATTTCCACAATGTTGTGCTAATAAAAAAGAAACAAAAAAGGATCACTTCTCTACTTGGTGTTGATGAGGTTACTGATTGACCTATTTCGTGATTTGGTCAATTATGTAATAACTGCAAGTGCACAATGTAACTGTAGCTAGCACTGGCAAGTATGGGTCGATCCCACGAGGACAGTGAGTACTAGTAGTTATCGTTATTCCATTACCTAACCTAAGAATTGATTTTTGCTTTTAAATTTAAAAAACTAAAATTAGGCAAATAAAGAACATTAGCAATTAAAGTAGAGAATTGGTGAATCACTGAATTAATTACCGATATCAAATAATTAATATCTAGGCTTCCAATCCCCCTAAACCCTTAACTGATTGATCTTTTTTCTTGCAATTGTGTTATTAATTAATTGGACCGTAAAGGCTCGTAAAGTATGCTGGTAGCTGATCTTGAATCTACTAATAACTAATCTTAAGGTTTCTAACCGAATTACTCAGGTTAAAATTTATAGGATTGTGTTACCGAATTATGAATCCCTCTATTAGGTTTGACCTTAATTCGGAAGATTTGTGTCATCCTATCTCTAAGGTTACAATCAACTCTTTAGAATTATCGTAGATCTATTTAAATTTAGGATTTCTCAATCGCTATGTATGAAATCAAATTTAGGTCTAATAAATCATATTATTAGACAATAATAAAATGATAATTGGATTGCAATAATCACATTTAGGTCTAATAAATCATATTACTAGACAATAATAAAACAGATAATTGGATTGCAATAATCAAATAACTTAATTGCATTCACAAAATAATCAACATATGTTTTGGTATCAAACAGGGTTCATCTAGCCTAAATACTAACGAAAAAATTAGTTACAAATTGGTGAACACAAAATCAGATACACATATATAGAAAACTGAATCGAAAATAATAAAATCATAATTCTAAATCTTCCTGGTTGTTCTCTATCGAGTATTTTGATGATGTAGATGTTCGATTTTGTGTTCTGAAGGATCTGTCGATAAAAACTCTGTGTCTCCCTCTCCTTAAGCTCCAAATTGCCTTTGAAATTGCCTCTGCACTCTTCATAGCGATGCCTACCGCTTCACCCCTCAATTGCCTCTGAAATGTCTATTTTATATGAAATTCTAGGTTTTTGCGTTATGCACAGATATTGAAAGGTACGCTCAATTCCATCATTAATCAAAGCCCAACAACCTTCATTCAAGGGAGGAGCATTGGGGACAATATACTTCTACTATGAGAGCTAGTCAAGGATTATCACAGGAGCAAAGTTGCTGAGAGCTGCACAATAAAAATTGATATTCATAAAGCATTCAACTCAGTGGCTTGGAGCTTTGTTCTCGAGGCAATGGAAGTCATGGGATATTCTCTACTCTTCATCAAATGGATCAAAATATGGATAACAACCACTTTGTTTAGCATTTTTGTTAATGGAGAAACTACTCAAACATTCAAGGGAGAAAAGGGATTAAGTTAAGGGGACCTTATTTCTCCCCACCTGTTCACAATCTACATGGAGTTCCTTCAATTAATATTTAGAGGAAGGGGTAGCTTCACCTACTACAATGAATGCCATAAGCTAATGATTAATCATTTATCCTTTGTTGATGATGTTATATTATTGTGTGGAGTTGACGAAAGTGCTATAAGATTGCATATGGAAGCAATTTTGGGGACATGTCAAGCCTGAAATACAACTTGGAAAAGAGCTGCATTTTTCTTCCACCCAAGTTGAGCATCTGGAAAATATAGGAAGCTTGATGTTATCCAAAGGAGGAGTTGGAACAACAAAAACCTTTCATATGCTAGAAGATTGCAAATAATATCTTCTATCCTAAGCAATATTCATGTGCACTAGTGTTCCCACCTTTGCCTCCCTCATAGTAGGATCAAGACAATTCAAAAATCATTAAGAACAACTTCTTGTGGTCAAGGGGTCCACATAAATCATCACATGCCAAGGTAAAATGGACAAAGTATGCACCACTAAGGAGGAAGGAGGATTAGGGCGAAGCTCAATAAAATCAGTTAACAACATGCTCTTGGCTAGGGATGGCAATGGGCTGGCCTGTGGGCTTAAATTCAAGTGTTTTTAATGGGCTGACTTATGGGTCAAATTAAGCTCAGACCGATTTGAGATCCAACATCGTTTTGCTTAAAAAAGTTAGGTCTTGGACAGGCTTGAGCTTGGACAACTTAGGTCCAGACTCAATTAAAGAAAAGATATTTTACATTTTTAATTTAAAAAATTATTTTAAAAAAATTAGCGAAACCGGCCCATGGGCCGACCCATTGCCATCCCTACTCTTGGCTAAAAAATATGAAAGATTCTTACAAACAAGGAATTCTTATAGGTCAAGCAGATACACACTCATGGGCTGACCCATTGCTATCCCTACTCTTGGCCAAGAAAATATGAAAGATTCTTACAAACAAGGAATTCTTATAGGTCAAGCAGATACACTCATTTCTTGCTACGTGAGAATCTTTGGAGCTTTAAACCTCAAGTAAGTACCTGCTAGACCCTAATGCAAATGTTAAAGTTGAGGGATAAAATGCGTCATTGGCTATGGGAATACTACAATTTCTAGTTTGATAATTGGCACAAACAAGGCCTTTTATACAAACTCCCTAGCTTCTACAATCTTAAGTATTTGTTGCCAATCAATGCTAAGGTTAAAGAAGTGGCAAGGAAAAGAGATCAGAATTGTCACCTGACGAGTTTCTCTTCTGTTATGTCCAATATACCTTCATAGTTCTCCAAGCCTGCATTGCTCATAGTTTAGGCATATTCACAAACAAAAGATGCCTAAATCTATTTAAACCTTGAAGGATGAAATTGTCGTAATCTAGTTTGGGATCAATGTTGCATTCCAAGAGATACTTTCATCTTATGGTTAGCAGTGAAGCAAAAACTACAGATCCAAGACAGAATTAGAATCATTCAGATCAGCAATACTTTTTACGTCTGTCAGCAGTAGAAAGAATCTTTGGATAACTTATTTTCCGATTGCAATTAGTCAGCAGCAGTTTGGGGACAGGCAATGCAGTGGTGCATCCAGGTCTGAACAGGAAATGTGTGGGAAAATATCATCACTAGGGCATGTAAGATCAAATATAACTCCAAAGGGGACTTGAGGCTATTGCTGCTGCATCTACTTGATCTGGATGGAAAGAAACTCAAGAATCTTTCAACAGGTTCACCAGGACATAGGAAGCCAGATAACAATCTTAAGGAACTGGATTAGGGGAGTTGTCATAGTAAGGGCCAGTACCATACAACTAAGTCAAAGAATGACAAGGTAACGGAATGTGCAGCATTGCAGCAAAATTGACACTCACTGTTCCAGCTGATGAAACACAATGGAAGAAGAATTGATAACTCACAAAGCTACCTAGTTGATGACAGGAAACCAAGATATGGGCACAATAGATCCAAGAAGCTGAACTTCATGCTATAAGATCGATGGTTCAAAACTCATTAGGAGAGGAAAATAGTTTTTTGTAGCTTCCTTGGAACACTAGCAGCTCTCCTTTTCAGTTTCTTCCATTGTTCAGAGGATTCTTTTGTTAAGTTTGATTGTCCAAATCTTGTTGGTTGAACTCTGCATTTATACCTTTCATGTTAATGCAATGTTCTTTTATTCCTTTTCAAAAAAAAAAAAAAAAGTGCATAACCTATATAACTTGTCAGGTCAGATCAATCGCAAGAATGTGCTATAGAATGTTTGCCAAAACTTGGCCAGAGCGATCGCGTCGCCTCTTTTTGTTCTTTGATCCTGTTATTCAACGGGTAAAATTTTTGTTCCAGTTACTTTATAGTTGTGACATTCATTTTTATGATTTTTTTAGTGTCCTTTTCTTTTAGCAGCTTATTAATGAAGAGGATGGAACTTTGCATAGACGACATGCATCTCCTTCTCCCCGGGATAGTTGTTCTCAGGTTCTATTTGCCTCTCAGGCATCTGTCCCCTCAAACTTTCCTGGATATGGAACTTCTGCCCTTGTTGCAATGGATCGGACTTCAAGTTTGTTCTCTGGGCATTCACTTTCTTCTGGCCTCTTGCTGTCACAAGCAAAATCCCTTGGTAAAGGTCGTGAGCGTAGTCTGGAAAGCGTGTTGCATTCAAGCAAACAGAAAGTCACTGCAATTGAAAGCATGCTTAGAGGTTTTGAAGTATCTGACAAACAAAATCCTTCTAGTCTTCAGTCATCTAGTTTGGATCTAGGTACTGAATTACTTTTTCGTACGACTTAGTAGAGAAGAGAGATCTGATCTCTTTTTCTGCTTTCAAAATTTTCTTGGTCAGTGTTAAATGATTAGTGAATTAAATTTTGTACATATGGGCAGCTAAATTTTTCTCTTATTGTCCCTAGCGCAGGAGTTGACCCTCCATCATCTCGTGATCCACCATACCCTGCCGCTGTTCCTGCTTCCAAACACCTTATGAACTCTTTGGCGGCAGAATCAATGGTTTCCAACATCAGTAACGGTGGTAACCACAATGGTGGCTTGGTTTTGTCTGATATTATCACCCAAATTCAAGCTTCCAAAGATTTTGCTAAACTATCTTACCATAGC
The DNA here is from genome assembly GCA_029891385.1 of Erythroxylum novogranatense. Classification (NCBI taxonomy): domain Eukaryota; kingdom Viridiplantae; phylum Streptophyta; class Magnoliopsida; order Malpighiales; family Erythroxylaceae; genus Erythroxylum; species Erythroxylum novogranatense. Next base: position 56,402,520 of record CM057231.1, read on the forward strand.
ACTGCAGCGGCTGAATCTGCGCTAGCATTGTCATCATTCTCAGCAAAAAGACTGCCTCAAAGAGGCTCTGTTGAAGAAAACAATGATGCAAGGGAGGCTAGGCGCTATCAGAATTCAAACTTTGATAGTCAGTACTCTGATGCACCTTACAAAGATGCAAACTTTGGGGATTCACACAGCAGTCACATTCCAAACTTCCAAAAACCACTTCTAAGGAAACATGTAACTGGACGGATGTCTGCTGGCAGGAGAAGGAGTTTTGATGATAGCCAGCTCTCCCTTGAAAAGTTATCAAATTATGTGGAAGGACCTGCATCGCTCATTGATTCTCTAAGTGACGGATTCAATCCAAGTTCTGACTGGATTGCTAGGGTAGCTGCTTTCAATTATCTTCGATCTTTGCTCCAGCAGGGTGCAAAAGGGATTCAAGAAGTCCTACAGAACTTTGAGAAAGTAATGAAGTTATTTTTCGAGCACTTAGATGATCCTCACCATAAAGTTGCGCAAGCAGCTCTTTCAACACTTGCAGACATCATTCCGTCATGCCGAAAGCCCTTTGAGAGTTATATGGAAAGAATCTTACCACATGTTTTTTCACGTTTAATTGACCCCAAGGAGTTAGTTAGGCAGCCTTGCTCTACTACTTTGGAAATTATAAGTAAAACCTATGGTGTTGATACTCTGTTGCCTTCCTTGCTCCGATCACTGGATGAACAGCGATCGCCAAAAGCCAAATTGGCTGTTATTGAATTTGCTATTAATTCCTTTAATAAGCATGCAATGAATTCTGATGGTGCTGGTAATGCAGGCATCTTGAAGCTGTGGCTAGCTAAGTTAATGCCATTGGCCCATGATAAGAATACAAAACTCAAGGAAGCAGCTATTACTTGCATTATATCTATTTATTCCCACTTTGACTCAGGAGCTGTTCTTCATTGCGTTCTTAGTTTGTCAGTTGAAGAACAAAATTCACTAAGACGAGCTCTTAAACAATACACCCCTCGGATTGAGGTGGACCTGATGAACTATCTGCAGAACAAAAAAGAACGCTCCAAGTCCTTGTATGATCCATCTGATGTTGTTGGAACATCTTCAGATGAAGGATATATGGGTCTATCAAAGAAAAGTCATTTATTTGGAAAGTATTCTACCAGTTCAATTGATAGTGATGGGGGCAGGAAGTGGATCTCTAACCAAGAATCAACACCGATCACGGGAGTTAATCACCCTGCAGCTTCTGATGAAACCCATGAGAATTTGTATGAGAATTTTGAGACTGGTACCAGGGATATGACTTACATAGCCACTTCTACAGGTCAGAACATAGGAACCCGACCCAACCAAGTGGAAAAGGTTGAAAAAAGCCTAAACTTTGACAGCCTCTCTACCCCATATGTGGGCATTAATGGTCTGGTGAAATCTGAAGCTATTGCAGTCTCTGAAACCTTTGTACATGACACTGACACTGCATGTATATTGGACCTTGATCATCAAAAACCTGCTGCTGAGAAGATTGACCCTTCTACAGAGACAGGCTCTAGTATCCATCAAATGATTCACCTGGTTTAATCCCGTGATTTCTTTGGCTAATGATTGATTTGAAAGACTGATGAAGTCTGCAACTTTGTGAGTCATTGAAAGTATGCCTTTTTCATTTGTAGATTTGCAAGGAAAGCAATGGAACCCCAGGAACTAGGTGCAGTGCCCTTCAGCAGTTAATCGGAGCTTCTATGGCTAATGATCACTCTGTTTGGTCAAAAGTATGCTTGTAATTCCTTCTCTCTCGCTCTCTCTCCCTTTTTGTTTATAACCTTTTTTTTTATTACACTTTTTGTGGATTATGCTTCTTGTTCTTAGTTCATATCGTGACCCCTTTGCAGTTTGGGGTGCAAAATTTTGATGTTAATAATGTGGCCTTAGTTGTTTTCATTATTGCAGGGGAATTTATAACTGCAAGTACACTTGTGACAACCCATTATTGGCTAATGGATGGCTTCTCCTATTATTCTTGACTGATTTATGATAATTAAGGGGCATGATTTGTGGTTAATAGCATTTTAGGGTTTATATACTTTTATATAAAGGGTTAGAAATTTCATCAGATGGAGAGCTTGTCTTATTACCTTTCTTTTATAGTTGTCTTCTCGCTTCCAACATTGTTACCCTTGCATGAACAAGTTGCCTGTAGTTGGATCAGTTTTGTTTCTATGTTATTTGTGTCACATTTTGTTTATGAGAATCATATTTTTGCAGTACTTCAATCAGATTTTGACCGCTGTACTTGAAGTCTTAGATGATTCTGATTCATCAATCCGGGAACTTGCTCTTTCTTTAGTTATTGAAATGCTCAAAAGCCAGGTATTTTAATGATATTTGTTATTAGCTGTTTTCCTTCTTTATAGATAACTATTCCAATTTTCTTTTCGTTTCCTGCTACATTTCTAGAAGGATGCCATGGAGGACTCTGTTGAAATTGTGGTAGAGAAGCTACTTCAAGTTACCAAAGACATCATTCCAAAAGTAATTGCTTTTCCTTTTTCTTCTTAATGTTTGTAGTTTTTTTTTAACCTGCATTTCACTAATGTTTGACGTTTTCTGTCCCCATATTCAGGTTGCAAGTGAAGCTGAACATTGTTTGACAGTTATGTTGTCTCAATATGACCCCTTCAGATGTTTAAGTGTATCTCTCTCTCTCTCTCACACAGACACACACATCATTGGTGCATGTTAAAGTTTTCATTGGTCTTTTTTCTAAAGAAATAATTATTTGTGTCATTGTTTTCTTGTTAGTGATCTTTCATAATTGATGCTGCAGGTTGTTGTCCCTCTTTTGGTCACTGAAGATGAGAAAACTCTCATCGATTGTATTAATTGTTTGACAAAGGTATTTCCCTTGGATTTTATTGAGTTCGATAGTTTATTTTAGGAATTAATTGTGTACAGTTTGTGGCTGTAATTTTTATATCAGCTACTAATATTTAGTTTCATTTGATATTCTATGAATCATCTTTCAGCTTGTTGGTCGGCTCTCTCAAGAGGAATTGATGGTTCAGTTGCCTTCATTTTTACCTGCTCTTTTTGAAGCCTTTGGAAACCGGAGTGCTGATGTTCGCAAGGTAATAAGACCTATTGATTTGTATATTGGATTTTCATTGTGAAAATAATAGTAAGATACAAAGTTACATTAAAATCTACCATGGACAATGCTTCTTGAAGGCAGCAAACCCTTGGATATACTTTATCAATAAGATCTGCCATGGTCTTTTGTTCTTACATTTCTTGTGTTTTGCTGCTTGGTCCAGACTGTTGTTTTCTGTCTGGTGGATATTTATATAATGCTTGGAAATGCATTTTTGCCGTACTTGGAGGGTCTTAACAGTACACAGCTGCGGTTGGTGACCATCTATGCTAACAGAATATCACAGGCAAGAACAGGTACAGCTATTGACGCTAGCCACGATTGACGTGGTTTGTTGAGGATGGAATTGTGGTTGTGGGTGTTATCTGTGTATCTTGTATATCTATTGTCAAAGTGTTGAAGTGTTTTTAAGTTTTTCTCTGATTCATTTTGGTCTATTTAGGCATTTATTTCACCGAATTTCTTGTTTGTCTTAGCGCTATGTTTGGTTGGTCATGGGGGGGAGAGTGCGTGTTGGGGGTAAATATCGAATTGTATTATTTTGCAAATGTTTTAATCAATAATTCTGTTGCGCGTTATTGATATACATAGAAGCAATTTTGGAACTGGATGTCTTTTTGAAAACAATTAGCTCAGGAATACCATGGGAGAAAGAAAAATGAATACATTGAGGATCTTGTGGGAATTGTAGGCATTTGAATAGGAAGAACCTGCAACATTGGATCTCTTGATCTCCAAGTTCCAAAACAATACAAGAGAACAATTTTCCTTTCCATGGAAATAACTTACTAGCTCGGGAAAACCTTTGTATATTCGTAGATGTTTAACGGTCCATGGAATACCAGCATATTCCGAATTTCATTTATATTCGGGTCTCGTGAAACAGGTGACCTCCTCCTTTAGAGTAGCCGCTACGAAATTCCAATCCCCGATCTGCGACAACAAACAATTGTTCCATCTTTTTTTTACAAAAGATTGGTTGGAAGTTAAAAGAATTGTTTGATTTTATTAATTTATTAATTTAACAAATTTATATACAGCATTTATATTAAAATATATTAAATTTAATGTATTATTAATTATTTTATTAATAGCTAAAAATATTTATTAGTTTAATATAATAATACATTAAGTTTTTATTAATTTTATTAATTCTTTAATATTATCAATAGATAAGATGATAAATTTATTAATTTTATCTATAATTCATAACACAGGTATTGTTCTAAGAAGAGGTTTTTTGGCTTTACGTAATTTTTTGAATTAGGTATATTCATTTATTACTCTATTTGAAAATTAATAGGTCTATTTTTAACAAAAGGTTGACATTATCATATAAAATAACTTCATTAAAAACTTTAATAATAATAATAATAATAATAATAATAATAAATAAATAAATAAATAAATAAAAGAAAATAGAAAAAAGATAAAGTTAATTTACCATAGTTTGGTCATCTTTCAGAAAAAAACAAAGACCCATTTGGCTTATGTCCACTCTCCAAGTGGGAATTCATTTTCTTCTTGAACGGAAAATGATGAACCTCCATACAACATATTTGTCAAGAAGAGGAACATTTATACTCTTTTTGCTTTGCATTGAGTGACGAATAACTCTTTTTAAATTTTATTAGAGTTCATGACAAACCTTCGTAATCTCCACCCAAAGTAATTTCTCCTAATTGTTAAATTCACATCAATAAACTAATATAGTAGCGGGAGTTTGTTTAGATTTTTTGTCAAACATTAAAATGAAAATTGTAAGTTTTATTATTGTTCCAAAAAATTATTTTTAAAACTACACAATTTGGTAGGTCAAGATTGCCTAGTAATGTTGCCAACTAATCTAAGTTGACAATCTAGTTACTAGAAATTAACAAAAACCTAACTCTGTTAATTTCTAAGGTGCTACTAATACCATTTTAAAAATGTTAAAGTACAATGTGATATTATAGATAATAGTAGACTTACCTAGATCTTTAAAAATATTATGGTACAATTTATACTTTTAGCCTTAAATTTTCAACCATTCATATTCTTTCAAAGATTTAAAATTATTTTCTCTAACAAAATTTGTTCTAAAACTATTTTAAAAGTTCTAAAATTTGTTTGAAGATCAATAGGCTTTTCATTAAAACCTTTTAAATTTACTATTGATTATGATAAAATATATGTAATATAATTTATATGTAAGTGATCCTGCAATGATTGAGCTTGTAATCCACTTAAATGACCAAGGTAAGTACAAGATATATTTAAAATGGTTGTTACATATAGAGAGATTTCATTCTTTCTTATCTTAGTCAACTTGAATTATCTTAAAGTCCTCTTGAATTGTATATGTGCTCGATTAGCTCATTTTCTCAATCCTTTGATTACTTGATTTATTCAATTGGCTTATTTACTTGCTTTTCTCCTTCTATTGAACTTAATCTCATATAGTTATATTACTTAATTTCATTATAATAAAACTATTAATATCAGCAAAAGTGAAATTATTATTATCACCAAAAGAAGGAGATGCTAATCAGATGTGGGAGGGAGTAATATATCTTTTAAGGACTGTAGCTAAAGAGATCTTAGAAATTTCTAAAAGGCTTAGAGGTAGAAAGAAGGAATCTTGATGATGGAATGAAGACGTACAATAGAAGATGAAGATCAAGAAGAGTGCCTATAAAGATTTATTTGATAGCCACAAATGAAGATAAGGTAGCTAATAGCGAGAGTTACAATCTAACAAAGAAAGAGGTCAAGAAGATAGTCTCATAAGCCAAATGTAGACCCTACGAGAACTTTTAACAGTGATTGGAAAATAAAGATGGAAAAAATGATATATTCAGGCTAGCAAAAGCTAGGGAATAGAAAGTGAGGGATTTTGATCAAGTTTGGTGTATAAAGAATGAATCAGGATGGGTGCTCATAGATGAAAATGACATCAAAAGAATATGGTAGAGATAATTCTATAGCCTTTTTAATGAAGGATAAGATGGCATCTTTTCCTTGGGTGATCTTAGCACTTATGAGAAATATCATGACTTCTACTGGTAGATCATAAGAGAAAAAATTAAAGGAGCTTCGAGAAAGATGAAGAGTAGAAGGGTAGTAGGACCTGATGAGTTACATATAGAGGTGTGGAAGAGCTTAGGAGATAAGGTTCTCGTTTGGTTAACTAAGCTTTTTATAATGTGATCCTTTAAGTATGCCAAAATATTGGATGAGTGGAGACTTAGTAAACTAATCCCTCTCTATTGTTGGCCCCCAAATTTTTTTTAGGAGTTAGTTTTTTTTAGGTCTATGTTAGTAGATTTATTGTATGGGGTAGTTAAATCAAAAGTAGTAAAAAGGCATAAAAGGGTATTTTGGGTAGCTTACTTAAGTTTAAAAATCATAAGGTATTAAAGGAAGGGCAAGGTGGACTTTTCTCAATCATTAAGGATAAAATGGGAAGAAAGAAGTGTTTTTTTCTTCCTAAAGAGGGGGGAAAACAAAAATGGGAGAGAAGGAAGTGAAATAACAAATTAAAGAGAGAGAGAAGAGAGATTTCAGTGGTTAAGAGGAAAGAAGAGAGTTGAGCTAGGGTTTCATCTTTTCTAAACCTTCTAGAGAGATTTTGAGGTTGTGAAAGAAGGAAAAAAGGTAGAGGAAGACAAAAACATCTATTCTTTTGGTAAAGATTTAAGGGAATTAAGAAAGACAAGAGGAGCGAGAGGGGAGGCACATTCGAACAAGTTATAATCAAGGAATTCAAGGTGGGTTACATTTTTATAGTTGAATAATAAGCCATTAATGTTTCTTTCAAAAAAAGGTAAATGAATGCTTTCAACTACTTTTAAAATGTGCAATTATTGTTCTTTAAATGCTTTTGAGAAAGTTCAACATGTGTGTGTATGAATTTTTTGGATGAACTATGAAAAAAAATGGAAATGATTTTGAAAGGATATCAAGTTATAAAATCATGTTTAAAAAATGTGCCATTTGGGTAACAAGTTTCCAAGATGTGAGATGCATGATTATATGGGTTTGTGTTGGTCCCCTAAGTATGTCAAGTGCACTTTGACCAAAGGCTTCTCCCACCTGCCCGTTAGTGACATGGAACTTCTTTATAGACTCCCCTAAGTTCACGGCTACACAAGACCCTTATGGAAATTGTGTAGTACGTTCTATTTTAGATCCACCCAAGCCATTCCGATGTGCTTATGTGTTCAAATGTGTTGGCAAGTTTGATGATGCATGAATTAAGTTGCTTATGAATTACTGATAAATTGAGATTTGAAAAATATATGTATCGTGACTTAATGTGAGTTTTAAAAAGGCTTTTGCTTACTACCGATTATAAAATTGTTATCCACGAGTTTTGAGCTCACCCCCTCCATTTCTGCCCCATCTTCAGGTGAAGAGCATGAGAACGAGTAACCAAGGGTCAAGGCATCACTCCAACTTTGCATACTTTTGTATTTTAAGCTAGTTTTGTAAACTAAGACTTTAATTGCATTTTGAGCAAATTATTGCTCATGTATTCTTCTGTATTTTGGGATTTTGAAATATTGTTATATTGTGGCTTGAAATGCCCATTAAAGCCTTGTAAAACACTTATCTTTTGATGAAAATGATGTATGATGTGTTTTACAGATGATATTTCCAAATTGTTGAGTTTCATTTTCAAGTCTTCCATAGGAGTAAAATTCGTGTTTTGATTTTGGGGGAAATACTAGATTAATCTAGGTTGAATTAGGCAAAGTTGTCTTCTAGAAAGTTGTAGATTATCTTTCTAACTTTCCAACGATATATAATATAAAATTTTTGGATATTGGAGTCGAAGTTATGATCCTTATAAGTGGTGATGCTCAGGAGTATAGTTTGTATCGTCTAATGACGTCATATCATCTGGTGGTAATGTATCATCTGATGACGTCATATATTCTGATGACGTCATATCGTCTGGTGGTAATGTATCATCTGATGACGTCATATCGTCTAGTGATAATGTATCTTCTGGTGACGTCATATCGTCTAGTGCACTGTTCATTTTGTATCATCTAGTCCAATTTTGACCCTCTAGATGATCTTGAAGTCCTCTTTCAAACCACCCAAAGAACACCTCAATTCGATGTCTCTAGAGAAAGTTATGCTAATTGTAACACAACTTTTGTGTACTGTTCATTTTGTATCGTCTGCTCCAATTTTGACCCTTTAGAGGATAAAATTTGTCTTTGAAGTCTTCATGAAAGTTTTAGATCTTGAAGTTTTCATTCTAACAGTCAAAAGAAGGCCTTAATCCAATATTCATAGAAAAATTTATGCTAATTGTATCGAAACAGGTTCTATATGATTGAGGACAAAACCTTGTTTGATTTCCTTCAGCCATAACTATGTCATCCTACCTCTAAATGAGATGATTCTTGTTTCTAAATAAACTAGAGACATAGCGATACAAATGATCTAAAGGAATAGAATTTTAACCCAGTCCCTAAGACTTACAATTTCTGGATGGAAGTTGGGTATAGTGTACTGTCCTAGTTTAATAACAGTCTAAAAAGGATTTGGGCCCAAACTCCTAGAATTATAAGCCAAATTGAACGATTTTTGTGTCTTTAGAAACTTAAAATAATGGGGAACAAATGTTTTGAAGAAGTTGAATTGTAATCCTAGTTTGAGTTTTTCTCAAAATCTGTTTTGAAATAGGAGAAATGAGTTTGTTTGGATGTTTGACCGGTGTGGGCACCACTCATGTGGGATGGTGACTAATGAGGGTTTCTTAAAATATATAGGATAATATGCTTACGCTTTATGACTCCGAATGTTGGGTTCCGAAATCAGGGCCTAATATTTTATGGTATCAGAGCCCTAGGTTCAGGTCCAGGTGTAGGACTAGGTCTAGGAGTAACTTAGACATGAAATGGGTAGTTTAAGACATGAAAGGAATGTGCATTGTTTTAAATGAATAAATTGCATTGTTTTAAATTGTTTCACATGATTTGAAATTGTTTATACGATTTGAACTGTTTTGCATACTTTGAAAAAAAATTGTTTTGCATAAACTAAGACTTTTTAATGGTTTTATATTCAAGGAGTGAAAATGCCGCCTCAAAGGAGAATTCGAGGAGTTATGATTCGATCTCACTCTCACCAAGGGAGCATGGATGAATCCTATGTCTCGCAAGATGCGGATTGTAACATCCCATCCCCTCCTGGAAGGGTAAAATAGTAAAATTGGCATAGGATGAGATTGGTAAGGAATAATTAGTCTTTGTTAGGTGCATAATAGGATTGATACACAGTATCAATTGTGTATATGGAATTACGGTATATGCATTCATGACATTCCCGGTAATTGGGCCTAACGGTATTTTATTGTGATTAACGTGGTTATGAGATTTGAAAAATTATTCTGAGTGCGCCATTGAGCGTTTTACATTTTTTGAAATTTATAGAATTTTTCTGAAATTTTCTGAAGAAACTTTCCGGACCGGCAAAATCGCCGGTAACTGGCCTAAACGTGTTTTTGTGTTAGAAAAGGTGATTTTCGTGTTTGAAAAATTATTTGGAGTGCACTGTTTCATGTTTTACAATTTTAGGGAATTTCAATAATTCTCAGATAAATAATTTGGGGAAAATTTCCCGGAAATTTCCGGACCGGATAAATTGCCAATTGGCGAATCGGTCGATTTTCGGTAGCAAAAATCGCTACCCAATGGCACTGTAATATTGAGTATATTATTTTGGGACTGAAAGTAGGGTCATTTGAATTAATTGGAGTAAAATTTTGATCTGGATTAAATAAATATATCTTGACTTTCATTTGAATTGTGAACCAATCACATGTTGCCATTTAAAAGGCATCATTTAATGCCTCTCTTCATTCTTTCGGAAGTGTATGTTTTAAAGGAAAGGAAATGGATTGTTTTTAAAGGCTTTTGGTAAGGGTTTATCCGAAACATACACAAACTCAAACTCTCTTGATATAAACCATCGAAAATTTTGCTCTCTTCTCATCTTTCTCCATAGTTTCAAGCTCCTCTCTTTGATTCCCTCAAAGCTAGAAGATGAGTCTTGAGCATACTTGAGAAGGAAAGGTGGTTGGTACCTTAGTGTAGGAGTTAGAAGTTGGTTGTTGAAGGTTTGAAGGAGGGTTTGAATTAGGTAAGTTGTTATTTAAGGTTTGAGTTTTAAATGTTGTTTTACATGGAATTAAATGTCATGATAGTATGGGGTAGTTAATAAAAGGATTTAAAGCATGTATTAGGTTCATGTAGACATTAAAGTGATGATTATTGTGATTTGAAGAAAGGGTATGAGGCTAGGTGAAGATGCATTAAAATTTATGATATGGTTTGATTTTGAATTGAATGGGGATAATTATTTGAGTCTTTGAATTGAGGAATTTAAGGCTGCCAATTTTCAGTATTAACCCTAACATATGTATGATTGTAGTGATATTTAATTTGTATTTATTTTGATGTCTAGTGATGTGAAAAGGCATTGGAAGTGGTTGAACTAAGGTTAACCTTAAATCTGAAAAATTGGAATTATAATTGATGTTACTGTTTTATTTATAACTTATTGTGTAGAAATGAAAATGAGGTAAGGTTAGTGGCCACTGAAACTTTGGGATGTTGGCTTCAATTTAGTGTGAAATAGGTGTTGTTGAATTTCATTCATAGAAGGGTGAATTTTGCATGGAAAGTTACTGTTCCATTGCCTGTGAACAGTAACCGCAACCATGACATCTGAGTTTTGTTGATTTTATGAATTAATTGAAATGGAATTAGGAGAATGGTCTTCATGGAAGTTGTAGCATATTTGATTATCTTTCCATTGCTACTGATCTTGATATTTTTGGAATTGTGTATTGGGAGATATGAATTGATTACTAATGACCGGTTTTGAGCAGTTTGGATGAAACCTAGCTTAAGTGTGATTTTGTGAGCTTACTGATTAGAGGCAATTTTAACATTTTAAGTGGACTGAATTGGTGTGAGTGAGCTTCTGAAAAGTTGTAGAGGAAAAGATTACCTTGAAAATGACATATGGTGTGTAATTTTTAGAAGTCAGAATTGGGAGTTATGATTTTTTCAATACCTGACCCTACATTAGGTTATGAATGGCTGATCATAACAGTAGCTTCCATAATAGTTTTGAAATTGTTAGAGATCGAATTGGATGATGATTGCTTCATGAGAATTGAAGTTTAAGATGTTATCTTTTAAGGGATATAAAGTTCTGAATTTACTGACTTGTATATAGGGAGTTATGCTTGTTGTAAGGTTACTGCCCACATTGAAAGATTTCAGAGACAGTAACATTAGGTGAATTAATTGACTGGTTTAGAAATAGAATTTGATTTTGGGTTGTTCATGAAAGTTGTAGAGGACATTGTGAACTTATTGACCATATTTTTTTGGTAATTCATTTCTGAAGAATCAGTGAGTTATGCAATTGTCAATGTACTGCCCTGTGTTGAGGGAAATTGAGTAGGCAGAAGGTTTGATGGATTATTTGACACCCTTAGGGTTTAAATTGATTTTTATGGTCTTCTTGAGAATTGTAGAGGGTTTCATGATCTTTCCAATGAGATATAGTTGGTAATTTTCTAAATTGTGTGTAATGAGTTATTGGTGTTAAAAGTTGGCTTGAAATCAAGAAATTAAAGAAGGGAATAAGGGTTAGGTATATATATAGATATTAATTGTTTAAATTGACTTTTGATTTCTTTTGTCAATTTCTTTCCCGTCCGACGTCCGATTGACCTGATTTCAGAGGCATCGGATTCGTTGAATATTTAATTTCATATTATGAGAAAACGGGAATTTTTTTTAGACGGGAATTTGACGTAGCCCCTATTGACGGAACATGTAAACACTGTTTTATTTAATTGAGGACCTATAGAGGTCCGAATTGCGCACCGTCAGCGCCTATGGATTTCTAATTTTTGATAGAATTTTATTATGAGAAAATATTGAATTAGGACCGGGATTGTCATGAACATGCATATCTCATCAACATGAGCACAAATTTCATATTTAGTGACTCGTACTTTTTCTGATTCATATAGAGGCCCAATTGGAGCGTCGATTGACCGACGTCACAGAGACTTTCCGGCATTTGCTCGGAAGTAATAGGTGAGTAACCTAGTTGGTTTCTCAAATTTCTGGTTGTTTACATGCTCAATGTGAATTACGTGCAAAAGTGAATTGAATGATCACTGCATGACTACTGGCATATATGGGATCGTATTGTATGATTTTTGCGCATGAATGACGATCTTGATAGATCGGGCGTTATAGCCATTATCTTGAACATCGCTACTACGGGCTTTATAGCCAAACACCGTACATGCATTTGAATCTCGCATTTGCATGCATAATTGCATGATCGGATAATGGGCGTGCCCCAGTTGCTATTTTTACCGATAAGAGCTTGAGCTCTCATCTCATCTTGACCGCCTTGAGCCCGAGGGGAGAAATCCCTGACGCGTCCCCACTGAACACTGACTGAGCACTTGGGCACAATAATGAATAACTGGAAAGAGTCACATATGCATTGTATTCGCATAAGTAACTGCTTTCGTGATGGTATGTGTTACTGTGAATGGTTTACTGTTACTGGCTATGGTTATTGATTGCTTGACTGCTTATTGGTAATTGATAATTACTGTACTATACTGTACGCCATGGGCGTAATGCATGATTTGAGTGAACCATCGATGATGGTTTCTCACTGAGTTCGCAAAACTCACCCAAAATTTGCATCTATTTTTCAGGTCCTGAAGAATACCCCGGTTGACACGGGAGTATGTCTACTGTAGATGAGTAAAGGTTAGAGATCGGGATCAGTTCGTGTCGGTATTAGTGTCTTAGTAAATTGTATTCCGCAATCACTGTATAACAAGACTTTATATTTTTACTGAGCCATTGTGGTATTAATGTTTTACCATTGGTGATTGTAATTATTCTTTGGATGACCGTAATAATCTGAAATGGTTTTATTGAACACGGATTTTAATTACTTACTGTGTTTGCCGTGTGAGCGTGGAGTTAATGGCTACAAAAAGAAAAAAAGTATCTGAATTTTAAATCGATGATGTAATCGTCACTCTCGTGGGACACGGACTCGGATATCACCAACGATATCGGGTTGGGTCTTACGGAGTGGGTGTTACAATTAGGTGGTATCGAGCCCGTGAATACGTAATGTATCCGGGCACGATGTGGAATATAGGTTGCATGCATTTGAGTCGCGTCGTTGCAGACCGTGGTAATCGATCCTAGTCGAGTCGCCGAGGATAAATCCTACGGTGCATAAGTGTCAGTGACTAAGTGAGAGAAGAGTGAGATCGGATTAGAGTGAAAATCCTAAAGGGATAATCAATTAGGAAAGGATAAAGGAAAAATGGATAAGAAGGTTGATATTGTCTTTGGGTTAGAAACCCTCATATGTGATAACAGAATGACTGTGTTGGCTTAGACTAATTAAGAAATTCCGAATTAAATTGACAATGTTATGGTGACAGAAAAATGCAGATGTTGAGAACTTGGAGAGGTCCATTAGAGATATGGGAAGCATATTGGTTATAGTAGATCTAAGTGAGATTAAATGCCCGGGATGGTTAGGTAATTACAGTTCTGACCGTATATGTCATGAAAGGGGAAATATTAGAAGTGAGTAAAATGTAGATGATCCAATCGGGCATATTTTGATTCATCAGATTTGAGTTAGAGATCGATAGATATTATAGGCGAAAGATAATAGCGAAATGGAAAGAAGCTCAATAGAGTACTGTAACGGTTTATTGAGAATTGAAAGAATGTAAAAGTGTACAGATAGACTGAAATGAATTCGGGAAATGGTTATGAACTAGACCGCATAAGTTTGAGACTGGAATTGTTAGGTGATTATGGTGCTTCGAGGTTGGAAATTCGTATGATAAAATCATAAAAGAAAAAGACAGACAGATGATTTCTACTGATGGTGTATCGGGAAATACTGAATTAGGTGTATATGGACACGAAAATGGTAAATGGATAGGTACTTTGTCGGTATTGGGGACTGTGAACACCTGATCATAGACTGTTTGAGGAAAATAGAAGATAAGTAGCAGAAAACAGAATGAAAAAAAAAGGAATAATGATCATAAGCTGATAAGCCAAATTGATATGACCTTATAAGGTCAAGTTGCACGTAACGGATAGGGGAATGAGACATACAGTTTAAGGATATGGTGAGAATGAAATAAAGATCTTGAAAAGAATGAAACCATAATAGTGGTGTATGAAAAGAGTTGTCGCATTTAAATCGAGTTACTGTTGGGAATATCTATTGGACAGTAATGTTGATTGTGACTAATGAAATGTATGTTACAGATATATGGAAACCACAGAGTAAATGAGCGGTAAATGTTTAGAGTGATTATAAGTGTGAAGTTCTTAATGGGTTAAAGTAAAACAAGAGTAGACTAAGTGTGCCTGTATGAAAGGAATCTTAAGGAAGTCTGAATTGTATGGGTTACAAATTGGTTTCCGCTAAAATCTTTGTGGTATAGATTCTTGAATAAGTGGTAAAGAAAGTGTTTAAGTAGTATCACAAGGAACCTTCAGAAAGGAATGTTACGATCATTAAATGAAGACATAAGAGTGTCTTGATTGAGATTATGCGATATAGTGAAGAAGGATTGAAACACAATTAGGAATAATCATTGGTTGATGAGACTTTTGTGGACAAAATTAAAAGTGAAATTGGGTCATAGCTCATACTGCTGAGATTATCTGCATTGTATGTACAGAAATGTAAAGAATTCCATATGAGTGAGATTTTAATTTGAGGTGATTCTATTGCAATGTGAAGTGAATCGATCTCCAGTTATGATGCAAAACTGTTGAGGAATCTAGATTTGAAGCGAAGAATAAAAGAGTCCCGAATTGAAAAGTGAGATACTAAAATAAAATGGAAATTTTGGAGGTTTAAATATGGATGACAAGGTATTAACATATGTTGATATGCATGATATGAAAACAGTTGAGAAGAGAAAATGAAAAGAGTAAATAAATGAAGACAAGAGGTTCAAAAGGGAAACTGACAATGAGGTGATGTAGTGACACCTTCATAAAGAAAGTGTAGATACACTTATTGTAGACTCAATGAAAAGGGTAAAAGATGTACGGTAACGTCAATAAGACCCTAATAGGGAATTATGCGAGGTAAACAATGGTAGTAAATGCGATTAGAGACAGAATGTGTTTGGAAGTGTTGAACAGTGAAAAGTGAAAAGAACTATATGACTAATTGAGGAATCCGATACTGATGATAAGCATACACTGGAAGAGTGGGCAGTGTGTGTTGAACTGAGACAATATGTTGAACAAGTATGAAATAAATTGAACTGACTGTGATAAATGGTATTAGTGCCATTCTTATTATTGAAAGCCTTGGAGACTGTAGATTCCTATAAGGATACACTGGGTTAATTTGAGGAAAGAGACCGGTGTAAATACGATAATGCTTCAATGAACAGATTAATTACAGATATTGGGGTTTTCAATCAATGTCAAGCAGATATTGGGTAATAGTGAAGTGTTTTTGGAAAATTGAAGTTGTAAAAAAAAATAATAAAAAATAAAATAGTGATACGAAAGGTTAAGAGTGCAGAAAGTAAAGGGGGAAAGTTTTATGATGGGTTTTAATATACAAATGGAATTGGAAAACTATAGTGAACAAAAGTCGAAGAAGAAGTATGTGTACCCGATCAAAAGGTATTAGAACAAGAAAGTGAATAGTCAAAGTTAGACATTCTAGTAAGCATATTTGAAAAGTGAAATTGAGTAATTGTAGGTAGAATGAAGTGATTCTCGGCTCAAGTGTTTATAGGTTGAATGTCCAATAGGAAAAAAAGTTTGATTATGGTCGTTTTATAGAGTTTTGATTCACTGGAGAATATATCTTGTTACCTTTGCATGATTACTTTCTTGGGAGTTAAAGACCATAATGGGTTTGAGACTAAAATGTGTGAGAAAAAGGAAAGTGACTTAGGAAGCCTGCATGGTTAGCTAAAGTGGAATCAGATCGGACAAATGAGATAGAGTAAAGCAGATATCCGGATGAAGTGTGTGAACACTATAGAATAGTGATTTGTCTTACGAGAATCAATTTTAAATATAAAGTGAATGGCATATAATAAATGACCGCATTAGGTACATTATTACGATTATAGTGTAGTGGAATTAAATGTTCTTGTATTGGTACCAAGGAATGTAAATCGTCCCCGACGTGATTAAGGAGGTACCAATGACATGGAGATGTCCTCGATGGAATCTGAATTGGACTATATGGCACTTGTGGGAAAAAGGTATTAGAGGAATAAAATGTGATAAGTGAATAGGTTCGAAAATACTGAACTGAGTTAAATATCGAAACCAAAGGTAGTGACAGTTCTAGAAATGGTAAGTGAGATAGCTAAGAAAATGAGATCGCCAACTGATAGTTTTGTCAAATCAGTTCTTGTCTAAGTGATAATGAGTTAGCCATAGTAATCGAACCACTTGATGAGAGTGGTTCTTGTGATCACTCCAAAAGTGAATCATTAAGTGGAAAAGTGTATAGGATATATAGACTCATATGATTACTGTCATAGTGAACCGTTGACTGAGAATTTCGAGGACGAAATTCTTATAAGGATGGGAGAATTGTAACATCCCATCCCCTCCTGGAAGGGTAAAATAGTAAAATTGGCATAGGATGAGATTGGTAAGGAATAATTAGTACTGTTCGTGCATAATAGGATTGATACACAGTATCAATTGTGTATATGGAATTACGGTATATGCATTCATGACATTCCCGGTAATTGGGCCTAACGGTATTTTATTGTGATTAACGTGGTTATGAGATTTGAAAAATTATTCTGAGTGCGCCATTGAGCGTTTTACATTTTTTGGGATTTATAAGAATTTTTCTGAAATTTTCTGAAGAAACTTTCCGGACCGGCAAAATCGCGAGAACCTAAGCTAAACGTGTTTTTGTGTTAGAAAAGGTGATTTTCGTGTTTGAAAAATTATTTGGAGTGCACTGTTTCATGTTTTACAATTTTAGGGAATTTCAATAATTCTCAGATAAATAATATGGGGAAAATTTCCCGGAAATTTCCGGACCGGATAAATTGCCAATTGGCGAATCGGTCCGATTTTCGGTAGCAAAATCGCTACCCAATGGCACTGTAATATTGAGTATATTATTTTGGGACTGAAAGTAGGGTCATTTGAATTAATTGGAGTAAAATTTTGATCTGGATTAAATAAATATATCTTGACTTTCATTTGAATTGTGGACCAATCACATGTTGCCATTTAAAAGGCATCATTTAATGCCTCTCTTCATTCTTTCGGAAGTGTATGTTTTAAAGGAAAGGAAATGGATTGTTTTTAAAGGCTTTTGGTAAGGGTTTATCCGAAACATACACAAACTCAAACTCTCTTGATATAAACCATCGAAAATTTTGCTCTCTTCTCATCTTTCTCCATAGTTTCAAGCTCCTCTCTTTGATTCCCTCAAAGCTAGAAGATGAGTCTTGAGCATACTTGAGAAGGAAAGGTGGTTGGTACCTTGGTGTAGGAGTTAGAAGTTGGTTGTTGAAGGTTTGAAGGAGGGTTTGAATTAGGTAAGTTGTTATTTAAGGTTTGAGTTTTAAATGTTGATTTTACATGGAATTAAATGTCATGATAGTATGGGGTAGTTAATAAAAGGATTTAAAGCATGTATTAGGTTCATGTAGACATTAAAGTGATGATTATTGTGATTTGAAGAAAGGGGTATGAGGCTAGGTGAAGATGCATTAAAATTTATGATATGGTTTGATTTTGAATTGAATGGGGATAATTATTTGAGTCTTTGAATTGAGGAATTTAAGGCTGCCAATTTTTCAGTATTAACCCTAACATATGTATGATTGTAGTGATATTTAATTTGTATTTATTTTGATGTCTAGTGATGTGAAAAAGGCATTGGAAGTGGTTGAACTAAGGTTAACCTTAAATCTGGAAAATTGAAATTATAATTGATGTTACTGTTTTATTTATAACTTATTGTGTAGAAATGAAAATGAGGTAAGGTTAGTGGCCACTGAAACTTTGGGATGTTGGCTTCAATTTAGTGTGAAATAGGTGTTGTTGAATTTCATTCATAGAAGGGTGAATTTTTGCATGGAAAGTTACTGTTCCATTGCCTGTGAACAGTAACCGCAACCATGACATCTGAGTTTTGTTGATTTTTATGAATTAATTGAAATGGAATTAGGGAGAATGGTCTTCATGGAAGTTGTAGCATATTTGATTATCTTTCCATTGCTACTGATCTTGATATTTTTGGAATTGTGTATTGGGAGATATGAATTGATTACTAATGACTGGTTTTGAGCAGTTTGGATGAAACCTAGCTTAAGTGTGATTTTGTGAGCTTACTGATTAGAGGCAATTTTAACATTTTAAGTGGACTGAATTGGTGTGAGTGAGCTTCTGAAAAGTTGTAGAGGAAAAGATTACCTTGAAAATGACATATGGTGTGTAATTTTTAGAAGTCAGAATTGGGAGTTATGATTTTTTCAAAACCTGACCCTACATTAGGTTATGAATGGCTGATCATAACAGTAGCTTCCATAATAGTTTTGAAATTGTTAGAGATCGAATTGGATGATGATTGCTTCATGAGAATTGAAGTTTAAGATGTTATCTTTTCAGGGATATAAAGTTTTGAATTTACTGACTTGTATATAGGGAGTTATGCTTGTTGTAAGGTTACTGCCCACATTGAAAGATTTCAGAGACAGTAACATTAGGTGAATTAATTGACTAGTTTAGAAATAGAATTTGATTTTGGGTTGTTCATGAAAGTTGTAGAGGACATTGTGAACGTATTGACCATATTTTTGTGGTAATTCATTTCTGAAGAATCAGTGAGTTATGCAATTGTCAATGTACTGCCCTGTGTTGAGGGAAATTGAGTAGGCAGAAGGTTTGATGGATTATTTGACACCCTTAGGGTTTAAATTGATTTTTATGGTCTTCTTGAGAATTGTAGAGGGTTTCATGATCTTTCCAATGAGATATAGTTGGTAATTTTCTAAATTGTGTGCAATGAGTTATTGGTGTTAAAAGTTGGCTTGAAATCAAGAAATTAAAGAAGGAATAAGGGTTAGGTATATATATAGATATTAATTGTTTAAATTGACTTTTGATTTCTTTTGTCAATTTCTTTCCCGTCCGACGTCCGATTGACCTGATTTCAGAGGCATCGGATTCGTTGAATATTTAATTTCATATTATGAGAAAACAGGAATTTTTTTTAGGCGGAATTTGACGTAGCCCCTATCGATGAACATGTAAACACTTTGTTTTATTTAATTGAGGACCTATAGAGGTCCGAATTGCGCCGTCGGCGCCTATGGATTTCTAATTTTTGATAGAATTTTATTATGAGAAAATATTGAATTAGGACCGGGATTGCCATGAACATGCATATC
Source organism: Erythroxylum novogranatense (assembly GCA_029891385.1). NCBI lineage: Eukaryota > Viridiplantae > Streptophyta > Magnoliopsida > Malpighiales > Erythroxylaceae > Erythroxylum > Erythroxylum novogranatense. The sequence goes on from CM057231.1 coordinate 56,422,163, forward strand.
TCATCAACATGAGCACAAATTTCATATTTAGTGACTCGTACTTTTTCTGATTCATATAGAGGCCCAATTGGAGCGTCGATTGACCGACGTCACAGAGACTTTCCGGCATTTACTCGGAAGTAATAGGTGAGTAACCTAGTTGGTTTCTCAAATTTCTGGTTGTTTACATGCTCAATGTGAATTACGTGCAAAAGTGAATTGAATGATCACTGCATGACTACTGGCATATATGGGATCGTATTGTATGATTTTACCGCCTTTGAATGATCGATCTTGATAGATGGGCTTTATAGCCATTATCTTGAATCGCTACACTGGGCTTTATAGCCATTATACTGAACACTGCTACACTGGGCTTTATAGCCAAACACTGTACATGCACTGAATACTGCACTGCATGCATAATTGCATGATCAGATAATGGACGTGCCCCAAGTTGCTATTTTTACTGATAAGAGCTTCGAGCTCTCATACTGTACTGACCGGGCCTTGAGCCCGAGGGGAGAAATCCCTGACGCGTCCCCACTGAACACTGACTGAGCACTTGGGCACAATAATGAATAACTGGAAAGAGTCACATATGCATTGTATTCGCATAAGTAACTGCTTTCGTGATGGTATGTGTTACTGTGAATGGTTTACTGTTACTGGCTATGGTTATTGATTGCTTGACTGCTTATTGGTAATTGATGATTACTGTACTATACTGTACGCCATGGGCGTAATGCATGATTTGAGTGAACCATCGATGATGGTTTCTCCGAGTTCATAAAACTTACCCAAAATTTGCATCTATTTTTCAGTCTGAAGAATACCCGGTTGACACGGAGTATGTCTCACGTAGATGAGTAAAGGTTAGAGATCGGGATCGTTAGGTATCGGCATTAGTGTCTTAGTAAATTGTATTCTGCAATCACTGTATAACAAGACTTTATATTTTTACTGAGCCATTGTGGTATTAATGTTTTACTGCATTGACTGATTGTAATTATTACTGGATGACTGTAATAATCAAACTAGTTTTTATTGAACACGGATTTTAATTACTTATCGTGTTTGCCGTGTGAACGTGGAGTTAATGGCTACAAAAAGAAAAAAAAAGTATACTGAATTTTAAATCGACTGATGTAGTACGTCACTCTCGTGGGACGCGGACTCGGATATCACCAACGATATCGGGTTCGGGTCTTACGAGAGTGGGGTGTTACACGGATACACATTCTGCTCCAAATCCTTAGGCATTTATTATGCAACAAGAAGTGCCTCCACATCCTCCATCGATGCCTTAAACAAACCCCATTGATCCACAGTTCTTTCAGGCCTTTGCTCAGGCTTTCACTTATGCCATGAGTTAGGAGTCACAAGGGTCGATGCAAGCTTTAGTAGATAGTAGTGGACAATATGACAAGCTCCGCAAGTATGAAAAGGTAGATTTCAATGGTACTACAAATCTGGAAGAGGCAGAAGCATGGTTGAAGAGGACCGAGAGAGTCCTGCTTCAGATGAAATGCTCTGATGAGGAGAAACTAGATTATGCGGGGAGCTTGCTATAGGGGGATGCTCTTCATTGGTAGAAATCAGTACCCCATAGTTAGATTATGCCTCTGGTGTTGTCATGGAGAGACTTTGTAGAAGTGTTAAGGAAGAAGTACCTCTTTAGAGTTTATGTACAAGAGAAGGCCAGGGAGTTTTTGAATCTCACACAGAGGGACCTGAGGGTGAGTGAGTATGAACTGAAGTTCACCTAGCTTTCCCGATATGCAGCCAACATTGTGGTGAATGAGGAGGACAAGTGCTGCAAGTTTGAAGGAGGTCTCCATTTGGGGATCAAGGAGAAAGTCTTGATCCACAATTTATGAGACTACCAGCAACTGGTAGATGCTGCACTCCAGGCTGAAAAACTGGAGAATATAAAAAATGAAGTGACTAGAAAAAGGATGAATCGGGAGCAGTTTTCCAAGAAAGGGGTGAGCGCTCCAATGTCTGGGAGGGGTATGAAGAGATTTCACACATAGAGTGAGGTGAGAAGTAGTGCCTCCGCTAGGAATAAGCAACCAAGGGCAGCTTTAGTGCAAGTCTTAACCACATGGGGCAATAACAGGGTAGAGAGTGTTAGAGTAGTGCCCTAAAGGCAATCGCCTTTAGCGCGTTTTGTACAAAGTTGTGTACAGACTTTATGAATAAATAAAGAAAGACATATTTCATTAATTTGATGTTCATTATTTATGAACTGATATTGATCAATAAGCAAATTAATGAAGTCCATGATATATGACATAGCATGAAGGAAATTATGATGTGATCATACTACTGAGATTCCTATCATGTGCAATTATGTCAGTATCTAAATTATCCCTAGTCGTAGGATTACCAAACCGGACATCGGTAATCCGGAGACTAACACATTCAAGCTCCTTGATTTGATCAAGTAGTGGATCTTAGAAACCGTAAATATGAGATGTTTAGAGTTGATATGTGAATGCTTACTAGAGGTAGTAAGTACATTGGATGACCTGCTATGAGATCATCACATGGATGTCCTATTCTAATGTCGGTGATAATCTCATCATAGCAATGGTGCAAGTATCCTTAGACTTGAGGTACTCAAGGATATCTTGAATCTTGATTACGTGCTTTGACTCCATTCCTTGTTGCCTTCGAGAGGTCGCTCATAGGGTGGTGCTTGGGTGCGACTTGAGGTATTCAAGGTAATTGAGTAGCCAATAGAGGATTCACCATACGTGATAGCATAAGATGATACCCATGGCCTCTTGTCGGGGTCATTACTTGGAAATCTCGGCGAGTACATATGTCATGAAGAGTGTCTTGGTGACATGTAAAGTAATGAGTCCCGTGACAAGAAGCGATATCACTGGACTAGATTTGGCGTAGTCGATCTAGTAAGAGTTGACACTTTGCCCATACTCATAACCAAGTGGGGTATAGCATGGTGAAAGGACAAATTGCACAGTAATTGTCTATGGAAAGGTTCGTGATATGGTTCATGATGAATATAGGTTCATTCGTCAAACCAATTACTTTCCGATCAATTAGAGGTCATGATGTGTTGCTAGATACCGCTCATGACTTGCTCAGATTAAGTGTTAATCTAAGTGGCCAACATAACCGGGAACCTAATGGGTCACACGCATAAGAGTGACTCGGAGAATTTATAAAATAGTTTTGGACAGAGATCCAATATATGGAGAGCAATAAGATTAAATGGATCCCGATGATATCGAGATATGTCCCGATGAGATCGCGACATCGATATTGCTGAAACAGGTCTTCGGTATTTTTTCCCATACCGGGACCGGTAGGCCGGTAGGACCGACCCCAGTGTGACTGGACCACCTCAGCATTTATATATATATATAATTAATTAAGTAATTAATATATATATATATATATGGCTATACGTGGAAGGAGAGAAGCCTTATCACCATTTGCATTTAATGTCTTTAAATGGTAAAGACAAAATATACAAAGGACAAAAATGAAGATGGTCTTCGTGGGTGACAAGTGGCCATGAGAAAAAAGGCTATTTGAAGACTAAAGAGTAAGATGATGGTCGTGTAAGATAGAAGAAGGGTTTGAAAGAAAAAGGGTTTTTCCTCTCTTCTCATCATCGATCATCTCCACTCTTCATCTTCCTCTCCAAGTTTCTCCAAGCTCCATCGTTGATTCTAAGCTCTCCAAGAATAAGGTAAGAGCTAGCACTCTCTACTTTATTCTAACTATTCCCGGGTCAAAGGGTTTGCCCCGGTTAGGTTCTCCGATCTCTGCGTGGATACCGTTAGAGACGGTCTCTTTTAGTCGTTATGGTTTGACCTTGTTATATAGACACATGGATCAACAAGTTGACTTATGCATGCATAAGTCGACTTGCATAGTTAGATAAGTCGACTTATACATGCACAAGTCGACTTATACATGCACAAGTCGACTTGCATAGTCAGATAAGTCGACTTGCACAAATGCATTAGTCGACTTGCATGCGCACAGTAGCATAAGTCGACTTGCATGTTCTGACAAGTCGACTTATACATGCATAGTAGCATAAGTCGACTTACACATGCATAAGTCGACTTATACATACTTAGGTGGGATGATGGATGATTATAGGTATAAATTCAATGTGATTGATGCCCTAAATCATTCCATATAGTCATGGTGACTATAATCCTACAGCTTGGAGAAGAAGAAGAGTAAAGAAAGATGAAATCCCTCACACATAATATGAAAACTAACGCCTTCCATTAATATGGGGAGAACCAGAGTTCTTATAGAGTTCGGGTTGTTGGGTAAACCCAAGCTCACTCTATACGGATATGTTCGAACCATGGAAATAAGATTTTCGGATTAATGGGTCGGTTTTCACTGGAAGCGTTGATTTGTTGAGTAAACTCAAGGTTAACGTAGACAGAGGCAAAATTGGGTAGTGTACATTAGATGTACGCGCATCAAGAGTTGATAACCCAATGTGTGTGCATACATCACGAGTTGATAGCACTAGTCGATAATTGCACCTATGATGTAACTGGTATGACCGATACCTGCCGATTGATCTAAGGTGGCTTGTTGGGTAAACCCAAGGTCATTTTAGTATTGTCGAATATCTATGATACAATTGGTATGATCGATACCTACCGATTGACCTAAGGTGGCTTGTTGGGTAAACCCAAGGTCATCCTTAGTAATGTCGGATATCGACTCACTAGGACATTTTGTCATAATGTTTCTTGGATTCGTAATGAGGGTTATGGATTCTTTGAAACTAGTGGGAGCCATATGCATGTCATGTAAGTCCTTATGATCATGCATTTAATTCTATTCTAACAATCTTTCTCTCTTTCCCTTTAGGTTGATTGAAGATGACTTCTAGTGTGAATTTGCGCTCACTAATGGACTCTAATAAATTAACTGGACCCAATTTTTTCGATTGGCTGAGAAATCTGAGAAATGTTCTCAGATCTGAGGAACTGGGCTATGTCCTAGATGTTCCACTTCCTGATCCACCTGCTGTTGATGCTTCTGATGAGGATCAGAAAGCTTATCGTAAGCATCTCAAAGACAGTGACATGGCTACTTGTATTATGCTCGCATCTATGTCACCAGAGTTGCAGAAGCAGCATGAGTCTATGGATGCTCATACCATAGTGTTTCATCTTAGAGAGCTTTTTGATGAGCAAGCTCGGTCTGAAAGGTTCGAGACCTCGAGGCTACTCTTCACTACTAAATGCATTAAAGATGAATGGGTATATTGAAAGGTTGGCCGTCTTAGGTTTTGTTATGGATTATGAATTAAGTGTTGACTTAATTCTGGTTGGATTGTCTGATAGCTATTCACAGTTTGTGTTAAACTATCAGATGAACCAAATATCCACGACAATCCCTAAGTTGATCAATCTGCTCAAGACAGCAGAGCAATCTATCAAGAAGGATAGCAAGTCATTACTCGTGGTGGAGTCTTCTTCTTCTGGTTCAAAGAAAAAGAAACTGAAAAAGTAAAGGTCTAAGAAACCAAAAGGAAGTGCAGCCAAAAAGAAAACAAAAAAAAATGCACCAAAAGGAACTTGCTTCCATTGTGGCAAGACTGGCCACTGGAAACGAAACTGTAAAGTCTATCTGGAAGAATTGAAGCAGAAGAAGGCATCAAATGCCTCAGCTTCTTCAGGTATGTTTGTCATTGAGGTTAATACTGTTTCTGACCATAACATATGGGTATTTGTTGTAACCCCTCCCCGGTGAGTCGCGTGCTCGACGTCCTACGTGACATCTGGACGCGCATCTCACGAGTTTCAGCCCAAAACTCAATTTTCCTACACAATGTCAAAGTTTGAAAATTCATATCTTTTAGCACACAAGTCTAAAAATAACACATTTTACCTCATTGGAAAGATAAAAATATGCTCTACAAGTTTCATGAAGGGTGTAAAAATTAATTCAATCATTAAAGAGGGTAAAAAACACACTCAAAGTTTCAGCCTATAAATTCTCCAATGGAACAGTAATTTTACCTAAATGAACAGTAACTATCAACATTCCCAATCTCATAACTTTTTATTCCTAATTCCAATAATTGCAAATCATACCTAATTTTAAAGATAGAAGGATAATCTATATTTTTCATGAAGAAAGCAAAAACCAGATCAGCCTCTAAGAAGGTGAAAAAGCCTTCTAAAAGTGCTGCGCAATTTCAGCCCTCATCAACAGTAGCTGAAACCTTTCAACTCTCATAACTTTTTCATCTTAAGTCCGAATGTGACAAACTTTATGTCATTGGAAAGATATAATCATGCACTACAATCTTCAAGAAGGAATCTCATTGAAAATCTCACTCTAAGATAGTCTAAAATTCAAAGCAAGTTACTGTCCAATTTGGGAAAAATTGGATAGCACTTTCCCTAAAAGTGTTCTAGCCAAAATCTTCAATTCAACTAATCAACCTGCATAAAAACTCATTCTTCTAACTTCCATAACACAAATCATACCCAATATACTTCAAACCAAGGCAGTATACACACTCCTAAACATCTATTCAATTCCAAGCTATAAAGAAATACAAACTTACCTTTACTATTATCAACTTCAACCATACATCCATACATTCTTAGAAAACATATACAAGATACATTTAAACTTAAAAACCCTTATATTTACATGACAACACGTCAATACAAAGCTTCAAAGGGCATTTAGCCCGGTTACATCCCAAAATGACAAAAGTAAAAGTACAAAGAACAAGCTAACGCTTTGATTTCCCAAAACATGACTTCAAAATCAAAATGCATCAAAGTTGCCTCAATCCCGATGCGGTGACTCGGTTTCTCGCTCGACACCTATGGAGGGGAAATGGGGGGGGTGAGCTCGACGGCTCCGTGGGTAATAACTTAATAAATGAGAATATAAGCAAAAACTGTTATTCATTCTTTCATGTTCAAAGCAATATCACATTAATAAAAGAAATTTCACTTTGAAAATCTTTTCACAGAATTTAGCACTTCGAACAATTTATAAACTTAACATATCACAAAAGTAACCTAGCAAATCACAAATTCACAAACACAATGGTTCGGGTGGATCCGAAACGGAACGTACTACACATTTCTGTGAAGCGGTTATGTGTAGCCGTGACTGATGGAAATCCTTGAAAGGAATTCCAGTGCCACTTGCGGGCAGGCGGGAGAAGCCTATGGTTAGACAGGTGCACCTGACTCGGACGGGATCACCCTAAACCCAAAGAAAGCACATAATTCACATAATTCAAAATTATTAGCCATAACTGGCCATTTCAAAAATCACTTTCGCATGATTGGACCGAACTAGCAAATCTTTTCCGAAATCACACATTCAAGTCTTTTTCACATAACGAAACATTATACAAATGATTTCTAACATGATTTACAATCAAAGGAACATCTCATACAAATGAAAAACATAACAAAGAGTAATCTATACAAAGATTCAAAGTCATTGGAAAGCATTATTTTACATTTATTCTAAAACTTAAGTAGGCCTATTATCTCAAGTATTAAAAAATCACCCACCTTAAATTCCCTTAGCTTGTAGGATGGTCAATTTGCCTTGGCTCTTCCTCTAAATGCCTCACTTCACCTTCATTAAGCATAATTATCCCATAAGAATATAGGATATCAAAATTGGACAATTTTAAGGCTAGGAAAACTTGAATTAACATCCATCTAACCTTACCCATACCTTAACTAAGCTATTTAAACCTAAAATCCATCAAGAAACTTCAAAAATTTCGAAATTTTCCTTACCTATATGAAACCCACGAAATTCTCTTTTTGCTTCCAAGGAAAGATTAAATTCTTCCTCTTCCTCTTTCTTCTTAAAAATCACTCTAGTTCCCTTTTCTAAAGCAAAATAAGACAAAGCTCTTACTTTTCTTCTTCTTCTTCTTCTTCTTATCTCCACCGAAAGTCTCCTCTTCTCTCTTTTCTATTGTGAATTTCGTAAGCTTCCTTGTAAATGACTTAGGGAAATTTAGTTCTAACTTATACCTAAGCCTAAACTACGTAGTTTTAATAACCTTTACACTTTCCACTTATCCTCTCTTCTTTTCTTTACAAAATCTGTAAGTTTCCTCTTCACTCACACCAACTTTGGGTCTTTTCCTTCCTTCTTGATTTAATTGACACTAAAAAGAATATAATATCCTTCTTTAAAAAAACCTTAAGCTTTAAAAACCCAAGCAACTTCCTAAATTAATCCTACACCAACTTATGCCTTTAATTTCTAAGAATTTCTTAAAATTCTAATTTTAACTAAATCCTTTCAATTTTAATCAAGAATGGCGAGCACTAAAATCCCAAATTATTCTAACTAAAAGGAATTTACCAATTTAAACCTCAAAATAAAGAAAACGAGCTTAATGCGAATCGGGGCCCAACATTTCTCCCCCCCTTAAAAGAATTTCGTCCTCGAAATTGCAGTACACATATCTTGAAGAGATGGGATACTTCTCCTTCATAGCTTCCAATGGCTCCCACGTGGCCTCTTCCACCGAATGATTTCTCCATAAGACCTTTACCAACTGTACAGTCTTGTTCCTGAGAACCTTTTCTTTAGTATCCAAGATCTACACTGGAAGCTCTTCATAACTCAAATCATCACTCAACTGAACTTCATCAGCTTGAATGACATGGGAGGGATCTGATCGATATCTCCTCAGCATAGAGACATGAAAAACATCATGAATCTGGGATAATTCAGGAGGCAATGCTAACCTATAAGCCAACGGACTAATTCTCTCCAGAATCTCATAAGGGCCCATATACCTCGGACTCAGCTTACCCTTCTTACCAAATCTCAGAATCCCTTTCCAAGGAGAAGTCTTAAGAAACACTTTCTCGCCGACCTCATACTCCATCTCTTTCCTGTGGGCATCTTCATAACTCTTCATCCTATCCTGAGCTGCCTTCAGCCTATGCTTTATCAAGTTGACCTTATCAACGGTCATCTGTATCAACTCTGGACCCAAGAGTTTCCTGTCTCCCTCTGCATCCTAACACATTGGAGTCCTACATCTCCTCCCATACAGGGCCTCATACGGAGCCATCTGAATACTCGAATGATATGAATTATTATATGCAAATTCGATCAAGGGCAAGTGCTCATCCCATGCTCCTCTAAATTCCATAACACAAGCCCTGAGCATTCCCTCAAGAGTCCGAATGGTCCTCTCAGACTGACCATCGGTCTGAGGATGGAAAGCAGTGCTGAAACTCAACTTAGTACCCAAAGCCTCCTGTAAACTGCCCCAAAATCTCGAAGTAAAGCGAGGGTCCCGATCAGATACAATCGAATCCGGGATCCCATGCAATCTCACAACCTCGTCAATGTACTTCTTAGTTAGCACATGCAGAGGATCTGTCTGTCTGATTGCCAGAAAATGAGCTGACGTCAATCTATCCTCAATCACCCATATGGCATCTTGCCTCCTACTGGTCCTGGGTAACCCCGTCAGAAAATCCATAGTGACTCTCTGCCATTTCCACTCAGGAATGGATAATGGCCTCAACTGGCCTGAAGGTGCTTGATGCTCAGCCTTGACTTGTTGACACACCAGACACTTACTCACATACTCGGCCACATCCTTTTTCATACCTCTCCACCAAAAATGTTCCCTGAGATCCCTGTACATCCTGGTGCTGCCTGGATGCATAACATAAGGTGCATTGTGCGCCTCATCTAAAATCTCATCTTTTACCTCCTTGACATCAGGAATACAGGGTCTATTCCTGACTGTCAAGAGTCCATCATCACTCAACACCATACCGGACTCCTTACCCCTCTGCACCTCTTCCTGCAGCTTACTCAATTCGGGATCCTGAACCTACAATTCTCTCACCTTCTCTCTAAGGATCGGTCTTACCCTGAAAGTAGCAATCATGCATTCAGATTCCTCCTGCTTCAAACTGATCCTAAGCTTAGCCATCTCTTCCAATAGCGGCAGATAGATCATGCGCACATATGCTATGGAAGACTTCACCAAAGCATCTGCAACAACGTTAGCTTTACTTGGATGATACTCAATCAACAGGTCATAATCCTTGAGCAGCTCAATCCATCTCCTCTGTCTCAAATTCAGCTCCTTCTGACTCAACAAGTATTTGAGACTCTTATGATCTGTAAAGATCCTAGTTTGCACTCCATACAAGTAATGCCTCCAGATCTTCAAGGCAAAGATCACAGCTGCTAACTCCAGATCATGGGTCGGATAATTCACCTCATAAGGCTTTAGCTGCCGTGAGGCATATGCTATCAGCTTATCTTCCTGCATCAACACACACCCCAACCCCTTTTTGGAAGCATCACTATACACAGTATAACTCCCCTCTCCTGTGGGTAAAGCCAGAACTGGAGCACTAGTCAATCTATGCTTCAGTTCCTCAAAACTCTGCTGACACTCATCACTCCAGACAAACTTATGGTTCTTTCTCAATAGCTTAGTCAAAGGAGCTGCAATCATCGAAAAACCCTCAACAAATCTCCTGTAATAGCCTGCTAAACCCAGAAAGCTCCTCACCTCTATCACTGTAGTCGGAGCATGCCAATTTACTACAGCTTCAATCTTCTTGGGATCCACATGCACGCCTTTCTCAGAAATAATGTGACCAAGGAAAACCACTTCCCGAAGCCAAAATTCACATTTAGTGAATTTGGCATACATCTCTCTCTCCCTTAACCTCTGCAATACAATTCTCAAATGCTCCTCATGTTCTCCCTCACTCTTGGAATATATCAGAATGTCATCGATGAACGCGATAACAAACTGATCCAAAAACTCCTTAAAGACCCTGTTCATCAGATCCATAAAAGTAGCAGGAGCATTGGTCAATCCAAAAGGCATAACCAGAAATTCATAATGACCATACCGTGTCCTGAAGGCTGTCTTGCTCACATCAGACTCCTTAATCCTGAGTTGATGGTAGCCAGACCTGAGATCAATTTTAGAGAAGACCGTTGCCCCCTGCAGCTGATCAAACAAATCATCTATCCGAGGCAGAGGATACTTGTTCTTCACTGTCACCTTATTGATCCTCCGATAATCAATACACATTCGCCAAGTTCCATCCTTCTTCTTAATAAACAAGACCGGCGCTCCCCAAGGTGAAGTGCTCGGCCTAATAAACCTCTTCTCTAAAAGATCCTCCAACTGCTCCTTAAGCTCTTTCAGCTCAACTGGAGCCATCCTGTAAGGTGGAATAGAAATAGGAGCTGTCCCGGGAGCCAAATTAATAACAAACTCGATCTCCCTCTCCGGTGGCAAACCGGGCAACTCCTCAGGAAACACATCAGGAAATTCCCTCACAATGGGAATATCCTCCACCCTGCTCTCCTGCATGCTGGTATCCACTACACACGCCAAGAAAGCCTCACAACCTCTCCCCATCAGTCTATCAGCTAACAAAGCTGAAACAAGCCTTGGCGGTGTCAACTTCCTATCTCTTCTGAAAACTACTTTCTGACCCTCTCCCAGATCAAATTCCACTTCCTTTTTACCACAATCTAGCTTCACCTTATACCTCTCCATCACGTCCATTCCGACGATCACATCTAACCCCTTCAGATCTAGAGGTAGCAGATCTACTACCAAACTAGATCCATCGATCACAAGCTCACAATCTCGAAAGATCCGGCTCACAATAACATTCCTCCCTAATGGAGTACTAACAAGCAGGAAATCATCTAATAGAACTGATTGCATACCAGGCAATATCATACTTGCAGAGACATAGGAATGCGTGGAACCAGAATCAAAGAGAACGATACATCAGAATGAAAAGTCGAGCCATACCAGTAACAACCTCGGTGCAGCTGCAGCCTACTCTCGAGTCATAGCAAACACCCGAGCCTGTGCTTGCCCTCTCGGTCTCCCTGGAGGATTGGGCCTCCATGACGATCCGTAACTACCTACCCCATGAGAATGGTCCGTCCCCACTGCCTCTGCTCTCCTCAGAGCTGAGGTGAGATCCTTCCCCGATCATCCGAGGCGGTCTTTAATTTCATGATCCTTTTCTCCACATTTGAAACAAGCACCCGATACCCTGTAACACTCTCCCCGATGCGGGTGCCCACAGTGCTCACACAGAGGAGTCTGATTCCTGCTTCTCTCAGTTCTGCTGGTTCCTCCCACTGAGGAAGCCTGTGCTGACCCTGTCCTGATCTGCTGAGGAGCACTACTGCCACCTTGACTCTGAGTTCGGGCACTCTTGCCACCCCTGTCAACTGACTGTACACCGGCCCCTTTCCTGAATGATTGCTCTCTACTTTTTCTTTTCCTGCTCACTTCCTATCTAATATTCTCCAGCTTCTCAGCCTGGAGTGCAGCATCCACCAGCTGCTGATAATAACAGAAATTATGAAGTACTACCTTCTCTTTGATACCCAGGTGAAGGCCTCCCTCAAACTTTCTACACTTATCTTCCTCACTGGCCACAATATGAGCTACATAACGAGATAACTGGGTGAATCGCAGCTCATACTCACTAACAGACATCTCCCTCTGTGTCAAATTAAGAAACTCCCTGGCCTTGTCCTGCTTGTAGACCCGTTAAAGATACTTCTTTCGAAATAATTCTCCAAAATCCCTCCATGAAAGCACTGGTGGTACAACCTGACTCTGTGGGACTGACTTCCACCAGTGGAGAGCATCACCCTGCAATAAACTGATAGCATACTCCAGCTTTTCCTCATCTAAACATTTCATCTGAACCAGGACTCTCTCTGTCCTCTTCAACCAAGATTCTGCTTCTTCAGGATTGGTGGTACCCTGAAAGTCCACCACTCTGAACTTCCGCAGTTTATCAAACTGTCCGCTCCTAACATCAGAAATTGGCATGGAAGCTCGAGACCCTTGACCCATGGCAAAAGTGAAAGCTTGGGCAAAGGCCTGGAAGACTTGCGGGTCTATAACCGGCACATTAGGAGGAGGAGGCTCCTCAGGTTGCACACTAGGTGCCTCAGGGCCAGGAGCAGGATGTGTCCCTGCAGCTTGTGGGACGTGAGACCCATCTGTGCTCCCCTGGTGAGAACTTGAGCGAGATCGAGTCCCTCGGGTTCTACCCCGACGTGGCATAATTACTCCTTCAAAATAAAACCAGTGAAAAACTTTAGTTCATGCAAAAACAATTTTTCAAAGTATCTTGAACGCTTTAATTCATGCAAAATCATGCAAAATCAACATTTAAAATCATTTAAAACAATTAAAAATAATACAATTTATGCACACAAAGCACATAAGTCACTTAAAAAAAAAATCCACAAAAACCCTAAATTTCTCTATCTACCCGAACCTGAACCGAAAGCTCTGATACCATAAGTGTTGGAACCCCTCCCCATTGAGTAGTGTGCTCGACGTCCTACGTGACATCTGGACGCGCATCTCACGAGGGAGGGATTCCTCACCGCTGAGGAAACCTCAAATCAGACTTAATTTAACGTCATTCAAACAAATCTTGGTAATTTAACCCTAATTGTCCTCCAATAAAAATTGATCTGCTTAGGGCCCACAATTAAATCCGATTCCTAAGCTAAAATGAAACTCCAAATCTCTAGGTTACATAGAATCAGAAATCGCCTCAATCGGATCTCTATAGATCACAAAATCGCTCAAAAACGGATTTATATCCAAATCCGTCACATAATTGATTCGCTTTAATCTTATCCATAATTTCTGACTAAAACCCGACACTCTCATTTTACTAAAAAGGGGTATAAATTTTTTTTAGAAACCTAATGCCTCGAAAATTGTGAAAATCGGAGGTCAAACGGAGGAAAGACAAAGAAAATAAGAAAAAAGGCTTAATTTATCATTTTTGAAAAAAAATCTGAAATATCCTTCTTACTTTGAATAGGTCTAACTTTTCACCCCGAAATCGAAATTTTGCAAATTTAGTGCCAATAGAAAGATAAAAGGAAGCACTACAACTTCCTAGAAGGATTCAAAAACTAATTTAGCCATTAAGAGGGTCATAAACTGCTTCAAAGTTTCAGCCCAAAACTCAATTTTCCTACACAATGTCAAAGTTTGAAAATTCATATCTTTTAGCACACAAGTCTAAAAATAACACATTTTACCTCATTGGAAAGATAAAAAGATTCTCTACAAGTTTCATGAAGGGTGTAAAAATTAATTCAATCATTAAAGAGGGTAAAAAACACACTCAAAGTTTCAGCCTATAAAATCTCCAATGGAACAGTAATTTTACCTAAATGAACAGTAACTGTCAACATTCCCAACCTCATAACTTTTTATTCCTAATTCCAATAATTGCAAATCATACCTCATTTTAAATATAGAAGGATAATATATATTTTTCATGAAGAAGACAAAAACCAGATCAGCCTCTAAGAGGGTGAAAAAGCCTTCTAAAAGTGCTGCACAATTTCAGCCCTCATCAACAGTAGCTGAAACCTTTCAACTCTCATAACTTTTTCATCTTAAGTCCGAATATGACAAACTTTATGTCATTGGAAAGACATAATCATGCAATACAATCTTCAAGAAGGCATCTCATTGAAAATATCACTCTAAGATAGTCTAAAATCCAAAGCAAGTTGCTGTCCAATTTGGGAAAAATTGGACAGCACTTCCCCTAAAAGTGTTCTAGCCAAAATCTTCAATTCAACTAATCAACCTGCATAAAAACTCATTCTTCTAACTTCCATAAAACAAATCATACCCAATATACTTCAAACCAAGGCAGTATACACACTCCTAAACATCTATTCAATTCCAAGCTATAAAGAAATACAAACTTACCTTTACTATTATCAACTTCAACCATACATCCATACATTCTTAGAAAACATATACAAGATACATTTAAACTTCAAAACCCTTATATTTACATGACAACACGTCAATACAAAGCTTAAAAGGGCATTTAGCCCGGTTACATCCCAAAATGACAAAAGTAAAAGTACAAAGAACAAGCTAACACTTTGATTTCCAAAAACATGACTTCAAAATCAAAATGCATCAGAGTTGCCTCAATCCGATCACGGTGACTCGGTTTCTCGCTCGACACCGTGGAGGAAATGGGGGTGAGCTTGACTCTGTGGGTAATAACTTAATAAATGAGAATATAAGCAAAAATTGTTATTCATTCTTTCATGTTCAAAGCAATATCACATTAATAAAAGAAATTTCACTTTGAAAATCTTTTCACGAAATTTAGCACTTCAACAATTTATAAACTTAACATATCACAAAAGTAACCTAGCAAATCACAAATTTACAAACACAAGGATTGGTGGATCCGAAGCGGGCGTACTACACATTTCCGCTGAAGCGGTATGTATAGTAGTCGATGATAAATCCTTGAAAGGAATTCCAGTGCCACTTCTGAGCAAAGGAGAAGCCTATGGTTAGACAGGTGCACCTGACTCGGACGGGATCACCCTAAACTCAAAGAAAGCACATAATTCACATAATTCGAAATTATTAGCCGTAACTGGCCATTTCAAAAATCACTTTCGCATGATTGGACCGAACTAGCAAATCTTTTCCAAATCACACATTCAAGTCTTTTCACATAACGAAACATTATACAAATGATTTCTAACATGATTTACAATCAAAGGAACATCTCATACAAATGAAAAACATAACAAAGAGTAATCTATACAAAGATTCAAAGTCATTAGAAAGCATTATTTTACATTTATTCTAAAACTTAAGTAGGCCTATTATCTCAAGTATTAAGAAATCACCCACCTTAAATTCCCTTAGCTTGTAGGATGGTCAATTTGCCTTGGCTCTTCCTCTAAATGCCTCACTTCACCTTCATTAAGCATAATTATCCCATAAGAATATAGGATATCAAAATTGGACAATTTTAAGGCTAGGAAAACTTGAATTAACATCCATCTAACCTTACCCATACCTTAACTAAGCTATTTAAACCTAAAATCCATCAAGAAACTTCAAAAATTTCGAAATTTTCCTTACCTATATGAAACCCACGAAATTCTCTTTTTGCTTCCAAGGAAAGATTAAACTCTTCCTCTTCCTCTTTCTTCTTAAAAATCACTCTAGTTCCCTTTTCTAAAGCAAAATAAGACAAAGCTCTTACTCTTCTTCTTCTTCTTCTTATCTCCACCGAAAGTCTCCTCTTCTCTCTTTTCTATTGTGAATTTCGTAAGCTTCCTTGTAAATGACTTAGGGAAATTTAGTTCTAACTTATACCTAAGCCTAAACTACGTAGTTTTAATAACCTTTACACTTTCCACTTATCCTCTCTTCTTTTCTTTACAAAATCCGTAAGTTTCCTCTTCACTCACACCAACTTTGGGTCTTTTCCTTCCTTCTTGATTTAATTGACACTAAAAAGAATATAATATCCTTCTTTAAAAAAACCTTAAGCTTTAAAAACCCAAGCAACTTCCTAAATTAATCCTACACCAACTTATGCCTTTAATTTATAAGAATTTCTTAAAATTCTAATTTTAACTAAATCCTTTCAATTTTTAATCAGTAACTGAGCACTAAAATCCCAAATTATTCTAACTAAAAGGAATTTATCAATTTAAACCTCAAAATAAAGAAAACGAGCTTAATGCGAATCGAGGCCCAACAGTATTAGATACCGGTTGTGGCTCACACATATGCAATGATATGCAGGGCCTCAGGGACAGTAGACAGCTCATGAAGGGAGAACTAGACCTGCGTGTAGGAAATGGAGCAAGAGTTGCTGCATTAGCCGTAGGCACTTATTTTCTGTCACTCCCCAGTGGGCTTGTAATTAAATTGGATGAATGTTATTTTGTACCTGTTTTAACAAAGAACATATTGTCTGTTTCTTGTTTAAATAGAGATGGTTTCTATTTGAATTTTAGTAACAATGGTTGTTCTATTAGTTTGAATGGAATGCTTTATGGTACTGGTACATTATGCAATGGAATTTACATATTAGATATGTCACATCCAATTATGAATGTCAATGACACGAAAAGACATAAACGAGATAATTTAAAATCAACTTACTTATGGCATTGTCGCCTTGGCCATATAAATGAGAGACACATAGCTAAGCTCCATAAGAATGGAAGTTTAGGGTCATTTGATTATGAATCATATGACACATGTGAATCTTGTTTATTAGGCAAGATGACTAAGTTACCCTTTAAGGGAAAGGGTGAACGAGCGACTGGAGTATTAGACCTAATACATTCAGATGTATGTGGTCCGATGTCCATCCATGCTAGAA
This sequence comes from Erythroxylum novogranatense, assembly GCA_029891385.1. Lineage (NCBI taxonomy): Eukaryota > Viridiplantae > Streptophyta > Magnoliopsida > Malpighiales > Erythroxylaceae > Erythroxylum > Erythroxylum novogranatense. Next base: position 56,439,406 of record CM057231.1, read on the forward strand.
GTGGTTGTATTTACTTCATACCTTTATCGATGATTATTCTCGATATGGGTACCTGTATCTGATGAGATACAAATCTGAAGCATTTAAAAAGTTCAAACAATTCAGAAATGAAGTACAAAACCAACTTGAGAAAAGTATCAAAATATTACGATCTGATCGTGGTGGGGAATACTTAGACCAACAATTTTTAGATTATCTCAGAGATAATGGGATTTTATCTCAATGGACTCCACCTTACACACCACAACATAATGGTGTGGCTGAAAGGAGAAATCAAACCTTGTTAGACATGGTACGATCGATGATGGGCTTTGCAAAGTTACCAAAATCCTTTTGGGGGTATGCACTCGAGACAGCTGTTTACTTGTTAAACAGAGTTCCATCAAAGACAGTTGATGTTACTCCATATGAGATGTGGACTAACAAAAGACCCTATCTTACTCATTTGAAAGTTTGGGGTTGTCCTGCTTATGTGAAGCGGATACAGTCAGATAAACTAGATGCAAAGTCTGACAAATGTTTGTTTGTAGGATATCCTAAAGAAACAATGGGATATCAATTCTACCTTGCTGAGGAACAAAAGGTGTTTGTTTCAAAACATGCTGTCTTTTTAGAGAAAGAGTTTCTTTTACAAGAAGACAGTGGGAGCAAAATTGAACTTGAAGAAGTTCAAGATGCTCGAACAGACATTGATCAACTGCCTGAACCTGAAACTGTGACTCATACAGATGAAGTAACAGTTCAACCTTCTACAACACACGAAGTTCATAGGTCACGTAGGATATGCTCTGTTCCCGAGAGATATGGATTTCTCGTGAATGAACAGAATGACGTATTGCTCATAGAAGATAATGAGCCTACCACCTATGAAGAGGTTCTGAAGAGTTCAGAGTCTGAGAAATGGCTTCATGCCATGAAGTCTGAAATGGATTCCATGTATGAAAACCAAGTATGGACTTTGGTTGATGCGCCCGAAGGAATAAAACCCATAGGGTGTAAATGGGTTTTCAAAAAGAAAACCGACATGGATGGTAATGTGATTACCAATAAAGAAAGGCTTGTGGCTAAAGGCTTTCGTCAAAGACAAGGAGTTGACTACGACAAGACCTTCAGCCCAGTAGCAATGCTTAAATCCATTAGGATACTCCTAGCCATTACCACTCATTATGATTATGAGATATGGCAAATGGATGTGAAGATAGCTTTCCTAAATGGAAATCTAGCTGAGGATGTGTATATGACACAACCTGAGGGCTTCATCTCCTATGATGGCAAAAAGGTATGCAAGCTTCAGAAATCCATCTATGGATTGAAACAAGCATCCAGGAGTTGGAATATCCATTTTGATGAGGTAATCAAAGAGTTTGGTTTTTCACAAAATCCGGATGAACACTGTGTATAAGAAGGTTAGTGGGACTGCAATCGTATTCCTTGTGCTATATGTAGATGACATATTATTACTAGGAAACGATGTCTCTATGCTACAATCTGTGAAGATTTAGTTGTCCAAACAATTTGCCATGAAAGACCTTAGTGAAGCAACTTATGTCCTTGGGATAAGGATCTATAGAGATAGATCAAAAAGATTGCTTGGTCTTTCACAATCAACGTACATAGACAAGATGCTAAAGAGGTTTAGCATGGAACAATCCAAGAGAGGGTATCTTCCTGTGACTAATGGGATAACACTCTCGAAATCTATGTGTCCTACGATACAAGATGAGAGGATGCGCATGAATATGATCCCGTATGCATCTGCAGTAGGATCTATCATGTACGCAATGCTATGTACGAGACCCGATGTATCATATGCTCTAAGTGTTACGGCGATACCAATCGGATCTGGTGAGGGTCATTTGGGTGGTATCAAGAATATCCTCAAGTACTTGCGAAAGACTAAGGATGTTTTCTTGATATATAGAGATGGAAATCTCCAGGTGAGCGGGTATACAGATGCCAGTTTTCAATCTGATCAGGATGATTTCAAATCCCAATCAGGTTATATATTCACACTGAACGGCGGGGTAGTCAGTTGGAAGAGTTCCAAACAAGAGACAACTGCCGATTCAACAACTGAGGCAGAGTACATTGCCGCTTCAAACGCAGCAAAGGAAGCAGTTTGGATCAAAAAGTTCATTACTGAACTTGGTGTGGTTCCTAGTTGTGATGGGCCCATACAGTTGTATTGTGACAACAATGGAGCTATTGCGCTGGCCAAGGAACCAAGGTCTCATCAACGATCCAAACACGTACTCCGCAGATATCATGTGATCAGGGAGATCATTGGTTGAGGTGATGTCCACATAGAGAGAATTCCCACAGAGCAGAATATTGCTGATCCGTTGACAAAGCCATTGTCACAGAAGAATTTTGATTATCATGTACTCGCTTATGGTATTAGATACCAAGGCGATTGGCTTTAGGTCAAGTGGGAGATTTTGTTAGAGTAGTGCCCTAAAGGCAATCGCCTTTAGCGCGTTTTGTACAAAGTTGTGTACAGACTTTATGAATAAATAAAGAAAGGCATATTTCATTAATTTGATGTTCATTATTTATGAACTGATATTGATCAATAAGCAAATTAATGAAGTCCATGATATATGACATAGCATGAAGGCAATTATGATGTGATCATACTACGGAGATTCCTATCATATGCAATTATATCAGTATCTAAATTATCCCTAGTCGTAGGATTACTGAAACTGGACATCGGTAATCCGGAGAGACTAGCACATTTCAAGCTCCTTGATTTGATCAAGCAGTGGATCTCAGAAATTGTAAATATGAGATGTTTAGAGTTGAGATGTGAATGCTTACTAGAGGTAGTAAGTACATTGGATGACCTGCTATGAGATCATCACATGGATGTCCTATTCTAATTTCGGTGATAATCTCATCATAGCAATGGTGCAAGTATCCTTAGATTTGAGGTACTCAAGGATATCTTGGATACTGATTCTGTGCTTTGACTCCATTCCTTGTTGCCTTACAGAGGTCGCTCATAGGGTGGTGCTTGGGTACAGCTTGAGGTATTCGAAGGTAATTGAGTAGCCAATAGAGGATTCACCACTTCTGTGATAGCAGAAGATGATACCCATGACCTCTTGTCAGGGTCATTACTTGGAAATCTCTGGCCGGAGTACATATGTCATGAAGAGTGTCTTCAGTGACATATAAAGTAATGAGTCCCAGGACAAGAACTGATATCACTTGGACTAGATTTGACGTAGTCAGTCTAGTAAGAGTTGACACTTTGCCTATACTCATAACCAAGTGGGGTATAGCATGGTGAAAGAACTGATATGACTTGGACTAGATTTGACGTAGTCAATTTTTCCTCTCTTCTCATCATCGATCATCTCCACTCTTCATCTTCCTCTCCAAGTTTCTCCAAGCTCCATCGTTGATTCCAAGCTCTCCAAGAATAAGGTAAGAGCTAGCACTCTCTACTCTATTCTAGCTATTCCCAGGTCAAAGGGTTTGCCCCGTTAGGTTCTCCGATCTCTGCGTGGATACTGTTAGAGACGGTCTCTTTTAGTCGTTATGGTTTGACATTGTTATATAGACACATGGATCCTGGCTTTCGGGAAGATCTCGGAACAAAAAATTTTTGTTTTCCGCACCGTGTGCATGTGATGCACACACCGGGATTTTCCTACAGAGAGGAGCAGGACTATGAAACCCCAATGTGAGCATTGTGGAAAGCTTCACAGGGGGTAGTGCTCAAGTTACTTAGAGCATGCTTCCAATATAGAGAGAAGGGACACATGATCAAGGACTTTCCCCAAGTAACAAGGCGAGAGGGGTCGTAGTTGCAAGCCCCAAGGATAGTAGAAACAGGGAGAACCAGACCATTCGCCATGGTGGGCAATTCTGGAGCTGCAAGGAAGGCTATTCCTCCAGCAAGGCCTAGGGGACAGGCTCAGGCAAGGGTGTTCGCCATGATCAGAGAGGAAGCTGTAGCCGCACCTAAAGTTGTTACTGGTATGGCTCAGTTATTTAGTTCTGAAGTTTATGTTTTGATTGATTCTGGCTCCACACACTCATTTGTTTCTGCAAGCATGTCATTACATGGTGTGAATTTGGTGCCTTTGGATAGTCCCTTGATTGTTAGTACTTCTCTAGGAAGGAATGTGATAATAAGTCAAGCGTATAGAGGATGTGAGCTCTTCATCGATAGTGCTAGACTAATAGTGGACTTACTACCTCTAGACCTAAAAGGTTTAGACGTTATACTTGGAATGGATGCCATAGAGAAGTATCATGTGAAGTTAGATTGTAGCCTCAAGGAGGTGGAATTTGATCTGGGCGACGGTGAGAAGGTGATTTTTAGAGGGGACAGAATAACACCATCACCAAGAATCATTTCGGCTTTGCTAGCTGACAGGATGATGGAAAAGGGATGTGAAGCCTTCTTGGCATATGTTATGGACACTAATGTGAATGAAGGGAAGTTAGAGGATTTTTCAATTGTGAGGCAATTTCTAGACGTGTTCCTAGAGGACTTCCCTAGTTTGCCACCGGTGAGGGAAATCGAGTTTGCCATTGACTTGATTCCTGGAACCGCACCCATTTCTATACCACCCTATAAAATGGCCCTATTTGAGCTGAAGGAACTTAAGAAACAGTTAGAGGAACTGCTAAAGAAGGGGTATATAAGTCCGAGTTTGTCACCTTAGGGAGCATCGGTTTTGTTTGTTAAGAAGAAGGATGAAACATGGCAGATGTATATTGATTACCGGAGACTCAATAAGGTGAACATTAAAAATAAATACCCTCTGCCCTGAATAGATGATCTATTTGACCAACTGTAGGGAGCAAAGGTATTCCCTGGGATTGATCTCAGGTCAACTTATCATCATCTCAGAATCAGGGAGTCTGATGTAAACAAGATAGCCTTCAAGATACGGTATGGACATTATAAGTTTTTAGTCATATCTTTTGGATTGAACAATACTCTAGCTGCTTTTATGGATCTTATAAATAGGGTCTTCAGGGAGTATCTGGATCAGTTTGTCATAGTGTTTATCAATGGCATTCTGGTTTACTCCAAGAGTGAGGAAGAACATGAGGAACATCTTAGCATGGTGTTGCAAATATTGAGGGAGAAGGAACTTTATGCTAAGTTCAGCAAGTGTGAGTTTTGGCTTCATGAGGTAGTATTCCTTGGACATGTAATTTCAAAGAATGGGGTGCATGTTGATCTGAGAAAAAATGAAGCAGTGGTGAATTGGCATACACCTAAGATAGTAACAGAAGTAAGGAGTTTTCAGGGTTTGGCAGGTTATCATAGGAGATTCGTTGAAGGATTTTCTATGATAATTGCTCCGATGACTAAGTTATTGAGGAAGAATCAGAAATTTATCTAGAGTGAGAAATGTCAGAAGAGCTTTGAGGATCTTAAGCACAAATTGACCAATACACTAATCTTGACCTTGCCTGTAGGAGATAAGGGTTATACAGTATATAGTGATGCTTCGAGAAAGGGTTTGGGTTGTATTTTGATGCAAGAAGACAAGGTAATAGCTTACGCCTCGCAACAACTAAAGCCTTATGAACTGAATTACCCGACTTATGATCTAGAGTTAGCAGCAATAGTTTTTGCCCTGAAGATTTGAAGACATTATCTGTATGGGGTTCAAATGAGGATTTTCATGGATCATAAAAGTCTCAAGTATTTATTGAGCCAGAAGGAGTTGAATTTAAGACAAAGGAGATGGTTAGAGCTAATTAAGGATTATGATTTGTTGATTAAGTATCATCCAGGAAAGGCAAATGTAGTGGTGGATACTTTGAGTATGAAATTATCAATAGCCCATGTTCAGACAGTTTATCTACCATTACTAGAAGAGATGGCTAAGCGTAGGATAAGCTTGAAACAGGGGGAGCCAGATTGTATTATTGCAAATTTCATAGTGAGACCGATACTCAGGGAGAAAGTTAAAGAGTTACAAGAATATGATGTAGAATTGAGTAAGCTCCGAGAAGAAATCCAAATGACAAGAAATCTGAAGTGGTAGTGAGGGATAATGGACTTATGGTTGTAAGGAATAGACTTTGTATCCTGAATGTCGAGGAAGTAAAGGATCATATACTTGATGGGGCACATAATGCCCCTTATGCTATGCACCCAGGTAGCACCAGGATGTACAGAGACCTAAAAGAGCATTTATGGTGGAAAGGCATGAAGAGAGATATAAAAAAAATATGCAAGCAAGTGTCTAGTGTGTCAGGAAGTCAAGGCTTAATACCAAGCATCTTCAGGCAAGTTAAGGCCATTGTCCATTCTTGAATGGAAGTGACAAAGAGTAACCATGGATTTTCTTATGGGTTTGCTCAAGACCAGTAGGAAGCATGATGCCATATGGGTTATTGTTGATTGTTTGACAAAGTCAACCCATTTTCTGGAAATCAAATAAACTGATTCTTTGTATGTGCTAGCAAAGAAGTATATTAATGAGATAGTAAGATTACATGGGATTCCAGATTCTATAGTTTCTGACAGGATCCTCGATTCACTTCAAGATGCTGGGGAAGCTTACAAGAGGCTCTGGGGACCAAGTTGAATTTTAGCATAGCTTTTCATCCCCAGACAGATAGTCAATCTGAGAGAACCATTCGGACCCTTGAGGGAATGCTCAGGGCATGTGTGATGGATTTTAAAGGAGCTTGGGATGAGCATTTGCCATTGGTTGAATTTGTTTACAACAATTCGTACCACTCGAGTATTCAAATGGCCCCTTATGAAGCACTGTATGGAAGGAGATGTAAAACTTTGATATGATGGGATGAAGAAGGAGAAAGGAAACTATTAGGGCCAGAGTTACTGCAGATGACAGTGGATAAGGTCAACTTAGTTAAGCAACAACTTAAAGCGGCTCAAGATAGAATGAAGAATTATACTGATGCACACCAAAAGAAAATGGATTATGAAGTTAGTGAGAAAGCCTTCCTTAAGACATCTCCTTGGAAAGGAATTATAAGATTTGGAAAATAAGGGCAAGTTAAGTCCAAGATATGTGGAACCTTACGAGATTCTTGAGAGGATTGGACCACTAGCCTATAGATTGGCGCTGCCACTAGAATTATCACAGATTCATGACGTCTTTCATATTTTCATGTTGAGGAGATATAGATCAGATCCCTCTCACATCATTCAGAGCACTGAGGTTCAGTTAAGAGATTACATGAGTTATGAGGAGATTCCAGTGGAGATCTTGGACATTAAGGAAAAGGTCCTTAGGAACAAGACGGTTCAACTATTAAAAGTTCTGTGGAGAAACCATTCTGTAGAAGAGGCAATGTGGGAGCCCTTGGAAGCCATGAGGAAGAAGTATCCACAACTCTTCAATGTCTCAGGTAATAATTTCAAGGACAAATTCTTTTAAGAAGGAGAGAAATATTGGCCCCCAAATCTTTTTGAGGAGTTATTTTGTAGCGCCCCACTCCCGCAATGACTCGAACCTGACATCGATGGTGATATCCAAGTTCATGCCCTGCGCGGGTGGCGTGCTAATACACTCAATCATTCAAAAGTTAGTATAAATTTTTCTTTCTTTCTCTTGAAATCACAAACACACACTATGCAGAAGCCAATCATCATATACAGTCAATAATAATTTCAATGGCCACTTGGGCCCTTTTCACAAATACAAAGCACTTAAGTCAGCTTGACTTTACAAATGACATAATCATTTGTACAAAAGTTTATAATACACCATTTTATACAAAAATAAGAAAACACTAATGTAGACGCGAACTAATCCCGACCTCTATCCTTCACTTGAATGCTGTAAGTATACTCCCGTTGGCCTAATGGGGTATTCTTCTTACCCTAAAAAATAGTTGCAAATTTTGGGTGAGTTTTGCGAACTCAATGAGTGACCATCATCGATGGCTCACCCAGTCACTTAACACATTATTTCACATTCACATAAATTCACGTTTCACATTTAATGGACGTCGATCTTATAATGTTATATGCATGAGACTCACATTCGTTCTTATTATCGTGATTGAGTGCCTATCACTCACATATACAGAATACTGGCCCGTAAGCTCAGTCAGAACAGAATACTGGCCCATAGGGCTCAGTCAGAACAGAATACTGGCCCGTAGGCTCAATCACATCATATAATCACGTTGTATAGCTCTACGTGGAAGCGCTTCATACAGACGACTCAAGTCACAACTCCTTTATATTTCATGCATTCATGCCATGGAATACATCACACATATTGCATGCTCTTATCTGATCACAGACACTTATCATCAGACCGTGGTCCGGCATTCAACCTTAAGTTGAGAATCACATCTTAGTTACATGCAATGTCACATTCGGAACACATGTAGCTCATTTCATTCAGATGCACATAACACTTCAATATTTCATACAAATATCACAGTCATCAGACCTCCTGTCCGGGTCCCACATAAACATGACACATTCATAAAATCATCCAGAAGGCATGTAATACAGAATTTTAGATAACAAACAATAAGGGGAGACCATCTAGGTCTACTCACTGTACGCTCCAGATTAGCATTTGCTTTCAAATTCTGGGAACGCCTGAATGCGGACACTTGACCTATGCAACCCATTTATGCAAAACACACATTGCACACTCATCAATAATTACACACGTAAAAATATTCCTTTTTACACAATTGTAATAATGGACTATGTATAATGCATACTAAATGACAATCCCGGGTATGTTCTAGAACACATTATATGCTCATTCCTATTTCAAAATTCATGTGTATCTAATTGAACTTAGACTTACACTTCAAGAACACTTGGTTACTCTATATCATAACTCAATTTCTCATCATCTCTTTTCTAACCTCACATGATCTCATAATATCCAATTCCCATTCATAACTTAGCAATTTAAACATATGTACACATTTAGGCACATTGCCTATTTATACAATAACCATAAATATTTTACCCACCTAGTTTGCTTGCCAAAACTCCAAGTCACAATTGTCTTTCCCCTTGTTCTTGGGTAGGATTCTCTTGATTTTCTAAAACAACCTAAATCTTATTCAATAGGAATCCACTTAAAAAAAATCCCACAATGTAAAATCACTAAAATTGATTCTAGAACATTCAAACCCAAGCATTTTCTAAACTCCATAAACTAGAATCTTTACAAAAATCCAAAGATTCAATTGATCATACCTTGATTCTTCACCAAATGAAGAGATCTTTAGCTCAAATGGAAGCTCTTTTTTTTCCCTCTACCTTATTCTCTTCTTGAACAATTTCAAAATCTCTCTTGAAGGCCAAAGAAATTAAAACCCTAGTTTGTTTTCCCTTCCTTCTCTTTTTCATTTCTTTTTCATGTTCTCTCTCTCTTATCTCTTTTCTAATCCACTCATTTTGCTTCTCTAGAATCTTCTCATTCACGTTTCTCCTTTATTTATAAGCAAGATAACACTTTTTCTTCCATTTATGCCCTTAATGAGTGAGAATTGTCCCATTTACCCTTTTATTTGTGCCTTATGTCTTTTATACTTAAATGTCTTACCAAAAGCACCCTTGTATATTCTAACATAACACTTTCTTCTAGAAGACTCTTCTCTATTGTCTTACGTTTCCAATGACACCAAAAGCATTCAATTTGGTTCAGTAGTGTGAAAGTTATACTCCAATATCTCTGGACTGTTTTTATTTCAAGACAGTACTCTATACTTAACATCCATCCAAAACTTGAAACTCTTAAAGTCTGATTCAGAATTTGATTTCTCCATATAAGTTGTAGCCCTATGTTTCTAGTTTACCATAAAACAAAAATAGTCTCATTTGGACTTCTACGGATCCAAAAAACATCAAAATACTGAAGTATGTTCAGTGAGATAACACCAGTTCATATTATTGAAGAACACACTCACTGTACCTGTCCCACTCTTTTCACTAAATATTTCTGCATTAGTTTCATATGACTATCATTCTTGGTAGATATGTAGGGAAATGTCTTATGAATCCAATGGTTCAATAATCAAGTCATTTGGAAGTCTAGAGAAGAAGTTATTTCCAAAAGAATCCAACATGTTCATATCTTTACTCGTATTGTACGTGTCTTGGAGAAATTACTATAACTCTCACTATAGATGTCGGATTAACTTCATTTTTAGACTATTGGAAAGAGGACTTCCAAATCTACAACTTTCATGAAGACCTCGAAGGCTAATTCTATCGTTTGACTTCTGTATTGTCTCACATTTTGCATCGTCTCACTTTCCTTTCGTCTCAATTCTATCATCTCATTTTCATCGTCTCATTTCTATCGTCTGCTTTTCTTGCGTCTCATTTCTATCGTCTACTTTTCTTCCATCTCATTTCTATCGTCTGCTTTTTGCGTTCAGAATGTATCCACTTATATGAATCATAACATTTGACTCCGATGTCCAAATTTTTCATATAATATACCGTTGGAAAGATAAAAGAAAGATCTACAACTTTCCAAAGGAAAATTTGCCAAAATATATCTATATCAATCCCAAATTTTCCCCTAAAATCCAAAGACATATTTTTCATTCATACACCAACACTGCACCCAATTCTTCACTTCATGAAAATTTTTGAGACTCTTAGACACAGAATTGAAATTCGATGTCTTCATACAAAATGTATCCATATATCTCTAGATTAATCCAAATCAAGAATCATCTCATTTGGACAACTAGAGAAAACGTTATGGCTAAAAGACTGAAGCATATTCAGTGAATATTTTTCTAGATCACTACCAATCTTATTTCTAAAGGTTTCCTTATCACAACTCCTACCAAGATCACTCTTTCTACTCCTTCTACTCTTCAATTTCAATAACATCACATTTAAAAACAATCCTAACTGAAAATTGTCAATGAATGCATGTACACTTATTTTTGTGCCAAGATTCAATATTCATGTGCATATATACTAACATTATGCATGAGCAAGAAAATGCATTTCTTTAATCTCTCTTTGAGCTTACAAGTGTTGAAATTTCAGGTCCTAACCCTTAATATGGGGACGGGATGTTACATATTTTTTCTTTAGGTCTATATTAGTAGATTTATTGCATGGGGTAGTTAAATCAAAAGTAGTAAGAAGGCATAAAAGGGTATTTTGGGTAGCTTACTTAAGTTTAAAAACCATAAGGCATTAAAGGAAGGGCAAGGTGGACTTTTCTCAATCATTAAGGGTAAAATAGGAAGAAAGAAGTGTTGTTTCTTCCAAAAGAGGGGGAAAAACAAAAATGGGAAACAAGGAAGTGAAATAACAAATTAAAGAGAGAGAGACGAGAGATTTTGGTGGTTGAGAGGAAAGAAGAAAGTTGAGCTAGGGTTTTATTTTTTCTAAACCTTCTAGAGAGATTTTGAGGTTATGTAAGAAGGAAAAAAGGTATAGGAAGACAAGAGCTTTCTTTGGAACCAAACATCTCTTCTTTTGGTGAAGATTTAAGGGAATCAAGAAAGACAAGAGGAGCGAGAGAGGAGGCACATTCGAACAAGTTATAATCAAGGAATTCAAGGTGGGTTACATTTTTATAATTGAATAATAAGCCATTAATGTTTCTTTCAAGAAAAGCAAAATAAATGTTTTCAACTACTTTTAAAATGTGCATTTATTATTCTTTAAATGCTTTGAGAAAGTGCTACATGTGTGCGTATGAATTTTGTGGATGAACTATGAAACAAAATGGAAATGATTTCGAAAGGATCCCAAGTTTATGAAATCATGTTTCGAAAATGTGCCATTTGGGTAATAAGTTTCCAATATGTGAGATGCATGATTATGTGGGTTTGTGGTGGTCCCCTAAGTATATCAAGTGCACTTTGACCAAAGGCTTCTCCCGCCTGCCCGCTAGTGGTATAGAGCTCCTCCATGGACTCCCCTAAGTTAACGACTATACAAGACCCTTATGGAAATTGTGTAGTACGTTTTGTTTTGGATCCATCCAAACCATTCCGATGTGCTTATGTATTCAAATGTGTTGGCAAGTTTGATGATGCATGAATTAAGTTGCTTATGAATTGTTGATAAATTGAGATTTGGAAAATATATGTATCTTGACTCAATGTGAGTTTTAAAATTGTTTTTGCGTACTTGTCAGGACCCGACCCGTAGACCGGACCTCAACTGTTGGATCTGAGACCCAACTGTACATAACTTCCCACTTTTGCTCTTGCTTTGTTACCACAAATATTGGACCCCGTTCTCGGAACCCAACTCTCTTGCTCAAAATCGTGAAACCTGAGCATGCGTATTACTTCGAAGGGTTATAATTTTTTTTTCATTCTTAATCCCTTGAACCCTTAAATACATCATGAATTCATTCTCATACTCAAAACGCTCCCAAAATTTACTTACCAAAGTTCCGTAGTGTGCCCATGTACCTAATCATCATACTTGAACTTATTTCCACTACGCGTTCACCGAATTTGAAAAACTTAAACTCTTAAATTTCATTTAAAATTCTCTTGTAATTCATAGCCTTATGACTCTTGTTTAATTTAAGACAAGAACCGCTCCAATCGGAGTTCTATAACTCAAGATACACTCCAACAACCTAAAAGAGTTCATACCGGAAACATACTCTCTTAACCGGCCTTTAACTTACTTTGATGCAAACTTTCTCAATTTAACTCCAAATGATACCAAATTTTATGGAGAGAAAGATATATGTCTTATGAATCCAATGGTTTAAACCTCACCTCAATTGGAGGTCGGATGAGTGATTTACGTCTCAAAAGAATAGACTATGCTCATACCCAAAATCAAATTGAACATCTTTTGGCGCAAAAGCCATAACTTTCACTATAGATGTCGGAATGACTTCGTTCTTGGACGGTTAGAAAATAGACATCTAGGGCTACAACTTTCTTGAAGACCTAAATTCTAAATTCTGTTATTATCAGGTTACATAGACCGTGTGAAAATCACACAGTCTGTGTGAAAATTCACACAGGCTGTGTAACTTTCTGCTACTGCGTCTCCCTGCACCATGGATTTACACAGTCTGTGTGAAAATTCACACAGGCTGTGTAACCCACTGTTACTGCCGTCTCCCTGCACCTGAAATTTACATAGTCTGTGTGAAAATTCACACAGGCTGTGTAACTTTCTGCCACTACCATCTTCCTGCACCTAAAGTTGCACAGTCTGTGTGAAAATTCACACAGGCTGTGTAACTTTCTGCCATAACAACAACAACATTTCACCAATGCTTTCTAACTTATTCCTTACACCAAATTTACTTGTAATTTTGCAAGATTCACTTACTCTACTACTAAAATACTTCATAACAACTCCAAACATCAAACTTATTTTATCATTCTATCAATTTTTGATTGATTTGTCCATCAAACCTTAAATTCATAGGTAACCATCCAAGCTATCATCATAAGCAAGACTTATGCATCATGCTAACTTTCAACCATCGTAATTCTCTACTTCCAACTTCTATTGTCTAACCAATTTAACACATCCATAAGACTTTGCACAATCAACCTCACACAAGCCTCATTCTCACCTTCATTACACATGCATGACCATCAATCCCAACCTCATAACATTTACCTACCCATGTGATATTCATACCATCTCATGCATCATCTCAAAAGATCAAAGGTCATACAATCAAGCGTTATACATTAGAGTTTAAAATTCACTTTTGAATCATAACTCATTCATTCCATCTTCATCAAATCATGTTATACTTCATTCAATGCTTTAGTGGGCATTTTAAGCCCAATTACATTAATCATCATACATAAGAGTTTTACAATTTCATTGGCATTTCTAGCCAAATTCCAAGACCAATAACAATATCTCATTTACCTTATTCAATTTGCTCATATGAATTACAACTATTCATTTACATAACCAAACTTCAATTACACAATAAAACAAGCACAAGATGCCTTGATCCCTTCCACTGGATTCTTGCTAAAAACACGGAAATTTGGGAAAATAGGGGTGAGCTTGGAGAGCCCGAAGGTTCTATGCTTATAACCAAATAATGAACAAAACAATTTTAGAATTCCATTTCCATATAAATTTCCTTTAGATCATAAAACATTGTTTTCTTCAAAACTCTTGTCATTTTCTTAAAATCATAAATCATTCATTTTTCAAAAGCTCATCAAATCATAAACTAAGAGCTCTTATCATTTTCTTGAAATCACAAATCATTCATTTTTTTAAAAAAAAGTTTATGAAATCATGAATGCAATTCAACTTGTCACAATTCACATCATATAACACATATCACCTAACACATCATAATGGTTTGGCAAGTCCACAATTCTTGGCAACCATATAATCTCATTTAATGATCTTATATGGGCAATCTTTAGGAGTCCGTATCTTGGATCATCCTATGCCACAATCGGGCAGCCGGGCGAAGGCTTCTTCATGGTCATCGTGCACGAGACGTTTCTTGGGTGGACTTAACCTAACCCACATAACATATAATCATGTCTTGAAACTTGATTGCCCAAAGGCAAAAATCTTGGAAATCTTGTTTTGCATAAATCATGCAAATTTTCATAAATCATTTTATGATCATAAAGCCTTTTGTATGCAATGCATCATCATTCCTCAAGCAAAATCACATAACAACCACATTCACATATCAAATCATCAATCATCCAATTCACATGACATTTTCAAATCATTCATACCATTATACATTAATTATAGAAATTTCTCAAGGCATTCAAAAACAATGAATTTTGAAAGCATTTTTTTTATTCGTAATTTTTTTGAAAAAAATATATTAGTGGCCCATCATTTAACTATAAACATAAAACCTACCTTATGATTCCTTGCTTGAATGACCTTCCCTTGCTTTCCATTCCTCTTGCCTCTCACCATTTTCCTCAAAATCAACACAAATTCCCAAATCAAAAGTCATCCAAAATACAACAAATCCTAAGGACACAAATCATGAAATTGATCTTGGAATCACAATACCCATTCATTTTCTAGGCTTTCTCAACCATAACCCAACCAAAAACTTAACCTTAAATCAAGAACTTACCTTAAATCTTTAGTTAACCAAGTGATTCCTTGGTTCAAAGTGAAGCTCTAGTGATTTCTCACACTTTTTCCTCTTGAACTTTCTTCAAAAACCTCTTAAATCTCTTGGAAAATCCAACCCTAGCAAGCTCCTTCTTCTTTTCTGCTTCTTCTTTCCACTTGCACGAAACTCTCTCTCTTCTCCTCACAATTTTCGTAACTTCTCTTCTTTCCTACCCTAACTCACTTATTCTCCTTCCTTTTATACTCTTACTAAGTCACTTAAGCTCATTTCTTCATTTAAGCCCATTTACTCTTCTCCTCTTCTTCTTATTCTCCCACTAATTCATTTAACTCTCCTCCTTTTATACTCCTTCCTACTCACTTAAGCCCATAAGCCCTAAAGCCCATTCACTTCCCTCTTCTTTCCTTCTTCCTTCCTTCTTCATTTAACTCATACTACTCAAGCCCACTTCTTCATTTAAGCCCAACTTATTTTCTTTTCTTTTCCTACCTCAATTCATTTCATCTCCTTCCTTTTATACTTCCTTCTTCGTTTAACTCAAGCCCAAGGCCCAAGTCCACTTCATTTAATTTCTTCCTTCTTATTTTCCTACTACAACTTAAGCCCATTTCATTTATATCCTCTCTTCTTTATTCATTTCATTTGGACCCAAAGCCCAATTTATTCTTCCTTCTTTCTTCTCATCCTACTAAATCACTTAAGTCCAAATCATTTCTTCTTCTTTTCATTTGATTTAGGCCCATCATTCTCTTAGGCCCAATTAAACTCTAAACTCTTAAATTCAACTAACACATTTAATTGTATTAATTCATGCCACCTAATTCATTACTCTCATTTAATCCTCTTCTTTTTTTTTATCACCACTTAAGCCCAACTTGAGTCCAAGGCCCATTTAACCCTTAATACATTCATAACCTGCATAATACCTTAATACACTTAATCCATGTCATATAGTCTTAGTCTAATCAACATGTTAATCAAATTTTCTTAACATGCTAATTTAGTCCACAAAAATACAATCATTGAATCCCATTAAATCATGCCACCTAATTTCATGACACCTTACCTTAAACATATTAACATGTCAATTAGTTCCACATTAATCCATCTCGTATTTATACCATATCTTCTATTTCATTTCAATTTCAAGAATTCTTAACTTCTTTACTCATGAATAATCATTCAAAAATTCTTATTTAATAATCCTAGCTTACCAAAAAGATTCGGGGTCCAATAGTACTACCAATTATAAAATTGTTACCCATAAGCTTTAAGCTCACCCCCTCCATTTCCGCCCCATCTTCAGGTGAAGAGCATGAGAACGAGTAACCAAGGGTCAACGCATCACTCGTACTTTGCATACTTTTGTATTTTAAGCTAGTTTTGTAAACCAAGGCTTTAACTGCATTTTGAGCAAATTATTGCTCATGTATTCTTCTGCATTTTGGGATTTTAAAATATTGTTATATTGTGGCTTGAAATGCCCATTAAAGCCTTGTAAGACACTTATCTTTTGATGAAAATGATGTATGATGTGTTTTAAAGATGATGTTTCCAATTTGTTGAGTTTCATTTTCAAGTCTTTCATAGGGGTAAAATTCGTGTTCTGATTTTGGGGGAAAAACTAGATTAATCTAGATTGAATTAGGCAAAGTTGTCTTCTAGAAAGTTGTAGATTATCTTTCTTGCTTTCCAACGATATATAGTATGAAATTTTTGGACATTAGAATCGAAAGTTATGATCCTTATAAGTGGTGATGCTCAGGAGTATAGTTTGTATCGTCTGATGATGTCATATTGTCTGGTGATAATGTATCACCTGATGACATCATATCGTCTGATGGTAATGTATCATCTGTTGACATCATATCATTCGATGGTAATGTATCATCTGATGATGTCATATCGTCTAGTGATAATGTATCTTCTGATGATGTCATATCGTCTGGTGCACTGTTCATTTTATATCGTTTGGTCCAATTTTGACCCTCTAAGTGATAGAATTTGTCTTCAAGTCTTCATGAAAGTTGTAGATTTTGAAGTCCTCTATCGAATCATTGAAAGGAAACCTCAATCCGATGTCTTTAGAGAAAGTTATGCCAATTGTAACACAGCTTCTATGTACTATTTATTTTGTATCATCTAGTCCAATTTTGACCCTCTAGATGATAGAATTTGTCTTCTAAGTTTCATGAAAGTTGTAGATATTGAAGTCTTCTTTCGAATTATCCAAAGAATACCTTAATCTGATATCTGTAGAAAAAGTTATGCCAATTGTCCCGAAACAGGTTCCACATGATTGAGGAAAAAACCTTGTTTGATTTCCTTCGGCCATAACTGTGTCATCCTACCTCTAAATGAGATGATTCTTGTTTCTAAATAAATTAGAGACATAGAACTACAAATGATCTGAAGGAATAGAATTTTAACCCAATCCCTAAGACTTACAATTTTTGGATAGAAGTTGGGTATAGTGTACTGTCCCAGTTTAATAACAATCTAAAAAGGTTTTAGGCCCAAACTCCTAGAATTCTAAGCCAAATTGAATGATTTTAGTGTCCTTAGAAACTTAAGACAACGGGGAACAAATTTGCTAAAGAAATTGAATTATAATCCCAATTTGAGTTTTTCCCAAAATCTGTTCTGAAATAGGAGAAATGAGTTTGTTTGGATGTTTGACCAGTGTTGGCGCCACTTTTGTAGGATAATATGCTCACGCTTTATGACTCCAAATGTTGGGCTCCAGAATTGTGGCCCAACATCTATAATAACAAAGTAAACATCCAAATTTGTAACAACTACATAGGCATTAATCTACTTAGTTAGACTATGAAGTTATAAGAGAGGGTAATTGAGATAAGAGTGAAATGGTGTAATGATCTCAGAGAATCGATTTGGTTTTATGCTAGGAAGGTCCATGACAAAAGCTTTACACCTCTTTAGATGATTAATAGAATATTATAGGGACATACAGAGGCAGTTGCACATGTTTTTCATTGATTTAGAGAAGGCTTATGACAGGATACTTGGGGAAGCCATGTGAAAGTTTTTAGAAGCCAAGGAAGTTCCTATATCTTATATAAGGGTTATTAATGACATGAAAATGTTAAGACTAGAGTAAGGATGATAGGAGGATATATAGAGCATTTTTTTAATCGATATCAGACTATATTAAGGATCCTAGATTAGTTTATCAAGAATATCCAAGGGTATATGCCTTAATGTATGTTATTTTTGATGACATCGTTTTAGTGGATGGAACAAAAGAGAATGTTAATGTAAAGCTAAAACTTTAAGGTGGTTACGCTGAAGGAAAATGGCTTTAAATTGAGTAAGAATAAAACTGAGTACTTAAAGTGTAACTTTTCAAGTCACAAGGTTTCACTCGATGTGGAAATAAAGATTGTTTTAGAGCTTACACCATAAAAATATTGTTTTAAGTACCTTAGATCCATCATGTGAAACAATGGTGAAATAGATAATGAAATAACTCACCATATCAAATCAAATTAAGCTTAAATGGAGGAGAGTATCAGAAGTTTTATATGACAAGAAGATACCACTTAAGCTAAAAGGTAAAATTTACTATTTAGCAATTAGTCTAACCATGTTCTATAGAGCGGAGTATTGGCCCATCAAGCAGATGCATATTCATAATTTAATGGTGGTAGAGATAAAGATGCTTCGTTAGATGTGTAACTTTACAAAAATAGATAAGGTTAGGAATGTAACAGTAAGGGATAAATTAGGAGTGGCTAATCATGATGGTAAGTTAAAGGCGACAAGGTTTAGCTAGTCTAGATATGTTAAAAGGAGACATCCTGATGCCCCAGTGAGAAGATGTGAGAAGATTGTACTTAGTGACTGTAAGAGAAGAAGAGAAAGACCTAAGAAGAATTTGGGGGAAGGTGATCAGGTGTGATATGACCCTACTAAAGTTTATCAAAGATTTGACCCTCAATAGGAAACTTTAATGAAGTAAGATAAAGTTAAAGGATCTTATATAGAGAGGTCCTTTTCTTTTCATAAATGGGTAATTTTCTTTTTATAAGCCTTTTGAACTTTTTCCTTCCTTTTTCTTTGTTTATGATGTCTTGTATTGCTTTGAATACCTTTGTTAGTAGTATTTACCTTTTAGTTTAGTTTAGTTTTTTTTTCCAACTATATGTTTATTTTATTTTTATTTACGTACTTATTCCGTTTTTTGTTTGTTTATATTTACTTACTTTGATATTTATTTTAATTTTGAATTTTATATTTATTTGTAATCTTTATATTTATATTTATTTATTTATGCAATTATTTGTTTATATATTTGATTATTTATTTATTTATTTCCTCTTTAAATCGTTTTCAATTTTGTTTATTTATTTATTTAATTAAGAGACTACATACAACTGGGCTTACTCAAATCTTGCATTTTATTATGGTTTCTATTGGGACATTGTTGTTGTTTTTTATTTTTATTATTATTACGACCTTAGTTTATCTAATAGTTTCCTTCTATTTTATGAAGACAAAATATTTAAATGATATTATGAAAATAAATGACTTTTAATAAAATTTTCCTATATGAAGCCAATATTTAATGTATATTTTGTTTTAATCTATATATCACTTTATATGAATGATCAAATTTGAATATCATTCTCTATACCTTTTGTTAACAATAAAAAAGTGTGACTGATATAAAGTAATGTGCTTCAAAAGGGTTTGAATTAAAAACAACACTCCTAACCCTTCTCAAAATCTTTTCATATGATGAAAGTTTTCATCTAGGCATATATAAAATCAAAGAGAAATTATTATAACGTTCATATACCAATTTAAAATATTATTATACCTTTCTCTTTAAGTACATGCAATAATGCTTTCTCTTTTAAGGTATATATACTAAGTTAATATCCCAAATATGACTAGTATAAAATAATAGTTATCTCTTTTATGTACCACCAATGATTTCCTCCTTTTATTATTCATCTAATTTAACAATTGATCTTTTTATACCAATTTCCTTACTTGACTTACACAACGATCTTACTTATTTTTTTAATATCAATTGCCAGAAATATCCTTGTTGTTCTAATGGAGATGATACTAATTATTGATATTCATTTGAAGCCATTTTACACTACAAAAAAGTTGATCTTTGGCTATGAAAATAATCATAGTGAAAGGTACAAAAATCATTGCTAATAGTTATTGGTGAAAATTTATTTTCGTCATCCAAAATGTCACTAAATTCTTGTAGTTGAAAACTATAGGCGACATTTCTTGATAATCATTGCTAATAGTTTTTGGCTAAACTATATTTTCGTAGCAAAAAACTATTAGCAACATTTTAGGGATCATTGCCAATAGTTTATGTACGCTTATTTTTTGTAACTAAAACTTTTTATCTACAAATTTCTTCGTATACAAGATTTTAATTACAACTTCAACAATACTTATATACAAAATAATAAATAGAGAAACTAGTTTACAAATTATAAATGTTAAGATTACAAAAAATTACAACCTATCAATGAACTTGCAATAATCCAAAAGCTTGGTTAAAATATTGTGATTATTGAAACAATATTGCATAATTAAAAAACATTACTTAATTTTACCATTCAACACATAATCACTCACTATTGCATCTTCTTCAATTTTGAAATCCAAGAAAAAGTATTAAATTTAAATTATAATAAAACATGAATTAAAAGAAATAAGTATAAGAGATGTAATTAATACCATTCACTTTCATCTTCATCATTATTATAATCTTGGCCAAGTATTTTTTCGAGGTACTTATCATGCTTGACTAACTTTTTTCGAGTATATTGTAATTCAACCTTAAGTGTCTTGCTTTCCTTTTAAAGTTGTTGAATGGATGTTTTACTTGATGAGGTTCAAACATTTGGCTTAAGATCAAAGCCAAGACCTTTGATATGACCAGAACGTGTACCAAACATGGTATTGTAAATGTCTTTTATATTGACCTCATTCTCCTCAAACATTGATTTCTATAATAATTCTTGTATCTTATTCTAAAATTAAAAAAAACAAAACCAATACTCATTACAAATATTATTAGTTACTACTACATAAATAAATAAACTTTAATATTAAAAAAATTATACTTACATGGCTATTTTTCACTTCTTTTGATGTCCACCGTTTACCTTCCTTATAGTGAGTAACTTTGTATAATGTGATCCTATCACACTCTCATCGATTTAATTCCTTCTTACTTTATTTTATGAAAGAAAAAAATAAGGAACAATACATAATATAATGTTTATTAATATAATTATAACTTGTAAAAAAGATCTTACATATTCATTTCAGAAGACTACAAATGATTTGGACCCTTAATTATGAGGTATTTTCATTTTTCCTCCATTAACCTTTGCCTTCTCACAATTTTCCTAAAAAAAGAAAAAAAGAATAGGTAGTCATTAAATGATCTAAAAAGATTAATGGAAGTAAATGTGAAGGGAAAGAAAATAAACCAAAACTTTGGGAGAAGCTTAATAATCATATAAATTATTGCAATTTTCTTAAGACATTCATTCTAGAACATGTCTTCGTTCCTCCACATCAGAAGGAAAAGATTTATAAAACTAATGCAACCTATTATGATAATCCTTTATTCAATAATTTAGTCACATAGTTTGAAACGTCAGGGCTTTCGATACCGACAATATTTAATTTAAACTATGAACAATAAGTAAAAGTGTAATTAATCTTAAAATAAATGAAAAATATTATATATAGTTAAATATATTTAAAAATTACCGCAACTTTATCCAAAGAATTTTCAACCAAGTTGTCTTCCTTCAAGTCCTTGGCATGCTTCAGACAATGTAATTTTATTCTCGTAATAATCCCCAACTTACTTGACAACTTTGCAGATTGAATCTTGTCTACAGGTTGACCTTGCGAAATATCAATCTGTATTGACAACTTGGTTATTCATTGCAACATTCATTTGTTGTAATTAACAACCTCTAGTTTTACCTCTACGTCTTTTTTTTTAATATTGACTCTGGAACCTGACAATAAATCAATAATGATAAGAAAATATGCATTAAACATATAAATATATATTTAAGCATAAGTTTATTTGTAGGTATTAAAAATTAACAAACCTGTAGATCCCTCTGTACTAGTTGATTCATTATTGTTTAAAGAAGAATGAGGTTGTGTGTTACTAATTTCATTAGTGGCTAAGGTCAAATGTTGTTGATAGCTAGGAATTGAATTAATGTCACCAACCGATTGATTTGGTTGCAGTTGCAAATCCCTTTGTTCTACATTTTTCATACCTGTCAGCTTCTGCCTTTTGTTTCTACTAAGTGCCAAAAAGAAAACATAAATTTTATTAATGTTACAATGCATCCAATCATCATTACAAACATACTTTCAATCATGAACATTAATCACATTAACATAAGATAATAATTATAATTACTATTGGAGTCACATAAGTGTTTTCTCTTTTGCCAACGAGTTTTAAAAATCATATGAAAAATTTGACTTTTTTGCAATGATTTTTGTATTCGTCACCAAAGATGAAGCCAAAACTACGTTGTTTTATCAAATTGAAAACCTAATTACCCAAACACATGACGAAATTCCTCTTCCTAGCTGTGGTTAAGTTTTTACTAGCTGTATTGCCTAGGTTCCTAGCATCGTCTTCATCTTTGGTGTCCATCATCATCTCCAATGTGCATCTTCGTTGCTAGGCTGCATCTTCATCTTTGTCTCCACGTGAGGGTTTTTAGGTAATTCATTTTCACAATACCTATATATATAGTATGTTGGATTTCATCTAGGTGAGTGCAAACCTTGCTTGTCTTTTTAAGTGGCGGAGATTTTCAACGCTATTTGAAAATAATGAAATTAAAGGGGAGCCCATACCCTTTAGAGCCCCATAGTTAACATTCTTATGCTATTTTTTAAAAATTTGTTGTTTTTCTTTTGAAATTAAAATCAATGAAATGGTTGTTTTTCTTCTTTTTCAAATTTCTTCAGAATCACCGTTAAGAAATGTCACAATAATTATGCTTCAATGAGAATGTTGGAACAAACTTTCCTAATTAAATAAATGAAATCAAAAGTTTATAATGGCGGTGATATGGGGATTAAGGCAATTTCATGTGAAAAATTTGTGGGAAAGTAGGATATTTATGTGCATGAATGATTATCCAAGATCTCCAAAGTCATTTCGTCAACATATATTTTATTTACAATGTTTCTATTGCTTGTTATATGTTCAGGTTTAAGATTTTTTCTCTTACTGATGCTTCTGGTTAGGAATAATGCATTATATTTACATCTATGTTCAAAATTAATGTATGGATTGATCACAACCACAAAGAAAAGTAGTGAACATTTCCTTGATTGATAAGCAACTTTGTATTCAATTTGATTATAGAAGACTTAAAAAAGTTATATGGTATATGTTGTATAATTTGGTAGTGTATTTATATAGGCTGTGACTTATGCTTGGAATAGACAACGTATAAAAGTATTGATAATGTATGTAATATAAACTTTTTTTTCTTATGTCAGTAGGTTATAAACTCAACTTCAACTAGCTATACTAACTTATTGATGCCCATTAATAATCTTAGAAGTGTGTCAGATGTGAAAAGAACATTTAAATAAGAAGTCTTTTATTCTTTAAGATGTCATATCACTTATTAATATGTGGCATGTGCTCTGGGTTTTATTAATCTTTAAGGGCGAGTGGCAAACTTAGAATGTGCTTATGTAGGGGATTTTTGACTAGCTAGAAAGTTAATTTCCGATGATCGTTGCTTTTTATATGAATATTTTTTTAATTACATATAACTTCATATAATGTTTTGTTTCCTTATTGAATTGTACACTCTGCTTCTATATTGCTTATAGTTATGACTTGTTTTTATTTCTTTTAATGTTTTCAAAATAAAACCATTAACATAAATTCATCACAAAATGTTAACGTGGCAACTATTTTTTGATATCAAAAATGAACTCTAATGGGAGATATCTGGTAGAATCCCCCGTGTTAAAGAACAAATCAGTACCCAACAAATCTGTTAACTAGAGTCTAATCACTGTTTGCCTGTAATGGCTGATCTTCTTTTCCAAGAATTTTAGTCTCACTCTAGTTTGCTCTCTATCTTTATTCTTTGTATCTGATTTTCTGTTAACAAGCTATTGGATGAATGTGTGATTGTATATACTATGTGTTGTGTAAAGCTTAGTCAAATCTTCAAGAGGATATAGATGAAAATGGAGGTGGTAGCAGATCAATAGTTTTGAACAGTCCTTGATTGTGAAAATTATGTCCGTTCGTTGTGATGATGATGGAGTCATTCAATAACGTATGCATGTGTTCAAATTTCAGTTCCATATATTGTTTGATTTAGGATTTAATTTTTCAAAGGATTGTGAACAAATTAATATGATTCTTTTATACTGTTTGTTCCTTAGGTATGTGCGGTTCATCTAATTCATTTTTCATACTGCATCTAGGAAATTGTTCAATGTATGTTTTGCTAGTTTAGTTAAAGCCAAGAAGTTGTTGGAAGAGACTGTCTATAAATCAATTGCTGGGGGAAGATATTTGTTTGTTTCAATTGATGCCTTGAAAAGTGCAAGGAGCCTTTTTGGGAATCTAGACATAGGGATTTTTTTTACCTTACTTACCAAGTCTTTTGTCACTTGGAATCTAGAAAATAATTTTATCTTTTTCTCTTCGATGGAATAGTTGTGAAATTCATTATCTTTTTCTCTTTATTTATTGTTTTGTTTGTAATTAAGAATTGTTAAAGTTGTAATTAAAATCTTGTAATAATTACCATATATTATTATTTTGTTTTTTTGTAAGAATTATATATCATTATATTACAAACTTTATGTTAAAACAATTTGAAAATTTTGTGATAACATATAAAATTTTCAAATCATATAATTTAAAAGAGTGTCGCCAAATGCTTACCCTTTGGCGACAATGTTGCTGAGTCGTTGCCAAACGCTTGCCATTTAGCAATTATTTTAGAAAGCGTCGTGCAATGGTAAACCTTTGGTGTCGATTGCCCAAAATCATCGCCAAAAGCTTATTTTTAGCTACAATTTTCAAATTGTTGCCAAAAATAGTAGCCGCCAAAGGACTACCTTGTTGTAGTGTTATATGACCTATAAGATAAAAAAACCAATGTATTTTAAGTATATACATATACATTTAAGTCCTTGAAAGTTATTTTCTGCAATGCCATGGGGCTATAGTTCAGTATTGTAGTATGATGTCGCAGGATCTTAAAGGTCTTTTGTGCTCATCATTGAAGGAGAAGTCTAGGGAATATTACTTGAGAACTTTAGAATATCAGGTTTAAATTTTCTTGGGATGTCTTAATGATATATTTTACGCAAAATGGCACTGAGTCTTTATGTAAGAATCATGAGCCGAAGGCTTTAATTGGTCTACAAGATTGGACTTCAATGACATTTTCTTTATTACTAATGGATGAGAACAATTCCCTGAATCAGGGTGCAACGTTTGGATCTCTTGTTTGGATAAGTAGTCTTGTGTATCAGGCAGAAGGTCAATAAGAAAGAGCTGCTGTTCATTTTAATTTTACTACAGAATGAGGAATCACTGAATTAAGTACGCATTGAAGGCATACAATTCACTATTGAATGTGTTCTTGAGAGTTATGCTGCCATATCTGATTGGAGGAAATTAGAGTCCTAGACATTAAAGAAACATTGTGTTCTAAACATGCAAGGAAGATTTGTTCTGGTGCTCTAACTACAGTAGGCAATGAAGTCAATGCAATTCATGCACCAGCGCATTTTGATGAGGGTGACTATTTGCTTTTGGTCCTAAAATAGGCCTGTAAAGGAGCGAATAAATGCTTTTACAAGCAACATTGCTATTTCTTGAGAGAAGGGAGGAGTGTTTCCACGTGAAATACAGAAGGACGTTACTGTTGGAGGAAAAAATTTCTATTTTGCCTCTTGAAAGTTTAGATGAGGCTACACTTAGTTGCACTGCGTCTTTGCATTTCAATAAGATTACAAGCTTCATGACACACAAGCCAGTATTAAACAGCATGCATGCATCAGTGTTGATATTGGTACGTTGAACCTGTTATAAGCTTTACGACTTTAGTGAACCATTTTCCCAAATTCTCTGCTGACCTTAAAGCTTGTTTTGAGTTTTTCAAATGTTCGAAATTTATTAGTGAAATAACCCCGCGTTGAAAAGATACACGAGGATGGAGTGCCATGTACTCAAAGAGAACTCATAACTCATTGTTTTTAAGATTTTATTTTGAGATATGATATTCTAATTGTATATAAGTTCACTTTAAAATTTGCTCAACTTTTTTTAAAGCCCCTTCAAAACCCATTATTGGTATTAAAGTCAAGTTAGTAAAGCTTAATGAATATAATATTCTCAAAAAGTCATTGTCAAATTTGGCCAGCTAACACGGATACTTGATATTGGCAAAATGCCTTACCAGTTGTTCTAAAGAGGGACGTCGCGATTTTCTATTTTTGAATTTGCATTTTGAGGACTTCGATCTTATGCATCCTGAAAAAAAAGCACTGTCACACTCGTTAAGAAGAGATTATCCAGATCTGCATCTAGAAAATGGTGTCCACAAAGCAGAAGTAGATTTTAGTATAGATCGCATATCTCTGCTTGGAAATGGTGGATCTGCCATCAATACTAAAAATAGGTCTATCTCTTCTTCATTATTTTGTTGCATTATCCATTTTTATATTTTTCTTAAATTTTAAGATTTTGCTTTTCTTTCTATCTTGATTTTTGATTGAAGGACTATAAAAAAAATGAATTAACTTTGGTTGGGTCGGTCGTGCTAGGCCCAAGCTTAGACTCAGAACGGAGTATGGGCCGATCAGCCCATCCTTTGGAGACTGACCTAATTCTTACGAGTAAATCATATAAATTTATTACCTCATCATGAAAAAGGTACTATTCCCAGAACCCTATTTTTCACTACTCATTAGCTACCAAAAGCTCACACAAAAACTGACTTAAGCGTCAGAGGGGCCTACCGGAAATCAACCTTCGGCGTTCCTTTTGTTGTTTTGCAGGTATATCTGATCTAGAATCGATCAATCCCATGGATCTAAACAGCAGTGCTCAGCCCCACCAGAATCCGACAGAACCAATTTACGCCCATCGTGGGGCCGAACATCAAGGCACCACGTCCAGAAACACTCAGATCAGTCAGGCGGCGGCGACAAACCCTGATGTAACCGCTGTCGCGACATTTGCACTACAGCGAATAGGCTTGCGACTACCCGCCGCCCTACCACCGCCGCATCCTGACCACCAGACAAACCCTCCACCCATCATTCAAAGCCCTAGCTTAAACAAGCCGCCTCCTCAACACTCACATCAGCATGATCAACCGCAACAATCCCAAAACCAAGACCAAAAAGCGCAGAGCATGGCCCTAGAGGATGACACCAGAACCTATTCATATCCTCACGCTCAATATTCCCTCCACGCTAACCCACCTGCACCGCAACAAAACTTCCTCACGCAGAGACAAATAGAAGAGGTGACCGATCTATTGATCCTCCAAATCTTACAGTCTCAGCCGGAATAGCAGCAAACACCAGCTTGGCAGGGTGGTGTGATGGCCGATCGGCAGGTTGGTGTGATGGCCGATGTTGGGACCCGTTCTTGGGAACCGAATCCCAACCGAAAAACGAAGCCCAGAAAACGGAATGCGAAAACAAAGTACAAAGCGGAGGCGAAAATAGCGGAGTGAATCGAATAAGTACGAATCAAAAGCGCTTGCGAAACAAAGTACGAATACCAAAATACGGAAGTAAAATACAAATCGGATTTATCAAACCAACCGAATCGGAAAAACGAATGTATCGAACTGAAACACATTCAGACATCCCGGAGAAGCACAAAGTATAGAAAACTTATCGCGTTGGATTACCTCGACTAACCATCCGAAATCCGGTATAAATTTTTTTTTCTTATTCATTCCTTTTCTCTTTACTCAATCACATTCAAATTATAATCAATCCATACAATTTCCTTTTTGGAAATTTATCCTCATATAACACTCAATTCATATAAATTGTCTTAATCACGCAAATCTCATCTTTACCAAACTAACTTCTTAACTCTTATTCTTATCTTAACTCGATTTTTACCGAAAATCGGGCAGCATAACAGCTGTATTTTGACAGCCCAAAAATTTTGCAAAGGCAAAATACACTTCTAATATTTCAACCCAACAACACAAATCAACATCGGACCTCCCATCCGGAATCCGAAACACCAGCAGAAAAGCACATCTAAACCTAACACTTCAAAATCCTCAATCGATCATATAAAATCTCAATCAATCCCAACCACATTCAATATCTCAAATCCATATACAAAATCCTCATTCAATATCCAATTACAAACATAAAGAATAATCATAATCAATTATGATCATAAAATCAATATCCAAGTCTCGAATTCATATACATCCCGTAATAACTGCTTTATATACACAAAAGGCAATTCAAGCCAAAACAATATCAATTCTCAATTTACACAAAAATACAAATGCGGCAAAATCAAACTTGACGCTCTTTCATCCGATCTCTTGCTCGAATACCTGGAGATTGGGATGAAAGGGGTGGTGAGCTCGGAAGCTCGTGGATAATATATTTATAAATTGAAACATAAGCGAAAATTATCTTTTCAAAAATTTCAAACATTTCCCATTCGGAAATTTATCCAAAAACCCATTTTCAAACTTTCCAAAACATTCATAAACAGTTTCCGAAATTCATAATTGAAAATTCACTTTTTCATTTCTCAAATTCTCAAACTTTTTACCAATCATGCACAGCTTTAAACATGAATGCATCACATAGCACATAAACAAAATCAAAAACCACATAACATAACAAAATGGTTTGATGTTGGACCCCACACCCCACCCGTAGGTGTTTGCAGGTTATACTGCGACGTGTATTTGCGGGTTATACCGCGGCATCCAACACAAATCACAATAACACATTAAATGGTTTGGTTTGGACTATAATAGGACGTACTGCACATTTCCGCATAGCGGTCATGTGCAGCCGTGAAGGGAGTCCGTGATCGGAACTCCATTGCCTCTTGTAGGCAGCCGAGAGAAGGCTTTAACAAGTAGAGACAGTGCACCGACTCACAAAAGGACCTGACCAAACCCACATAACACATAAGCGAAAACGGAAATTCAGATTGCTCAAAGGCACTTTTCAAAAATCTTGATTTTTTTCACATTTTTCAAATCATAACATCAAATTGTGTCAAAAAGCTTGACACATGCATATTCCACATATACAATCATATTCAATAAATCAATTAATCGCATATAAATCAAACGCATAAACATGAATGCAATTATTTCTTTCACACATAAATCAAAACATATATAGTTTCATAAAACACATTGCTCAAATTATCTAAAAACATGATTTTCATAAATCTTGTATTTTCTAAAAAATCATTTCTAACATAAGCAAATTAATCCTTCAAAATCATAATATCCAAACATTTTTATAAACATTCGTTTCTCAAAACTTTGCTTCTTGAATTTTCAAATTCACATTTTTAGCTTAAAATTTAATAAATAAATATACTACCCACCTCATATCTATGCTAACAACTTGCTTTGTGCCTCAATTGCTCCAAAGCGTCCTTCTTTCTTCCAATTTAACATTCCCTAAAGCAATTTCATCAAAATTCAATCTCATAAATAACTTAATCCTTCAATTTGATGCATAAGTCATCAATTCATACTAATTCCAAGATATGTACATCATTAATTTCTAAAATCCCCAAATTCCAAATTGAACCTAAACCAATTCAATCAAATTCAATATCATAATTAACTTAATTTCTCAAATTGAGCTTAGAAAACATCAATTCCTCACATATTCAAGCTATTTCAATCTCCAATTTTGAAAATCTCTAATTTTCAAAATTGGCCTAAACCAATTTACACAAATTCCATATCATAAATCACAATTTCTTCACAATTGATTTCATATTTCACCAATTCATACTAGTATTGATGATTCTACACTATTAATTCACAAAATCCCCAAATTTCAAATTAAGCCTAAACCCAAAATTTACAATTTTTCAAATTAAACTTCACCTAAAGCATAAACATCAAAATTGACTTAGGATATCTTAAATTCATCATTAATCCAAGCTATCTAAAGCATCAATTTCAAAAATCCCCAATCTTCAATTGTGGGCATAATCCCCAATTCAAAAATTTTCAAAATTAAACACAATCATAGCCTAATCTCTTCAATTAACTTCAAATACCACAAACCCACATCATAATCATGCTAAATCAACCAAAAGCTCATCAAAATTTATCAAAAACTTAAAACTTAAAGATTTTCTTTTACCTCTTCCACCTCCATTTTCGGATATTCTAAGCACCAAGAGAAGTTTTCCTCTTCTTCCATATGTTTCCTCTTGAAACTACTTCAAAATCCTTTAAGAACCCAAGAGAAATCCGAAACTCACCTTACTCTTTCTTCTTTTCTTCCTTCTTTCCCTCTTCGTTATTTCTCTTCTCTTTTTATTTCACTTTTTTCATTTTCCAGACTCTTCCACGACACTCATCTGATTTGAAGGTGCCAAGTCATTAAAATGGGGCACAAATGACCAAGTTGCCCCTCACTTATTTGCCTATTCCCAAAATTGCCCCTGCAGGAACTTGAAAAACTGATACCTTGCGATCCGATTTCGAGGAACTAAACGAAATAATTTGGATAAACTTTCTTATTGAAAATTGTTCCTCTAGATCATACAAATCCAACGCCACTGACCGCGCTCAATTCGGATTAGAAACGAAGAAGCTATAGCCAAAATACTATCGGATCTTCACAAAATCTGAGACTGAACATTAACATAACTTCAGTCCAGAAATTAACAATCTTAGGGATGAAATTAAATTTCGATCCCTTTACAAGAGTTGTAGCCCTATATCTTAATTTTATTTTCCCTCAAGAATCAACTCAATCGGAGTTGTACAACTCCCAAAAATCGCAAAATACTGAACCATGTTCAGAAAATTATCCAACTTATAACCTATAATCAAATCTCTTACTTTGGTTCAATCAATCTCTTTCCATTTAATCTCCTAAAAACCATAATTCTTCAAGAAAATGAAATTAATTGTCTTAGGAATCCAACGCTTCGATAATCGAATCACGAAGGAATTATAAGGAAAAGATTACAAAAGGGATCGGATTAAAAACAAAGTATTGGAACTTCAAAACCGAACTTTCCCACAGTCATATCTCTCGATCCCAAACTCGGAATTTGACAAATTTGGTGTCAATAAAAAGATCAAAGGAAGCTATACAAATTCCCTGAAGAACTTAAAATCAAATTAGGTCTTGAAAGGAGTCAAAACCTCAATCAAAGATTTTGTCCAAAACAGCTTTTCCTAAACGACTTTTAATTTTTTATCGCTCATAACTCCTAGCCCCAATATCGAAAAATTGCAAACTTTATATCAATGGAAAGATAAAAACATCATCTAAAACTTTCATGAAGACCACTTACTCCAATTCAAACTAAATCCATACGACGAGTGGCCTCGAAACCTAGAACACACAAATCTATACTTAATAGCATTTTCAAAACAAAGCGTATCTTCGGAAAATCATATCTCCCAATCCCGACATCGAAAAATAGCAAACTTTATGTCCACGAAAAGCTCTCGACAGAGGCTACAAGTTTTATGTTGATCATTTTCTTGAATTTTGCCTAAATCAAAAAGTCAACTTTTTCTTCAAAAAGTCAAACTTTAAGCGAACTTTGACTGATCATAACTCTCACTTCCGATATCGAAAAATATCAAACTTTATGGCTACAGAAAGTTCTTGACATAAACTACAAGTTTCCAGAAGACAATTTTCTCAAATTTTCCCAAAATCAAAAAATCAACTCTCAAGTCAAATATTTTATCTCCAAAAGTCAAACTTTCTAAATTTTTCAAATTTTCACACTTTTTCTTTTTAATTCTTGCTATTTAACTTCATTTCAATCAACTCATCCACTTTCTTCTCATAATCCATATAAGTTCACTCAAATATCAAAGTCCTCAAAATTAAACAATTATTTTCTCATAATTTTTTTTTAAATTTCTTCAAATTTCCTTAAATTCATAATTTTCTCACCAATTTCTTTCTCACTTAAATTCATTTTAATATTTCTAATTTTCATCAAAAGTTCGGGGTCCAACATTTCTCCCCCTCTTAAAAGAATTTCGTCCTCGAAATTCATATGTAGTAAATCATCAAGTAACACATTCTCTTAGCTGATTTCTTTCCAAAAGATCATAGTCACTTTTCTTATCTAATTTCCTCATCATACACATTCTTAATTTACTTCTTATATCAAGTACACCACATTTCACTATATCCACAATTCAATATGCCTTACATATATAGATATAAACTCAAGTTGTCTCATCTTTCAAGTATCCCTTAATTGCATCTTACATATGCATATTCGAAAATAATTCATCCAAATTTAATTTGTCAAATATTTCATGACATACCTTCATATCAGTTAATCCTATCCTTCAAGTATTTCTTAATTCGACTCACACATGTATAACTAAAATCAATTCTTCCCATTTCATCATGAAATTCTCCTCTCAATTGCCCTTAACACTTTCTTCTAATCAATCATCACTCATCACCTTAATCAAACAATCCACTAGGTTCTTCACATCATGCATGAAATACCATTTCCATCTTTATCACTCTCTCACTAATGCAATCCTATTCATTAAAACTCTGAACAAACACTTCCGCCCAAGTATGATCATAATACTGGGCTCTGATACCATAATGTTGGGACCCATTCTTGGGAACCGGATCCCAACCGAAAAACGAAGCCCGAAAAACGGAATGCGGAAACAAAGTACAAAGCGGAGGCGAAAATAGCGGAGTGAATCGAATAAGTACGAATCAAAAGCGCTTGCGAAACAAAGTACGAATACCAAAATACGGAAGCAAAATACAAATTGGATTTATCAAACCAATCGAATCGGAAAAACGAATGTTTGGAGCTAAAACACATTCCGACATCTCGGAGAAGCACAAAGTATAGAAAACTTATCGCGTTGGATTACCTCGACTAACCATCCGAAATCCGGTATAATTTTTTTTTCTTATTCATTCCTTTTCTCTTTACCCAATCACATTCAAATCATAATCAATCCATACAATTTCCTTTTTGGAAATTTATCCTCATATAACACTCAATTCATATAAATTGTCTTAATCACACAAATCTCATCTTTACCAAACTAACTTCTTAACTCTTATTCTTATCTTAACCCGATTTTTACCGAAAATCGGGCAGCATAATGGCTGTATTTTGGCAGCATAATGGCTGTATTTTGACAGCCCAAAAATTTTACAAAGGCAAAATACACTTCTAATATCTCAACCCAACAACACAAATCAACATCGGACCTCCCGTCCGGAATCCGAAACACCAGTAGAAACGCACATCTAAATCTAACACTTCAAAATCCTCAATCGATCATATAAAATCTCAATCAATCCCAACCACATTCAATATCTCAAATCCATATACAAAATCCTCATTCAATATCCAATTACAAACATAAAGCATAATCATACTCAATTATGATCATAAAATCAATATCCAAGTCTCGAATTCATATACATCCTGTAATAACTGCTTTATATACACAAAAGGCAATTCAAGCTAAAACAATATCAATTCTCAATTTACACGAAAATACAAATGCGGCAAAATCAAACTTGACGCTCTTTCATTCGATCTCCTGCTCGAATACCTGGAGATTGGGATGAAAGGGAGGGTGAGCTCGGAAGCTCATGAATAATATATTTATAAATTGAAACATAAGCGAAAATTATCTTTTCAAAAATTTCAAACATTTCCCATTCGGAAATTTATCCAAAAACCCATTTTCAAACTTTCCAAAACATTCATAAACAGTTTCCGAAATTCATAATTGAAAATTCACTTTCTCATTTCTCAAATTCTCAAACTTTTTACCAATCATGCACAGCTTTAAACATGAATGCATCACATAGCACATAAACAAAATAAAAAACCACATAACATAACAGAATGGTTTGATGTTGGACCCCACACCCCACCTGTAGGTGTTTGCGAGTTATCTTTGCGGCATGTGTTTCATGGGTTATACCGCGGCATCCAACACAAATCACAATAACACATTAAATGGTTTGGTTTGGTCCATAACAGGACGTACTGCACATTTCCGCATAGTGGTCATGTGTAGCCGTGAAGGAAGTCCGTGATCGGAACTCCATTGCCTCTTGCAGGCAGCCGAGAGAAGGCTTTAACAAGTAAAGACAGTGCACCGACTCACAAAAGGACCTGACCAAACCCACATAACACATAAGCGAAAACGGAAATTCAGATTGTCCGAAGGCACTTTTCAAAAATCTTGATTTTTTTTCACATTTTTCAAATCATAACATCAAATTGTGTCAAAAAGCTTGACACATGCATATTCCACATATACATTCATATTCAATAAATCAATTAATCGCATATAAATCAAACGCATAAACATGAATGCAATTATTTCTTTCACACATAAATCAAAACATATATAGTTTCATCAAACACATTCCTCAAATTATCTAAAAACATGATTTTCATAAATCTTGTATTTTCTAAAAAATCATTTCTAACATAAGGAAATTAATCCTTCAAAATCATAATATCCAAACATTTTTATAAACATTCGTTTCTCAAAACTTTGCTTCTTGAATTTTCAAATTCACATTTTTAGCTTAAAATTTAATAAATAAATATACTACCCACCTCATATCCATGCTAACAACTTGCTTTGTGCCTCAATTGCTCCAAAGCCTCCTTCTTTCTTCCAATTTAACATTCCCTAAAGCAATTTCATCAAAATTCAATCTCATAAATAACATAATCCTTCAATTTGATGCATAAGTCATCAATTCATACTAATTCCAAGATATGTACATCATTAATTTCTAAAATCCCCATATTTCAAATTGAACCTAAACCAATTCAATCAAATTCAATATCATAATTAACTTAATTTCTTAAATTGAGCTTAGAAAACATCAATTCCTCACATATTCAAGCTATTTCAATATTCAATTTTGAAAATCCCCAATTTTCAAAATTAGCCTAAACCAATTTATACAATTTCCATATCATAAATCACAATTTCTTCACAATTGATTTCATATTTCACCAATTCATACTAGTATTGATGATTTTACACTATTAATTCACAAAATCCCCAAATTTCAAATTAAGCCTAAACCCCCAATTTACAATTTTTTCAAATTAAACTTCACCTAAAGCATAAACATCAAAATTGACTTAGGATATCTTAAATTCATCATTAATCCAAGCTAGCTAAAGCATCAATTTCAAAAATCCCCAGTCTTCATTTGTGGGCATAATCCCCAATTCAAAATTTTCCAAAATTAAACACAATCATAGCCTAATCTCTTCAATTAACTTCAAATACCACAAACCCACATCATAATCATGCTAAATCAACCAAAATCTCATCAAAATTTATCAAAAACTTAAAATTTAAAGATTTTCTTTTACCTCTTCCACCTCCATTTTCGGATATTCTAAGCCCCAAGAGAAGTTTTCCTCTTCTTCCATATGTTTCCTCTTGAAACTACTTCAAAATCCTTTAAGAACCCAAGAGAAATCCGAAACTCACCTTACTCTTTCTTCTTTTCTTCCTTCTTTCCCTCTTCGTTATTTCTCTTCTCTTTTTATTTCACTTTTTTCATTTTCCAGACTCTTCCACGACACTCATCTGATTTGAAGGTGCCAAGTCATTAAAATGGGGCACAAATGACCAAGTTGCCCCTCACTTATTTGCCTATTCCAAAAATTGCCCCTGCAAGAACTTGAAAAACTCATACCTTGCGATCCGATTTCGAGCAATTAAACGAAATAATTTGGACAAACTTTCTGCTTGAAAATTGTTCCTCTAGATCATAAAAATCCAATGCCACCGACCGCGCTCAATTCGGATCAAAAATGAAGAAGCTATAGCCAAAATACTATCGGACCTTCTCAAAATCCGAGACTGAACATTAACATAACTTCAGTCCAGAAATTAACAATCTTAGGGATGAAATTAAATTTCGATCCCTTCATAAGAGTTGTAGCCCTATATCTTAATTTTATTTTCCCTCAAGAATCAACTCAATCGGAGTTGTACAGCTCCCGAAAATCACAAAATACTGAACCATTTTCAGAAAATTATCCAACTTATAACCTATAACCAAATCTCTTACTTTGGTTCAATCAATCTCTTTCCATTTAATCTCCTAAAAATCATAATTCTTCAAGAAAATGAAATTAATTGTCTTAGGAATCCAACGCTTCGAGAATCGAATCAATCGGATCTCGGAAGAAGGAATTATAAGGAAAAGATTACAAAAGGGATCGGATTAAAAACAAAGTATCGGAACTTCAAAACCAAACTTTCCCACAATCATATCTCTCGATCCCGAACTCGGAATTTGACAAATTTGGTGTCAATAAAAAGATCAAAGGAAGCTCTAGAACTTCCCTGAAGAACTCAAAATCAAATTAGGTCTTGAAAGGGGTCAAAAACTCAATCAAAGATTCTGTCCAAAACAGCTTTTCCTAAACGACTTTTAATTTTTTATCGCTCATAACTCCTAGCCCCGATATCGAAAAATTGCAAACTTTATATCAATGGAAAGATAAAAACATAATCTAAAACTTTCATGAAGACCACTTACTCCAATTCAAACTAAATCCATACGACGAGTGGCCTCGAAACCTAGAACACACAAATCTATACTTAATAGCATTTTCAAAACAAAGCGTATCTTCGGAAAATCATATCTCTCAATCCCGACATCGAAAAATAACAAACTTTATGTCCACGAAAAGCTCTCGACAGAGGCTACAAGTTTCATGTTGATCATTTTCTTGAATTTTGCCTAAATCAAAAAGTCAACTTTTTCTTCAAAAAGTCAAATTTCAAACGAACTTTGACTGATCATAACTCTCACTTCCGATATCGAAAAATATTAAACTTTATGACTTCAGAAAGCTCTTGACATAAATTACAAGTTTCCAGAAGACAATTTTATCAAATTTTTCCAAAATCAAAAAGTCAACTCTCAAGTCAAATATTTTATCTCCAAAAGTCAAACTTTCTAAATTCTTCAAAATTTCACACTTTTTCTTTTTAATTCTTGCTATTTAACTTCATTTCAATCAACTCATCCACTTTCTTCTCATAATCCATATAAGTTCACTCAAATATCAAAGTTCTCAAAATTAAACAATTCTTTTCTCATAATTTTTTTTTAATTTCTTCAAATTTCCTTAAATTCATAATTTTCTCACTAATTTCTTTCTCACTTAAATTCATTTTAATATTTCTAATTTTCATCAAAAGTTCGGGGTCCAACAGTCGATCGACACGCTGCGGAAGCCCTGGAAAAAATTGTGGACCACCGGATCAACATAGCCATGAATTCCCGTCCTGGCCAGATTTCAACGCAGTACAGCTCTCCTTTCATCCCGGAGATCTTGGACAGCCTCCCAACGGTCGGTACTAAAATACCGATCCCAGAAAAGTATACTGGAAAGACCGATCCTCTCGACTACCTTCAGCACTTTCAGTCGATGATGAACTTGCATTGCGTTCCAGACGTCATTCAATGTAAGGCTTTCTGCACCGCCTTTCAAGAAGGAGCCCGAAGATGGTTCAATAGCTTGCCCCCACGCTGCATAACCAGTTTTGAGGATTTTAAGTTGCTATTCCTTAATCAGTTCGCTACAAGTAAACAGCCACAGAAGACTGCCTTTGAGGTAATGCAGCTGACCCAAGGAAGGAACGAGAGTTTGCGGCAGTTCATCACCCGATTTAACAATGAAGCTGTCGAAGTTCCTGACCTTACTTGCTCGTCCATGCTGGCTGTTTTGATGAGCAATACGAGGGATGAAG
Organism: Erythroxylum novogranatense; assembly: GCA_029891385.1. Lineage (NCBI taxonomy): Eukaryota > Viridiplantae > Streptophyta > Magnoliopsida > Malpighiales > Erythroxylaceae > Erythroxylum > Erythroxylum novogranatense. The sequence goes on from CM057231.1 coordinate 56,477,540, forward strand.
AGTTCAAGAAGTCGTTAGCTCTCGATCAGCCCAGGTCTATCCAAGAGATAAGAAATCGGGCTGACAAGTACATCCAGCTGGAGGAAGTGTTGAAAAATACAAAACGCAGAGCGGATGATCACTGGTCGAATAGTAGGATCAAAGATTCACATAAATGGCAGAAGGATCGGTCTAGCTGGAGGAAGTCGATTGATCAAAAGGACCAGAGGCGAGAGTCCTTCACTCCGCTCAACAGGCGATACGCGGAAGTACTGGAGGTCATGAGAGCAGAAGGGGAATCCTTCCGAGAACACAATGGGTCATCAATATGATTTTTGGCAGTAAAGCAGCAGGGGGGTCCACCGTTAAAAGAAGGAAGCGGTATGCCAGGCAGATCGCTGAGGGTCAGTCAGCAGCGAAAAAGCCGCAAGTTGATGAGACGATCTCCTTTGACGAGTCTGACCTGGCCGGCGTCAGCTGCCCTCATGATGACGCACTTGTGGTTACTTTGAATATGGACGGTAGTGAGGTGAAACGCGTGATGATTGACACAGGCAGCTCGGTCGACCTGCTATACTACGATGCTTTTAAGCAGATGGAGATTCTGGAAGAACGACTACTACCGATAGAAGGGTCAATCAAAGGGGTAACAGGAGCATCCGCCTATCCATTCGCCCGAGTGTTGTTGAACGTAAAGTTCGGACAAAAGCCGCTCCAAGTAGTGAGGAATGTTGAATTCTTAGTGGTGAAGTTTGTAGGAGCCTATAATGCAATAATTGGAAGAGCCACACAAAACGCCCTCAGAGCTGTCGTCTCAACCTATTATCAGGCGATGAAATTCCCAACACCCCAAGGCATCAACATTGTTAGGGGTCAGCAAAGAATCGTTCGAGAATGCTACTTGACAGAAACAAGAACCCTCGAGGGAGCAGTAATGTTGGCAAGCTCTCTTGATGTAAGAGCAGATGAAAGGAATGATGAAGCCTGCAAGGCAGAACTGATGCTCCTCAATGAAGAGAGAGATAGAGCAGCCGCTCGTTCAAAAGCCGTTAGACGAAAAGCGATGAAGTTTTATAATAAAAGGGTAAGGTCGAGCGGCATAAAGGTCGGAGGGTACGTTCTGTGAAAGGCCAAGGCGGCTGGAAAGCATCCTGGGAAGCTCGGTCAGACATGGGAAGGACCATATCAAGTGATCAAACAAGCCGGACATGGTTCTTACATCCTGCGCGATACGAATGGGAAGACTCTACCGAGGCCCTGGAATTCTCAAAACCTGAAGACGTTCTACCAATAGATAAGCTTTATTTTAGTTCCCATTTCTTTGTTTATTATTATTTATTGTACACGCAACTTGTGGGTACCTTTTTCTTTGCCCTATCAGTCAGGTTTTTTAACTGCCCACGCCTTTGTCATCGTTAATAAAGGGGTTTCAGATTTTTTGGCAAGAAAAATCTCGTTAAATTTGGCAAGAGGAGAAAATTCCACCAACTGATCGTCGTCGACATCGCTCGGCCAGGTTGCCAAGACGGGATCTTAGAACCAGGCGATGCTAAGATAGGATCTTGGATCGCTCGACCTCTACATCGCTCAGCTAGGTTGCCAAGACGGGATCATGGAACCAGGAGATGCCAAGACAAGATCTTGGATCACTCGGCCAGGTTGCCAAGACGAGATTTTGGAACCAGGTGATGCCAAGATAGGATCTTGGATCGCTCGGCCTCGACATCGCTCGGCCAGGTTGCAAAGACGGGATCTTGGAACTAGGCGATGCCAAGACAGGATCTTGGATCCCTCGGCCTCGACATTGCTCGGCCAGGTTGCCAAGACGGGATCTTGGAACCAGGCGATGCCAAGACATGATCTTGGAACTAGGCGATGCCAAGACAGGATCTTGGAACCAGGCGATGCCAAGACTAGGTGAGCATTAAAAAAAATAGTTTGGGGGAGAGTAAGGGCCAACAGCCGAATCGGTAGGAGGAGAGGAAGGGCCAACAGTCGGATGGGCAGGAGAAGACAGCGGGGAGACATCATCTTCCTCGTCTGAGCTCAGGTCCAGCGCCTCATCCGGCAGGACGTCTCTTTCCTTCTCAACTATCCCTCTTACCTCCTCAAGTGAAAGACCGAGCTCAGAAGGAAGCATCGACTCAGCATAGTCCTCGAAGGAAGGAATATCAAACTCGTCAGGATGGCAAATGCTATGACAGTTCCTCAAAATGGAAAGAGCAAAGTCGCAAGCAAATTCCAAACACTCTTCGTGTAAATATCGCTCTTTCCATCGCTTGATTGCTTCAATCCTTTGCTTCTTGACAGAGGCCTGCAGCTCCGCCATTTTCTTCTCGACCTCTATTTTCTCTGTCGCTACCTCGTGGCACTGTTGGAAGGCCTTAGAACGAAGCTCCTCCTCCAATCGCACCCTTGAAGTGGCATCGAGCACCTTTTACCTTAGGTTCGCAATGCGGAGCTTCGACATTCGGTATTCACTCTCTAGCTCGACCCTGGAAGCAACCAGTCTACCCCTCTCTTCCTCCCCTGAAGCGAGTTGAGCCTTCAAAACGCTCTTCTCTTCCTCCAAAATGCTTTTCTCCTCCTCAACTGAAGAGAGTTGAGCTCGCAAGACGTCCTGTCCCTCCTTCGCCTCTGCAAGTTCAGCTCTTAGAGTATTAACTTGCTCAAGAAGGTCATGAACCTCCCGATCCATTGTTTACCTCACTCCATCGAGCTGATCAAGACGTTGATACATCGTAGAAGCGAACGCCATATACCTGGCACAGCCGCGGACGAGTCTAGCCATCAGTTCTTTATTGTTCAGTGTATCCAAAAACCTCTAGTCCACAGGAGGAATGGCTTCCTAGGCAATGTACAGAGCCACATTAACATCCCTAAGCGATACAGTCTTATCAAGATTGATCGCGGGCTCCCATTTTCTTCTACTAGAGGCTCGCTCTTTCCCTTTACCCTTATCCGATCGGGGTGCTTGCTTCTCCCCCATTTCTCTCTCTAGCTGACCCGACGATCGACCAGCACTCAGAGCGGTCCTCTTTCTTTTGAGTGGCAGCTCTATCTCTTCCTCCTCCGAATCCACTCGGCTTGCACTCATCGGTTGGACCGGTAACGATGCTGACATGCCGGCTGAGCGACGTCTTCACTGGCCTCTGCCTCCTTCCTCTGCTTCTTCCCCTTGACTTGCCTTTTGGATTTTAGGGGATGGGAAAACCCGATGAAATCTTGGACCCTTACCATGGCTGCACAATCATAGAAGCAAGTTAGAAATCGAAATCAATACTTGTAAATACGGCAGATAAATAAACTACGAGGAATTAACCAGGAGAGGCAGTCTCCTCTTCCAGTCCTCTAATTTGGGAAGGGGGATCGATCAAAAAGGCATTGGCTGATGCCCCTCCACAATATCCCATAATGAGATTGTCAAAAGAATATCGACCGAGCGTCTTGATCCTACCGATTACCGCCCATTCTTCCTGAGAAAGGTGTAGGTCGGCAATGTCATTCCATCGCTCAGTCAAGGGATACCTCTACGGCCGGGATTCAAAAGTGGATCCTGGGGGCCTCACGAAGAAGTACTTCATTTTCCACGCTTTGATTGATCCTGCTGTTCCAGCAGGACGATACCTCGCATCACTATATTGGAGGTGAGGAATCCCAGCCCTGCCGCTTGAGCTCTGGTTCATCCTTAAAAAGTGCCGCAGAATGCCGATCAATGGAGGACACCCGAAATTATGGCACAACAAAGCCAGACCGTTGATGAACCTCTAGCCATTTGGGGGAATCTGGCTCAGCCCTAAGTGGTAGGCGCGCCATACTTCATTGATGATCGGGGCGTACGGAAGCCTCATACCACCGACCGAGAAAAACCTCTCTGTCACAGCAAAGTAGCCACACCCACTGCTATAAATCCTTTCATTCTGGCCAGCCAGCCTAGGCCCCCAAGACGAGGGGATATTATGCTTAATAATCGACCGATTCAGCTCCCTTTCGGTCATATTTGAAGGGTGGTTTCTCAATGATTTGCCCATCCTTCCGGGTGCTCGCTCTGACTTCCTTACTCCCCCTTAACTCCGACGCCTCATTTCCACCGGCTTCCGGCACCTCCACCGCTTCCGCCGCTGTCTCCAACAACCCAGCAACTTGTAAAGCTTCTTCAGCGACCAGTTCCTGATGGAGCTCCATCAGAACCGTACTTACTTCCCCACTAGGACTCGGGGATGCCGGTGGCGAAGGCTGGAGAGGAGGCAACGAAGAAGGAGAGGGGGAGCTAGATTCGTTCCTAGAGCTAGTTGACATGTTTACTGAAAATCACACTTACAGGCGAGGAAAAGAAGGACGTACCTAGTTAGAGACTGGAACTGGGGATTTGGTTGACCGTGAGGAAGGAAATTTCTATGACTGCGAACAGGGAGATAAAGAAGAGAGGAAAAGAAGATTGAAGAATCGAGCATGCAGAAAGTGAAGAGGTGTGTCAATCCCGAGCGTTTATAACAAGATACCAAGCAGTCGTACTGATGGAGCTTGGATGCGTGGCAAAATCTGGGCCGTGAAAATTAGGGTTATCAGTTACCCACAGTGACGCAGTAGTTGAAAGGACATATGTGACAGCTGTACAACGGTTACAAAAACGTTTCATTTCAAATTTTGAAAACCTGTCAGAAGACACGCGCCGTTAGTAATGATTAAATTCATTACTTCGCTTAGGCGCCCGCGCTCGATCGGTCGATCTTATGTTACGCTCGATCGATCGATCTTATGCCTACTTTCTATCGGTCAGCCCTGTCTCTACCCTCGATCAGTCGATCTTACCACGAGTCGCCATGCATTAAGTGTTGATGTCCGACCGATCGGGCCTATCACGAGCTGTCATACAGACAAGCTGCACGATACTTATGTACTCCTTCGACCCCTCCCCTTGGTTAGACTCGAGGAGTAGGGGGCTTATGGTTGGGTCGGTCGTGCTAGGCCCAAGCCCATACTCAAAACGGAGCATGGGCCCATCAGCCCATCCTTTGGAGATTGATCTAATTCCTACGAGTAAATAATATAAATTTATTACCTCATCATGAAAAAGGTACTATTCCCAGAACCCTAGTTTTCACTACTCATTAGCTACCAAAAGCTCACACAAAAACTGACTTGAGCGTCGGAGGGCCTACCGGAAATCAACCCCTGGCGTGCCTTTTGTTGTTTTGCAGGTATATCTGATCCAGAATCGATCAATCCCATGGATCCAAATAGCAGTGCTGAGCCCTACCAGAATCTGACAGAACCAAACTTGATATTTAAAAATTTGAAAAAAAATCATTCCGATACGATTGAAGTAAGAAGCAATCTAAAGCACTATTGGACTTTAAACTTGACATATAAGCTTTCTTTAATAATATGATTTTCAATGTTTTGTAAATTGTATATATTTTTTAACCTAGTTTAATTACAATCATATTTTTAAAATAAATTAAAATTTTATCTGGACCCTAAATTCTTTTAATTCTAACTCCTGTAACTGAATTCAGACTTTCTTTTAATTTCATACTTATTATCCATCTTGACCTTCTTCTCTATTTCAAATCCTAAGACAATATCTAGGTAATCCACTTTTATTTTCAAACTCTAGGTAAGACCATAAACTCTTATGTATACAATATCTGTTTTGATTTTTAATTTCAAAACCTTGACATAGCTCAAAGAATTTTATTTTATTCCCTAGGACAAACTATAAAATCTTAGGACTTCATCTATATTATGAAAATTTCTTAACAAATCTAGATATACTACAACATATAAGGAAACCAATTTGGTCTCAAATTAGGAAAAACTTCATTTTATGGCGCAGGAAGCATTATTCTTGGTCATAAGATCTCTACATATGCTATTAAGGTGGATGGAGCCAAAATAAAGGTAATAAAAGTTGTTGCCTCCTACCAATGTGAAAGGGATTAGGAGTTTCTTAACAAATCTAGATATACTACAACATAGTAAGGAGACCAATTTGGTCTTAAATTAGGAAAAGCTTCATTTTTTGGTACAGGAAGGCCTTATTGTTGGTCATAAGATCTCTACGTATGCTATTAAAGTGGATGGAGCCAAAATAGAGGTAATAAAAAGATGCCACATCCTTCCAATGTGAAGGGGATTAGGAGTCTTTTTAGGTCATGTAAGGTTTCTACAAGAGGTTCATCAAAAATTTCTCCAAAATCTCCCAAACCTCTATACAACTTATTGAACAAAGGTATATTGATCCAATTTGATGTTGATAGCTTGAATGCATTCAATAAATTGAAAAAGATGAGGTCATTAGTCACTATATTAGCACTAGATTGGTGTTTACATTTTAACTGATGTGGAGTGCTATTGACTATATAGTAGGAGCAGTTCTTGGTTAAAAAAAGGATAAAAAGTTGTATGATATTTATTATACTAATAAGAATTTGAATAATGATCAAATGAATTATGAAACTACTAAAATGAAATACTTGTTATTGTATTTGCTCTTAATAAGTTTAGGTATTATTTTATGCGTTGTAAGATGATTTTCTACATAGACATGCAACCATTAAGTACTTACTAATTAAAAAGGATGCCAAACCACATTTGATTCACTAGATATTATTTTTTGCAATAATTTAAACTTGAGATTGGGGATAAAAAGGGATAAGAACATGTATTTGTAGATCATTTTTCTATATTTAAGAAGCTAGTGAGTTGAAAAAAATTGTCCATCATTGAGAGATTTTCATATGAGAAATTGTTAGTAATTTCAATTGTTCTTTGGTATGCATATTTTGTGAACTAACTAGCATTATTTAATTTGATTTGAGCTATCGTTAAAGGAAGCATTTTTTTAATAGGATTTCATGCATTATTTTAGAGAAAACCACTACTATTTAAGCATTATGCAGATAGAGAGATTAAGAGATTAGTTCCCTTTTGAAGAAACTAAAGACATCCTTAATCATTACCATTTCACAGAGTATGGGGGTTCCTTCATTACATCCAAGATAATTGCTAAAAGGTTGTCAATTCGATTTCTAGTGGCCAATTATATATCAAGATTCTAGACATTACGTGAATATATGGGATAAATTCCAAAAGGTTAATATTATCTCTAGGAGGAATAGATGACCTCAAGTAATATTATGGAAGTTTAATTGTTTCATGTGTAGCGTATTGATTTTAAGGGTTAATTTCCATCTTCCTTCAATAATCAATGTATTTTGATCACTATTGATTACGTATCTAAATAGGTTGAAACTATAATAACTCTAACTAATGACTCTAAGTTAGTGATGAAATTTCTGAAGAAATACATATTCTCTAGGTTTGGTGTACTTAAGCAATAATTAGTGATGGGAATTCCCATTTTTGCAAATGTTATTTTGATGCCTTATTAAAAAGAATAACATTACTTATAAAATGTAAACTTCGTACCATCTTTAGTTTGAGGGTCAATTAGAATAGGTAAATAGAGATTTGAAAGGAATATTTGAGAAAATAATTAATAGTTCAAGAATGGATTAAGCTATTGAAATGGATGATGTACTTTGTGTAGGAAAATCCCGGGGTAGGCATCACATGCCCACAGTGCGGAATTTAAATTTTTGAGTCCCGGGACATTCCCGAAAGCCAGGATCCATGTGTATGTACAAACAATCAAACCATAACGACCAAAGGAGACCGTCTCTAACGGTATCCACGCAGAGGTCGGAAAACCTAACCGGGACAAACTCTTTTGACCCGGGAATAGCTAGACTAAAGAAAAGAGTGCTAGCTCTTACCTTAGCCTTGGAGAGCAAGTGAAATGATCTTGGTGGAGCCTTGGAGAAGTAGAAGCAAAGTTGAATGGAAGAGATGAAGAAGATGAAAACAAGATTTTCAAAGCTTAACTTTTAAGCTTTCGGTTCTTCCTTCCATCAAAACCGTGCAAGCCTATTTCATATCCTTCTAATATGTTTATTTAACCATTTAAAAGACATATGAAGGCTTGGTGGATGCTCATCCACGTATGTAGGCATAAAATGCCTTAAAATGCTAAATCCATCATTAAGTTTGACTTTTCAAACTTAACTAATCCTCTCCATTTAATGGCTCCACCGAAATCATATATATATATATATAATTAATTAATTATTTACTTAATTAATTAATATATATAATTGCTGAAGTGGTCCAGTCAAACTGGGTCGGTCTACTCACTCGCTGCCGAACCCAAAAAAAATCACCGGAAACGGTTTTCAGCAATGTCAATGTCGCGATCTCATCGGGACATATCCCAATCTCATCGGGATCCATATAATCCTATTGCTCTCCAGATATCGGATCTCTGTCCGAAACTATTTTACTGATTCTCAAGTCACTCTTATCGCGTGTGACCCATTAGGTTCCCGGTTATGTTGGCCACTTAGATTAACACTTAATCTGAGCAAGTCATGAGCGGTATCTAGCAACACATCATGACCCCCAATTGACCGGAAAGTAATTGGTTTGACTAATGAAACCATATCACGAACCCTTCCATAGACAATTACCGTGCAATTCGTCCTTTCACCATGCTATACCCCACTTGGTTTGAGTATGGGCAATGTGTCAACTCTTACTAGACCGATCGATCAAATCTAGTCCAAGTGTAATCAGTTCTCGCCCTAGGACTCATTACTTTATATGTCCATGAAGACCATCTTCATGACATATGTATGTTTCGGCCAGAGACTTCAAAGTAATGATCCCGATAAGAGGCCATGAGTATCTCTTCTGCTATAATGTAAGTGGTGAATCCTCTATTGGCTACTCAATTACCTTCAATACCTCAAGTCGCACCCAATCACCACCCTATGAGCGACCTCCGAAAGGCAACAAGGAATGGAGTCAAAGTACGTAATCAAGACTCAAGATATCCTTGAGTACCTCAAGTCTAAGGATACTTGCACCATTGCTATGATGAGATTATCAACGACATTTGTATAGGACATCCATGTGATGATCTCATAGCAGGTCATCCAATGTACTTACTACCACTAGTAAGCATCCACATGTCAAATCTAAATATCTCAATATTTACGGTTTTACGAGATCCACCGCTTGATCCAATCAAGGAGTTTGACATGTCTAGTCTATCCGGATTAACGATGTCCAGTCTCATTAATCCTATGACTAGGGATAATTTAAATCTTGACATAATTGCACATGATAGGAATCTCAATAGTATGATCACATCATAATTTCCTTCATGCTATGTCATGTATCAGGGACTTCATTAATTTGATTAAAGATCATTATCAATTCATAATAAAATGAATATCAAATAAATGAAATATGCCTTGCTTTATTTATTCATAAAGTCTGTACATGACTATGAACAAAATGCGCTAAAGGGGATTGCCTTTAGGGCACTACTCTAACAATCTCCCACTTGACCTAAAGCCAATCGCCTTGGTATCTAATACCATAAGCGAGTACATGAGAATCAAAATTCTTCTGTGGCAACGGCTTTGTCAACGGATCAACAATATTATGCTCTGTGGAATTCTCTCTATCAGGACATCACCTCGAGCAATGATCTCCCGAATCAAATGGTATCGGCGGAGTACGTGTTTGGATCGTTGATGAGACCTTGGCTCCTTTGCTGTATAATAGCCCCAAAGTTGTCACAATACAATCAGATGGGTCCATCACGACTAGGAACCATACCAAGTTCGAAATGAACTTCGATCCAAACCGCTTCCTTTCTTTGCGTCGATGCGCAATGTACTCTGCCTCGGTCGTTGAATCGCAATCGTTTCTGTTTGGAACTCTTCCAACCGACCGCTCCGCCATTTAGTGTGAAAACATAACCTGATTGGGACACGAGTCGCCCTTATCGATTAAAACGGCATCTGTATGCTCGCCACTGGAGATTTCCATCTCCATATATCAAGAAAACATCCTTAGTTCTTCGCAAGTACTTTAGGATATTCTTAATGACCACCCAAAGGACCCTCACCAGATCCGATTGGTATCTGCCGTAACACTTAGAGCATATGATACATCGGGTCTCGTACATAGCATTGCGTACATAATAGATCCTCTCGCAGACGATACGGATCATATTCATACGCATCCTCTCATCCTGTGTCTTAGGACACATGGACTTGAGTGTTATCCCATGAGTAATGGGAAGAAACCCTCTCTTGGATTGCTCCATGCTAAACCTCTTTAGCACCTTGTCTATGTACGTTGACTGTGAAAGACCAAGCAACCTCTTCGATCTATCTCTATAGATCTTTATCCCAAGGATATAAGTTGCTTCTCCAAGGTCTTTCATGGAAAATTGTTTGACAACCAAATTTTACTTGATTGCGAGATTGAGACATCGTTTCCTAGCAACAATATGTCATCTACATATAACACAAGGAATACGATCGCGGCCCATTAACCTTCTTGTACACACGGTGTTCATCCAGATTTTGTGAGAAACCAAACTCTTTGATTGTCTCATCAAAACGGATATTCCAACTCTGGATGCTTGCTTCAATCCATAAATGGATTTCAAGCTTGCATACCTTTTCTCCATCGGTGAAATGAAGCCCTCGAGTTGTGTCATGTACACATCCTCGGCAGATTTCCATTCAGAAAGTCGTCTTCACATCCATTTGCCATATCTCATAATCATAATGAGCGGCAATGGCTAGGAGTATCCTAATGGATTTAAGCATTGCTTCGATCAAGGTCTCGTCATAGTCAACTCCTTGTCTTTGACGAAAGCCTTTAACCACAAGCCTTGCTTTATAGGTAATCACATTACCATCCATGTCGCTTTTCTTCTTGAAAACCCATTTGCACCCTATAGGTTTTATCCTTCGTGCATCAACCAAAGTCCATACTTGGTTTTCATACATGGAATCCATTTCAAATTTCATGGCACGAAGCCATTTTTCGGACTCGAACTCTTCGTAACCTCTTCATAGGTGGTAGGCTCATCATCCTCTATGAGCAATCGTCATTTTGTTCACTCACGAAATCCATATCTCTCGAGAACAGGCGTATCCTACTTGACCTCACAATTTCGTGTGAAGTAGAAGGTTGAACTGTTACCTCATCCGTATGAGTTACTGCTTTGAGTTCGTAGTTGATTCGGCGTCTGTCCGAAAGCATCTTGAACTTCTTCAAGTTCAACTTTGCTCCCACCGTCCTCTTTTAAAAGAAACTCTTTCTCTAAAAGACAGCATGCATCAAACAAACACCTTTTGTTCCTCGGTAAAGTAGAATTGATATCCTCTTGTTTCCTTAGGATATCCTACGAACAAACACTTGTCGATTTTGCTCCAAGCTTATCTCGATCGTGTCCGCTTCACATAAGCAGGACAACCCCATACTTTCAAATAAGAAAGATAAGGTTTCTTGTTAGTCCACATCTCATATGGAGTAACATCAATCGTCTTTGATGGAACTCGCTTAACAAGTAAACAATTGTCTCAAGTGCATATCCCCAAAAGGATTTTGGTAATGTGCAAAGCCCATCATAGATCGTACCATGTCCAACAAGGTTCGATTTCTCCTTCTCGCCACACCATTATCTTTGTGGTGTGTAAGGAGGGTCCACCGAGATAATATCCCATTATCTACGAGATAATCCAAAACTCTTGGTCTAAGTATTCACCATCACGATCGGATCGTAATGTTTTGATACTTTTACCAAGTTGTTTTTTACTTCATTTCTGAATTGTTTGAACTTTTCAAGCGCTTCAGATTTGTATCTCATCGAATCTGGTACCCATATCGAGAATAATCATCGATAAAGTTAATGAAGTAACGGCAACCACTTCTGGCATGGATGGACATCGGACCACATACATCTGAATGTATTAGGTCTAATAATCCAGTCGCTCGTTCACCCTTTCCCTTAAAAGGTAACTTAGTCATCTTGCCTAATAAACAAGATTCACATGTGTCATATGATTCATAATCGAATGACCCTAAACTTCCACTCTTGTGGAGCTTAGCGATGCGTCTCTCATTTATATGGCCAAGGCGACAATGCCATAAGTAAGTTGATTTTAAATTATCTCTTTTATGTCTTTTAGCGTCATTGACATTCATAACCGGATGTGACATATCTAATATGTAAATTCCATTGCATAATGTACCATACCATAAAGCATTCCATTTGAACTAATAGAACAACCATTGTTACCAAAAGACAAATAGAAACCAAATCTATTTAAACAAGAAATGCAGAAGATGTTCTTTGTTAACACGGTACAAAATAACAATCATCCAAGTTAAGTACAAGCCCACCGGGAGTGTCAAACATAAGTCCCTACGGCTAATGCAGAACTCTTGCTCCATTGCCAACACGCAGTCCATTTCTCCCTTTATGAGTCGCCATCGTCCCCGAGGCCCGTGCATATCATTGCATATGTGTGAGCCACAACCGTATCTAATACCCATATGTTATGATCGAAGCAGATTAACCTCAATGACAAACATACGAAGAAGTCGAGGCGGTGATGCCTTCTTACGCTTCGCTTCTTCCAGATAGATTTTGCGATTCGCCTCCAATGACCGGTCTTACCGCAATGGAAGCGGTACCTTTTGGTGCGATCTCTTTGGTCTTCTTCTTGCCTTTCGCTGCACTTCCTTTTGGCTTCGAGCCTTTTTCTTCTTCTTTTCTCTTCTTGGAAGCAGAGGAAGAAGAATCCACCAATAAGAACGCCTTGCTATCTTGCTTGACAAATTGTTACATTGTCTTGGCGATTGATCACTCGAATTGTGGTGGATATTTGGTTCATTCGATAGTTCAACACAAACTGTGAATAACTATCTGACAAACCAACAAGAATTAAGTCTATACTTAACTCAGAATCCATCACAAAACCTAAGACGGCCAACCTCTCAATATAGCCATTCATCTTCAATGCATATTGCACTGCAGATGAACCAGGAGTCATCTTCGTTGTAAAGAGCAACCTTGAGGTCTCGAACCGTTCGGACCGAGCTTGCTCATCAAACAACTCTCTAAGATGAAACACTATCGTGTGAGCATCCATAGACTCGTGCTGCTTCTGCAGCTCAGGTGACATCGATGCAAGCATAATGCAGGTGGCTATGTCACTGTCTTTTAGATGCTTACGATATGCCTTCTGATCATCATCAGAAGCTCCTTCAGGAAGTGGATCCGGAAGCGGAAAATCAAGGATATATTCTAGATCCTCAGATCTGAGAACAATTCTCAGATTCCGCAGCCAATCAAGAAAATTTGGCCCAGTTAATTTGTTTGCATCCATTAGTGAGCGAAGATTCACACTAGTCGACATCTTCAATCAACCTAAACATAGAGAGAGAAAGAAAGTTAGAATAGAATTAAATGTATGACCATAAGGACTTAAATGACATACATATGGCTCCCACTAGTTTCAATAGAATCCATAACCCTCATCATGAATCCATGAAACAAAATGGCACATTGACCTAGTGGGTCGATATCCGACATTGCTAAGAATGACCTTGAGGTTAGCTCAATCGGTAGGTATCGGTCATACCAATTGCATCATCGATGACCGACATTAAGAATGACCTTGAGGTTAGCTCAACAAACCATCTTATGTCTCCGGAGGTATCAGACATACCAATTACATCTTAGACACAACTATCGATCAGTGCTATCAACAGTTGATGTATGCACATACATTGGGTTATCAACACTTGATGCGTGTACATCTGATGTATACTACCCAATTTCGCCTCTGTCCACGTTGACCTTGAGGTTAGCTCAACAAATCAACGCTTCTAGGAAAACCGACCCATTAATCCAAAAATCTTATTTTCATGGTTTGAACATATTCGTATAGAGTGAGCTTGAGGTTAGCTCAACAACCCAACCCTATAAGAACTCTGGTTCTTACCATATTAATGGAAGGCGTTAGTTTTCATATTTTAAGTGAGGGATTTTAGGTCTCATCTAATTAATCTCATCCAAGGATCATAGTCACCATGACTATATGGTCTGATTTAGGGCATTGCATCAATCACATTGAATTTATACCGAAAATCACCCATCATCCCACCAAGACATGATATAAGTCGACTTGTATATGTATAAGTCGACTTGTGCAACTGTGCATGAACAAGTCGACTTGTACCATTGTGCAAGTCGACTTATTAGTCTACAGTGCACCAAACAAGTCGACTTATGAACATATAAGTCGACTTGTTCATTTGTGCATTTGAAATTGCTATCTATTTGGCTAATTGCTCAAAATTACCATTGAAACACTTTCAATAAATACTGAGAAAATTACAAAGGTTAAAACATGTTCCCAAAATGCTCCATGAATTTTTCCAGGATTTATTTCCCATAAAAACTCATTGAACCTCAGCAATCTTTCCGAACCAGAATCTGTGTTCTCCAACACAGACATTCCCAACAGCACACAAGAAATTCGGAAATAAATAGTAAATCACCTTGAAAACAATTTTCCACCCACAGAGACATTCAAAAACATCTTAGGGACATGTCGGTGAAAACCAATCCGAAAATTTTTTTTTCTAGAATTTATTCTCGAATTTACAAGCATACCTGTTTCAGAAACGTTCAACAAGACAGCATCTTAACTTGAGGGAATTAAATAGCAAAACCATATCAATCGACATCGATAAATTCTCATCTTTCACAAACATATTCTATAACATGTTATGAACAATTCTGAGCAAGAAATTTCGAAAACATGCATCTCTATACTGATTCGAAATTCACACAAATAACATGCATCAGCAGCTCAATTCACTAAGGAACTCCGACCTAGTTATCATTTCGACTGTTTATACAACACAAGTGTCTCTGATACCACTGTAGGAAAATCCCGGGGTAGGCATCACATGCCCACAGTGAGGAATTTAAATTTTTGAGTCCCGGGACATTCCGAAAGCCAGGATCCATGTGTATGTACAAACAATCAAACCATAACGACGAAAGGAGACCGCCTCTAACAGTATCCACGCAGAGGTCGGAAAACCTAACCGGGACAAACTCTTTTGACCCGGGAATAGCTAGACTAAAGAAAAGAGTGCTAGCTCTTACCTTAGCCTTGGAGAGCAAGTGAAATGATCTTGGTGGAGCCTTGGAGAAGTAGAAGCAAAGTTGAATGGAAGAGATGAAGAAGATGAAAACAAGATTTTCAAAGCTTAACTTTTAAGCTTTCGGTTCTTCCTTCCATCAAAACCGTGCAAGCCTATTTCATATCCTTCTAATATGTTTATTTAACCATTTAAAAGACATATGAAGGCTTGGTGGATGCTCATCCACGTATGTAGGCATAAAATGCCTTAAAATGCTAAATCCATCATTAAGTTTGACTTTTCAAACTTAACTAATCCTCTCCATTTAATGGCTCCACCGAAATCATATATATATAATTAATTAATTAATTAATTATTTACTTAATTAATTAATATATATAATTGCTGAAGTGGTCCAGCCAAACTAGGGTCGGTCTTACCTAACTGCTGCAAAACCCATTGGCGAAAAATCACCGGAAACGGTTTTCAGCAATGTCGATGTCGCGATCTCATCGGGACATATCCCAATCTCATCGAGATCTATATAATCCTATTGCTCTCCAGATATCGGATCTCTGTCCGAAACTATTTTACAGATTCTCCGAGTCACTCTTATCGTGTGACCCATTAGGTTCCTTGTTATGTTGGCCACTTAGATTAACACTTAATCGAGCAAGTCATGAGCGGTATCTAGCAACACATCATGACCCCAATTGACCGGAAAGTAATTGGTTTGACTAATGAAACCATATCACGAACCCTTCCATAGACAATTACCGTGCAATTCGTCCTTTCACCATGCTATACCCCACTTGGTTTGAGTATGGGCAATGTGTCAACTCTTACTAGACCGATCGATCAAATCTAGTCCAAGTGTAATCGGTTCTCGTCCTAGGACTCATTACTTTATATGTCCATGAAGACCATCTTCATGACATATGTATGCTTTCGGCTAGAGACTTCAAAGTAATGATCCCGATAAGAGGCCATGGGTATCTCTTCTCGCTATAACAGTGGTGAATCCTCTATTGGCTACTCAATTACCTTGAATACCTCAAGCTGTACCCAATCACCACCCTATGAGCGACCTCGAAAGGCAACAAGGAATGGAGTCAAAGTACGAATCAAGACCAAGATATCCTTGAGTACCTCAAGTCTAAGGATACTTGCACCATTGCTATGATGAGATTATCAACGACATTTGTATAGGACATCCATGTGATGATCTCATAGCAGGTCATCCAATGTACTTACTACCACTAGTAAGCATCCACATGTCAAATCTAAATATCTCAATATTTACAGTTTTCTGAGATCCACTGCTTGATCCAATCAAGGAGTTTGACATGTGCTAGTCTATCCGGATTAACGATGTCCAGTCTCATTAATCCTATGACTAGGGATAATTTAGATACTGACATAATTGCACATGATAGGAATCTCAATAGTATGATCACATCATAATTTCCTTCATACTATGTCATGTATCAGGGACTTCATTAATTTGATTAAAGATCATTATCAATTCATAATAAAATGAATATCAAATAAATGAAATATGCCTTGCTTTATTTATTCATAAAGTCTGTACATGACTATGAACAAAATGCGCTAAAGGGGATTGCCTTTAGGGCACTACTCTAACACTTTGGGCTTACATAACAAATTTAGGGCATCAATAGATATGTTTCCCTACAAACTTGTATTTAGAAAGAGATATCACTTGTTATATTAGAGAATAAAGCTTACTGGGCTATAAATATATTAAATATGGATTTAAAAGAAGTTATAGATAATAGACCATTATAATAAAGTGAATTAGAGGAAGTTAAATAAAATTCTAATAAGAAAGTTAAGATCTATAATAATAAACCAAACAGTGGTATAATAAGCATATCCTAATGAGGTCATTTGAGATTAGTCAGTAAGTATTTCTCTTTAACTTAAGATTCAAGTTATCTCTTGGAAAACTCTAATATACTGGCCTAGTTCTTTCACTGTGGTTAAATTATATCCCCATGGTGCTATAAAAGTGAATAGTGAAGCAATTGGGACATTCAAGGTCAATCGACAAACTTTAAAACCTTCCTTGATGAAGCGGTGCCTAAAAGAGTCATATATTTCTTAGTTACCCATTCTCATATGTAATACATATATAGTAAAAATAATAAGGGTAAGCAAGTATGAATGAAACCAAAGTAGTTCACAATGAGACATTAGAGGAGCTTCAAAGTACACAAAGTATAGATGAAAAAAATTAGGGAAGTCCTTAAACATTTTTCCTTTTCGTAACAAATAGAGGAGAATGTGTGATTAAATTTTGGGGAGCAGAGTCATTTTGAAGATATGTTATATATATATATATATATGGTATTGCATGATATTTTTCAAAATTATTATTTTACTAATATATGAGCTCCTCCAAACTATGATTTTAGTTAAAGAAATATTGTAGATGATGCTAAATTTTCTTAAGATTGATTTTAAACTATTTATTTCCTAATTTTTCTTAGTCTTTAGATTTTCTTACATGATAACTAATAACCGATTAATGACTATATTATTATACCCATATTTAGTGTGTTGCTTGTTAGTTAATAGTTTTATGTTATTTTGTATTTATTTTGTTTCAAATTTATTTGTAGGTGGTAATTTCCTTTATAGATCAAAAGGAGAAGAATTAAGGTGAAATCTAGGCATAAAATAGAATAATTTAAGTAACTATAGAGATACATGACCATGTATAGTGACCTTGTAAGTGTTAGTTTATGGCCTTGCAACCAATCAATTAGATGCAAATTAATGTATTACATTATTTTGAGTTAATGAAAAGGCTTTATTTATCTTTATGTATTAATTTAATTAATATTTTATGTTTTAATACTAAAGATAAAATTCTTAGAATAATTATTGTGTAATTGAAATTATGATGAGATCATAATTATTAGATTCAATTTACACTTATGTGTTATTCCTAAATGTTCCTAATTGTAGTTTCATCAAGACTAGATATTGTTGAAATGGTAAAACTAGCACACATTATGTTTCTTTCTTATGAAGAAAGTAATTGATCTCATAAATTAAAGTATAGAGATACTTAAACTAATGTGTGGGTGATTATTAGAGAATAAGTCACTGAACTGTCCTGATTATGAGAATTTTAGAATATTACTTATATGTCTATGCATTATCTCATAATGATGGTTGTATAATTGACCCTCTGACTTAAGATTACCAAGGTATCTAGCGTGAAAATTATTGTGTTTTGATGCTACTTAAGAATCGTTCTAGGATAATTTAGTCGGTAGTAATTAGATATGAACCATATGTAGATAGTTGAGTAATTCAATATAAGATCCGTTATTCTAAAGTAATTAGACAGAATATTCTGTTAGAGTAGTGCCCTGAAGGCAATCGCCTTTAGCGCATTTTGTACAAAGTTATGTACAGTCTTTATGAATAAATAAAGAAAGACATATTTCATTAACTTGCTGTTCATTACTTATGAATGGATATTGATCTATAAGCAAATTAATGAAGTCCATGATATATGACATAGCATGAAGGAAATTGTGATGTGATCATACTACTGAGATTCCTATCATGTGCAATTATGTCAGTATCTAAATTATCCCTAGTCATAGGATTACCGAGATCGGACATCGGTAATCTGGAGAGACTAGTACATCTCAAGCTCCTTGATTTGATCAAGCAAAGGATCTCGTGTCGTAAATATGAGATATTTAGGGTTGAGATGTGGATGCTTACTAGAGGTAGTAAGTACATTGGATGACCTGCTATGAGATCATCACATGGATGTCCTATTCTAATGTCAGTGATAATCTCATCATAGCAATGGTGCAAGTATCCTTAGACTTGAGGTGCTCAATGATATCTTGGATACTGATTCTGTGCTTTGACTCCATTTCTTGTTGCCTTACAGAGGTCGCTCATAGGGTGGTGATTGGGTACAGCTTGAGGTATTCAAAGGTAATTGAGTAGCCAATAGAGGATTCACCACTTCTGTGATAGCAGAAGATGATACCCATGGCCTCTTGTCAGGGTCATTACTTGGAAGTCTTTGGCCGGAGCATATATGTCATGAAGAATGTCTTCATTGACATATTAAGTAATGAGTCCCAGGATGAGAATTGAAATCACTTGGACTAGATTTGACGTAGTCAATCTAGTAAAGAGTTGACACTTTGCCCATACTCATAACCAAGTGGGGTATAGCATGGTGAAAGGACGAATTGCACGGTAATTGTCTATGGAAAGGTTCGTGATATGGTTCATGATGAATACATGTTCATTCGTCAAACCAATTACTTTCCGGTCAATTGGGGGTCATGATGTGTTGCTAGATACCGCTCATGACTTGCTCAGATTAAGTGTTAATCTAAGTGGCCAACATAACCGGGAACCTAATGGGTCACACGCATAAGAGTGTCTCGGAGAATTCGTAAAATAGTTTTGGACAGAGTTCCAATATATGGAGAGCAATCGGATTAAATTGATTCCAATGAGATCGAGATATGTCCCGATGAGATTGCGACATCGATATTGCTGAAAAAGGTTTTCGGGGGTTTTTCATATACCGGGATCCGATAGGCAGGTAGGACCGACCCCAGTGTGACTGGATCACTTCAGCATTTATTTATATATATATATATAATTAATTAATTAAAGAATTAATATATATATATATATATGTTGCAACGTGGAAACAAGGAAAGAAGCTTTGTCATCACTTTCATTTAATGTCTTTAGCTTTGTCAAAAGTAGCTTTAATGGCTTTAAATGCTAAAAGACAAAATGCTAAAGGAAGGATGATTATCGTTGGTTTTGTGAGGATGAGAAAATGAGAAAGGATTTTGAGAAAATCCTAAGTTATTCTCTTCTTCATCAACGAGCTTCCTCTCTTCTTCAAGGCTTCTCATCCTCCTCATCATCTTTTCTTTAGCTCTTCAAGAACAAGGTAAGATCTAGCAGTCTTTAACTTGTTCTAGCTATTCCTGGGTCAAAGGGTTTGTCCCGGTTAGGTTCTCCGATCTCGGCGTGGATACCGTTAGAGACGGTCTCCTTTGGCCGTTATGGTTTGAGTTTGTTGTATAGACACATGGATCCTGGCTTTCGGGAAGGTCCCGGAACAAAAATTTTTGTTTTCCGCACCGTAGACATGTGATGCTCACACCGGGATTTTCCTACATATTCTATTGTTCTTGATTAGAAATGATTTATGGAATTCTCTGGCTAGAGTGAATTGATATTTGAAAACGAGTTTTCAAATTTCAATTATAAATCAATTACTAATTAGCAAAAACGAACATGATTGGATGATAAGAGTCGACACTGTATCCATACTCTGTCTAATTAGAATATTGAACAAAGAAAGGATTAAATTATACATTATAGCCATGCATGGACATCTTAAGTCAATCACTTTGACATTCTTGATATTTGGGTAATAATGATATGTTGCTAGACGTCAATCATGATTTATGATTTATGATTATGAATTATTTAATTGGAGAATTAAAGATAAATTAAAGGAAGTTTTAATTTATCCATGGTGATGCTGTCGCCTACAACCAAATATAAAAGAAATCACTTCCGTTAAAACAAATTAATGTAGTAGTGGTAAGCGGATATCGTTCCCACGAGGAATCTCTAACGGTAAAGGTTGGCTAGTTTAAACGAAACAAATAACAAAAAGGGGGGTTGGTTTTGATTCACGAAAATATAAGAAAATCAAAGGAAAAATCTCAAATCAAAAGTAATAATTAAATCTGAAAAATCAATGAGAAAATACCTTGGTTTTGGGTCACCGATGTTATCATGCTATTATGGATCCTCGACATAAAATTGCAATTATTAATAAACATTCATTGGAGGAAATTTCTCTTAAGTGTAATGACTAGAAACATGTATTCTAGCAATCTTGTTAAATAATAACCTAGATACAATCATAGGTAAATTGAATAATAGCATTAAGAATCAAGAACCAATGACAAGTGATAAACATGTACGACATGATATCAATCAAGTGGATACCTTCTTAGAATTTTCCGATTCTAACGTAGAGAGGTTAATCCTAATTGCTACTTATGATTATCGAAACTGAACGTCATATTTCGTTAACCTAGCGGTTGAATCGATTAATCTCTAGTAACGCTCCTAGAAACCCACGAATCCAATTAAAAAGACAGATCTGAAAATATCCAATGTTCATTAACAATCATGAAAAACATCCAAATAATCTCACCAAAATAACATGTAACATGGATCCCTAAACCAAGATAAGAAAATTTAACTACTCATACTTGAATTGAAATTAAAGAAAACAACAAAAGAAATAGTCTCCATAACAGGTCTTTGATAGAATAAACGAAAATACTACTTGGAATTGTGCAGAATATAAAAGAAAGAAAATAAGAAAGGTGCGGCAGCCAAAAGATCCTAAAACCCTATTCTAAACCTAATCTAATCTACTATCCTTCCCTCTCCCACAATACATATATATATATATGCGGCAATCATCATAAGCTCCCTCTTTGAAGTGAATCTCTCTATTATCTTGATTTGATTTTGTCCAGATTAGGTGGTGTTTCAATTTCGGTAGAAGATATCTTGAAAAGAAATCCAGTAGATCTTGGGTAGTTGTGTTTTAATTAAAAACGGATTCTGGAAAATCTACAGTTTTAAGATTTTGTCCTTAGGCGTGCCCACGCCTAATCTCTGAATTTTTTCCAATCTGGAAATTTCGGATTTCTTGCCTTCTTTTACGCCTTTTTGGTCCTTTTTCGTCCTTAGAGTGTTGAAAACCATCTGTAAACATTTATAAAACAATTCCATCAATTTAGGATACCAATTTCAACACATCAATCAAAATTAAGTCCGAAATGTATGTATTTTAATTGACTTATCAAATTCCCCCACACCGAGCCTTTGCTCGCCCTCGAGCAACACATTAAACCATTAAACTCAATCAATTCATCCTTCAGAAACCAAGTACACACAATCCATCAACTTGGACTAATAAGATCAATTTGCAACACATATCATGACCGCTTTTTACCAATGCAGATAAACAAAGCCAAAATTATGCATCTTTGTTCAAAAGCAAACATGAAATTAAAGTGAATTCTTCTCACGGATTTCACTCTTACACTCAAGTGTTTGCGGGTAGGTGTTTCACTCAAATAGCACTCTATCATGTTACACTACATAGGCTTGCAATTTCACCAATTATCGTTCATTCCAATCACATAAGCCGATAGATCATGAGGACTTAATGACGGGTTGTAATGGGACTAGGTTCATAGGTGAGGTAAAAGAGACGGTAAAAAGGTTGATCACAAGTTTTCACAAAGCAAAAAGGGCACACAATTAAAATTCTTAGATAAACATGATCAAAAAGAACTACAGCCACTCCTACTAACTCAAGCTACCATGCTTTATTCTTCCTTTTTCTTTTCTTTTTTCTAATTTTGAATTTTTTTTCTTTTTTTCTTTTTCTTTCTTTTTTCTGATTTTTTTTCTTTTCTTTTTTTTTCAATCCACTAAGAAGAAGGAAAAAATGCAAATAAAAAAGAACAACAATTGAGTAGAAGTGCCTATAAAAATATCTCAGAATACAATGTAACATAAAAGTCCCAAATTACTCGATGCTTTATTCAACTTGTGAAGGGGAAAGGCTAGTGGGGTCTTTGGTTTTAATATGAGGTGATTAACTTAAAAACAAGGATGAAGGCTCAAAAGTGTTTACCAAGGGAAAATAATTGGGTGGGTTAATTTCAAGCCAAAGGGTTTTAAAACAAAGAATGCCTTAATCACTTCTATATCCCATGTAATTAAACCAATTCAAACCGGTTCCATGCAAGTTCTGAAGGCAACGTAAATAGAGGAGCATCACTCAATTCAAACAATTAATATGACATAAAGATGATATCATTTAGGCTCAAGTTCGCTCACAGGTTTAAATTTAAGAATCCACCTTAATTTCACACTTTACTTCATTACTCCAATGTCAAAATTTTGACCAAGCCTATCAAATCAGCTATTACAATTAATCAACATGTTCCATCTTAAAACTTACTTAGCCCAATTTAATTTCATGCATGTCCTCAATTTCATCCAAACTAATATGACCAAGTGTCATGGCTCAACATGCAAAATCGCACGCAATATTCAATAAAAACAGCCACAACAACCAACAATATTCACCAAAAACCGAAACAATTTTCCACATCAAAATTCTCAATTCCTCCCTCACACCTAAACCAACATTGTCCTCAATGTTAAAGAAGCATAAAAAATAAAAGAAAAGAGTGAAAGAAAGCTTCTCTGTTTGACGGTGTCGAGATTAAGGTGTTGGCGAGTTTGGTGGTTGAAATCCTTCGTGCTCTCAGTAGGCCATCGGTGAAAGCGAGGTGACCTTGGCTAAGGTCCACAATCCCCATCCTGCAAAGACATTCTATATCCAATGGCTCTATACCACAAGCCACAGTCATATTAGTATTATCAATCAATATCTAACACGCCCAAGTTAAGTGCCATTTGTGTGATATAGGAGCCAAGGATTAAAGGTTTAGCCTTCTTTTGCAAAACTGAGTAAAATTGATGCATAAACCAAAAACCCAAAATGACAAGAATGTCTATCCATGCACCACAAGAATTAAAACGCAGCTTTATACAAAGTACTCGAATCATTATAACGACTGAAAAATTAACATGCTAGCAACCTATGAGTAATCTTGAAAACAGAGTTCCTAAGAAAAGAACGTTTGCACATACTAGCAGTACATGGATTTATATCAACAGACCATTGACGCCACAATTCTGGAGCATTAAAATCCTCATGAAAACCACATTGGGAATTGATAAATAAATCAGATTCAGTTTCAGCCGTAAATCCCAAATCAACATTTAACTTAGCAATTGAACACGCAAATTCTAGCCCTATTAATCGAAATTCGACAGCCTTTCCAGTATACACATCAAAGTCCCTGTCACAATTAGATCAAAAAGTGTTGTAAAATTCTCTAATTAATCTTTCAAAATTACTCCATGCAACAGGACCCATTAATTGCATAAAGGAGTCAAATACATTGAAAGCCTCAAGGGTGTCGGTGTTGGGTAACTTACATGGACATTTTTGGCGTAAGCATAGCTGTTTGAATTTTGCGATATCAAAGGGAAGTCGTCGGCATCATCCTTTGTCCTTGAATTGTACCACACGTAGAGAATGACCTGAAAATTCAAGATTATCGCAACATTAAAATAAATCAAGAAGGTTGAAGGTTTGCAGGAATGGTAGTGTGGAGAAACAGAGATTTATATGGGAAATCAATCGAGTATGGGTCTGTGAAATCGAAGGTTTAGGTTGAATTTCAAGAATGAGGGGTGTGTGGGGGACTAGGTTATCAGTAGCTAAAATTGGGGTTGAATGATTGGAGAAACTCGAGGAAATCAATGGTTCAAGAAGGCTGTGCGTGAATGGGTCTGGACAACAAAAAAGGGCTGAAGGAATGGGAGTTGCCGTCGGTTGAAGGAGCAACAGGGGAAGGTGTTGGTTGAGAGCAAATCTGGAAAATTAGAATGGAAAGTAGGGATTATGAGGTTTGGCAGAAATGGACAGAGGAGAGGGAAGAAGACGTTGAAGGGAAAAATTGAAATTAAAAATAAAACTATACCAGAGATTTGGAGTATTGTTGTGATGGAGCCAAAAACTTGATAGGAAAGAATGATGATGAAATCGATGGTGATAAGTGGAAGGAAGGAAAGCAATTTGGGGGAAACTAAGAGATGAAGTCATCAGTGGTGAGAAAAATCAAGAAGGGTAGGTCTGTTTGCAATTTGAGAGGGAGAAAACAAAACTTGAAAATTTTGGGGGAAACTAAAAAGGGAATGGTAAAGAACGTAAGTTTTGTTTTTGATTGATTTTTTTTCATTTTTTTATTTAAAAAGAAAAAGAAAAGATGAAAATTAAAATTGCAAAATAAAAATATTAAATTAAATTCCTAATTAAACTGAATTAAATATAAAATAAAAATAAAAGAAAATTGCTAACAAAACACATAAAAGAAAAGGATACGAATGGGGTGCCTCCCATTAAGCGCTTATCAAAGGTCATAAGCTGGACCCTTGGCATCTGGACATCATCCATTATCGAATGGGTGCTTGAGTCCAACAGGAAACATGATCAAACTCTGTGAGGGGCCTGGAACAACTTCCTTCGAATGCGACTCCTTGTCAGCACGATGCTCCCTGACTTCTGATGAGTGGAATTTCATCGCTTCACCATCATATTCTATTATCCACTCGTCTTTTCGGGTATCGCCCTTCTCATGCCAGGATTGTCTCTGTAAAAGTAACGCCAATAGTTGTGGAGACTCAACATCCTGCTTGTTACCTTTGGTCTTTAGCTCGCTCGCCCACGACTCTCCTAAAAACTGTACTCCTTACGACTCTTCTTGTTCTTCTTCTTCTTGTACCTGTAAATAACTAGGAAAAGGAAACGAAATTTTGTTAGCGATAACATGAATTGCATCGCTTACCGTAGGAGGTTGCACTTCCTCCATCTTTTCTCGAACTGTAATCTCTTCCTCTTCTAACTCTGCTTGTTCTTCCAAATTTGCCTTGAAAAATTGAATTTCCGGTTGTGTTGGAAAATTTTCAAAACTTTGTGCCTCTATTCGATTAACGGCAGCTGCAATTTGACTTAGCTGGTTTTCCAAATTCTTTTATTGATTTTCCAAATTTCGGATACTTACTTCAGTATTTCACTGGAACATCAAAGTGTTAGCGGTCAAAGTTTGCAACATAATTTCCAAAGAAGACTTACCTTCGGCATTTGATGTCATATTCGGATTTTTTCGAGGTACGTACGATTGTCTAAACTGCTGGGATTGAAGAGTCCTTGTTTCCAAAATCATTATGATCTCCTCCAAAGATATATCATTAGTTGGTGGTGATGGTGGAGGTGGAGGTTTGAAGTAGGATTGCTCTTCATAGTAACTCGGTGGAGAACTAAATCTGTATTTTGTATCCTGCAAAAAGGAACATGTACAAGAAGAATAACCCAAAAATGAGCAAACTTCACATACCTTAGTTTGTTGGTCATCTCTCGGTACTTGCACGGCTAAGGGTGTGAAATCCGCCACTTGATGGTCAAACCTGGAAGTCGCAACAGACGAAAACTTATTATCATAATAAGGATAATCAAAATTAAAAGCATACTGATAGTGAGCCATGCCGCTAAAAGATCGAAAAATCAGAAAAAACTATGAAACTGAAACAAACAAAAGATAAGGTAACCAAGCGCAAAGAAAACAAAAACAAAAACATCACTAACAAAAATCGTTAAAAAATTCCCCGACAACGGTGCCAAAGTTTGGTGATGCTGTCGCCTGCAACCAAATATAAAAGAAATCACTTCCGTTAAAACAAATTAATGTAGTAGCGGTAAGCAGATATCGTTCCCACGAGGAATCTCTAACGGTAAAGGTTAACTAGTTTAAACGAAACAAATAACAAAAAGGGGGGTTGGTTTTGATTCACGAAAATATAAGAAAATCAAAGGAAAAATCACAAATCAAAAGCAATAATTAAATCTGAAAAATCAATGAGAAAATACCTTGGTTTTGGGTCACCGATGTTATCATGCTATTATGGATCCTCGACATAAAATTGCAATTATTAATAAACATTCATTGGAGGAAATTTCTCTTAAGTGTAATGACTAGAAACATGTATTCTAGCAATCTTATTAAATAATAACCTAGATACGATCATAGGTAAATTGAATAATAGCATTAAGAATCAAGAACCAATGACAAGTGATAAACATGTACGACATGATATCAATCAAGTGGATATCTTCTTAAAATTTTCCGATTCTAACGTAGAGAGGTTAATCCTAATTGCTACTTATGATTATCGAAACTGAACGTCATATTTCGTTAACCTAGAAGTTGAATCAATTAATCGCTAGTAACACTCCTAGAAACCAACGAATCCAATTAAAAAGATAGATCTGAAAATATCCAATGTTCATTAACAATCATGAAAAACATCCAAATAATCTCACCAAAATAACATGTAACATGGATCCCTAAACCAAGATAAGAAAATTTAACTACTCATACTTGAATTGAAATTAAAGAAAACAACAAAAGAAATAGTCTCCATAACAGGTCTTTGATAGAATAAACGAAAATACTACTTGGAATTGTGCAGAATATAAAAGCAAGAAAATAAGAAAGGTGCGGCAGCCAAAAGATCCTAAAACCCTATTCTAAACCTAATCTAATCTACTCTCCTTCCCTCTCCCACAATACATATATATATATGCGGCAATCATCATAAGCTCCCTCTTTTAAGTGAATCTCTTCATTATCTTGATTTGATTTTGTCCAGATTAGGTGGTGTTTCAATTTCGGTAGAAGATATCTTGAAAAGAAATCTAGCAAATCTTGGGTCGTTGTGTTTTAATTAAAAATGGATTCTGGAAAATCTACAGTTTTAAGATTTCGTCCTTAGGCGTGCCCATGCCTAATCTCTGAATTTCGTCCAATCTGGAAATTTCATATTTCTTGCCTTCTTTTACGCCTTTTTGGTCCTTTTTCGTCCTTAGAGTGTTGAAAACCATCTGTAAACATTTATAAAACAATTCCATCAATTTAGGATACCAATTTCAACACATCAATCAAAATTAAGTCCGAAATGTATGTATTTTAATTGACTTATCAATCCAATTTTAATTATCCAATTTTAATTGTGAATTAGAATTAGAATTTATAATCATTACCAATTTATTTGGAACCTAATGGGTCACACATCGAAAAGCAATTTGTGAAAGAAAAATCAATTTAATTAAGTGGGACTTAATTATAAAGTTTGGGAAACCTTGGGATCAAATATGAGATATTTGATTTTATTAAAATTAAATTAATTAAAATTAGAATTTGATTTTAATTATAATTAAAAAGATTTAATTTTAATAAAAGGCAGTTATACTTTTTCTATTTAAAGGGATGAACTTTTTGGAAGCTAGCACTTTTTTTTGTCTTCTTCCTCTCAAATTAGTTTGAGAATTGCTTTGTGGATACTATCAGAGGTTGGATACTTGAGAAACTCATGATTGATCAATCGGAAATAGTTTCAAAGATTTTTCAACAGAAAAATAAACAAGGTACAATTTCTAAATTGTTTTATGTTTTATTCAAGTTTATTCAATTATCGGAAACTACTCAGAAGCTATAAAATTTTTGTTTTCCGTTGCGCCTGTGATTTGATGACGGTCGAATTCCAATAGTGGTATTAGAGCAACCTTTAATTGTTTCACTTGGATTCATTGCTTGATTATTGTTGATTTGATAATAGTAATATGTTATCCTTCTTTTTTTGTTTTATCCGAAACCATTCTTTCAGCTGCTCTTTGTTTTGATTTTGAAATTTTTTTTCCAAGCATGCCTCTGGGTATGTTTTGCCACCCCCTTTTATTTTGCTTCTCAAATATTAAAGGATGCTCACATATGAATTGTTCAAAATATGTGTATATTCTAGACTATGAAATTTTTTATTTGGCATTTTCTATGTTTACTGCCTTTGTGTTTACTGAATACAGATAGGCAATTATTGCCCATATATGAAAACCAATGTCACTAGCCACGATGCCTATCGCGATGCCACTAGTTGGCATCACTATGATGCCACTAGATGGGGTCGCAGGTGACACCATCAGTTGGCATCATTGGGGCAATAATCACCCATCAAATGGCAACGTCATGAATGGCATTGCCATTAGAGAAGTCGATGGGCATTAATCACCCATCGAATGGTGACGCCATCGTACTTGATACCACAGGCAATGCCATGGATGGCGTTGCTTGGGCAATCCGAGGTAGCCATGATGGATAAGTAGAAGGTAGGGTCGGTTGAGGATGAAGCAGGCAACATGGGTTGGTGGGTTGCGACATGGGTGTTGGTTGAGGCAAATATGGGAGGGTTTTGGAGAAGAAGATAGATGCTTCTAGAGACGACGATGAGCGCGTGTGAGACACATGACCACCATTCTTGAGAATGTCAAACTCCTTTTTGACCACGGGCTCATGTAGTGCATGTTCCCCGCATGTCATCATCTAACGTGTGCATTGCACATGCCAGACACCCTCCTAACCCTCTTTTATGTTTTTTAAAATGTTTTTAAAGCCTTAAATCTTCAATTTAATTAATTTAATAAAGATTAAGTTAATTTATACTCCTAATAAAATTGAAAAGTGTTTTTATTAATTTTGAAAATTATTTTCAAAATGAAAATTTATTAAGAAAAATTTTGGAATTTAATTTAGTTTTTAAGAGTTGAATTATTAAATTAAATTTATTATCAAATCAATAATTAGAATCAAGCAAAAGTTTTAAATAATTTCTTTAATAATTGGATTACGTTTGAAAATATAAATATAATGAGATTATATTACTTTGATGAGATCGAAAATCTTTTGAAATTTTAAATCTCCCAATAAAATATTAAGTACACGTAATAAGTGTGATAGTTGTCTTCCATTATTTGAGAATAAAACCAAAATTTTGTTTATTGTTTGGCTTGTTGAGTCAACTCAAGATCACTTTAACCCAAATATATTTTATATTAAATTAATGGTTTATACTTAACTAAAATTGTATAAATTGGATAAGTAAACTCATGATCATATAAATTTAACAGCAGGATTAGGAATAATATATGTGATATATTTTTTTGAAAAGTTGTCACCTAACGATTCTAGAAGTCACGCGAGATGTGATTGAAAAGTTGTTTTCATTTTAATTTAGTTTTAGTTTGTTTGTTGAGCAAATTCAAGATCAATTAATTTTAAATAGGATCCTAGCCCACTAAGAAATTATTTGATAATTTTAGATATAATAATGAGGGTCATTATTTTAAAGAAAATAGTGGGACTAATCAAATATTTTAAAGTCCTTATTTTATTTGATTTTTGGATTTAAACTAACATATGCTCCTTTTATGTTTTCTGGTTATTGAATTTGAAGATGAGTACCATTCTAACATTGAGAAGCATCATACATGCTAACAAGCTTACTAGACCCAACTTTTCGGACTGGCTATGAAACTTAAGAATAATTCTTAGGCAAGAGAAGAAGTTGTACGTTCTTGATACTCCTGCTCCATCAAAACCTTGTTCAGATGTAACTGATGAAGATTGGGAGAAATATCAGTGTTATATTTATGATGTTGAACAAGCTACGTGTGTGATGTTAGCTTGCATGTCTCTTGAACTTCAGAGGCAGCATGAGAATATGGATGCAGTTGCTATGATACTATATCCTAAGAAGTTATTTGGTGTACCAAGTAAGGTGGAGAGATATCAAATATCCAAGGCACTATTTCAATGCAAGATGACAGAAGCATCTTTAGTCAACCTTTATGTGTTGAAGATAATTGGGTATATTGAAAAATTGGCCTAACTAGGTTTTGTCATGGATCACGAGTTAAGCGTTGATCTAGTGCTATAGTCTCTGAGTTCAAGTTTTTTACAGTTCGTTAGGAACTTCAATATGAATCAGAAGGATATGATATTGCCTGAATTGTTGAACATGTTTAAAACTGTGGAAGGGTGCCTTAAAAAGGAACCTAGTTCTATTATTATTATTAGTTCTTCTAAAAGCAAGAAAAAGGCCTTTAAGAAAAATAATCACAAGAAACAGAAGGCTTTTACTGATGTAGTAAAAGCCAAAGGAGGTGTCAAGAAGAAGAATAATGACAAGGGCACTTATTTTCATTACGGAATCAATGAACATTGGGAGAGGAATTGCCCATCTTATCTTGCTAGCTTGAAAGATAAAAAGCTTAAGGAATTTGTCTCTTTAGGTATGTTTATGATTGAGATCAATCTTTCTACTTCTGTTCCACATTCTTGGGTATTAGATACTAGTTGTGGTTCTCACATATGTAATTATATGTAGATGTTAACAAAGAGTAGATCACTGAAGAAAGGTAAAGTGGACCTGCAAGTTGGCAATGAAGTAAGAGTTGTTGCATTAGCTGCACGAACTTATAGTTTAACTTTGCCTTCAAGCCTTATATTAGAACTTGATAATTGTTATTATGTTCCTGTTATTAAAAGAAACATCATTTCTATTTCTTTTTTGGATTTGAATGGATTTATCTTTATAATTAAGGACAACAATTGTTCTTTTTATAAATATGATGTTTATTGTAGATCTGGATTGTTTACAAATAGTTTGTATGAGTTAGATCTTGAAAGGCCTATTTTTAACATAAATAGTAAGAAAAGAAAATTGAGTAACTAAACTCCATCTTATTTATGGCATTATAGGTTAGGTCATATCAATGAAACTAAAATCACAAAATTACATAAAGAAGGAAATTTGGATCCTTTTGATTATGAACCATATGAAATTTGTGAATCTTGTTTATTGGAAAAGATGACCAAACTACCCTTTAAGGGAAAGGGGTAACATGCTAGTGAGTTACTAGAATTAATACATTAAGATTTATGTGGGCCTATGTCCACAAATGCTAGAGGTGGATACTCATATTTCATTACGTTCAAAGATGATCATTCTATATATGGTTATGTGTACTTGATGAAACAAAAGTCTAAATCATTTGAAAAGTTCAAAGAATTTAAACTAAAGGTAAAGAAACAAACTCACAAAAGTATTAAGACACTTAGATGAAATCGAGGTGGTGAATGCTTAGATCACGGGTTCCTCGGTTACTTAAAAGAGAATAGGATTCTCTCACAATGTTCTTCTCCTGCAACTCCACAACATAATGGAATTTCTAAGAGGAGAAATCGTACACTATTAGATATGGTACGTTCCATGATAAGTCATGCAGTCCTTCCTATATCCTTTTGGGGATACACAATTGAAACCACAATATATCTTCTAAATAGAGTTCCATCTAAATAAGTTAATATGACACCATATGAGATATAGACTAGTAGAAGACCTGGATTATCACACTTAAAAATTTGGAGATGTGAAGCTTATGTGAAGCATGCTATATCTAATAAGCTTCAAACTAAATCAAATAAATGCAAATTTGTTGGGTATCTGAAAGAGAGTTTCAGTTATCAATTCTATCATCCTATTAAGCAAAAGGTGTTTGTCTCAAGACCTGCTACATTTTTAGAAAGAGAATTTATTCTCAGAGTGAGTTAGAGAAGTTCAAGAGCCATAAATTCACATCAAAATAGAATAAGAACCTCAAGTTGATACGTATAATGTATAATTGAGAGTTCAAGATACATATAGTCCATGATGAACCAGTAGGATATGTTAGACCCCAAACTTTCCTTGGAAGTTAAAAAAATTGTATGTCAAATGTTGGAAGTCATAAGCTGGAAAATGTAGTTTGAAACATGTTCATTGAGTATGCTTCAGTGTTTTAACCATAACTTTTTTCTCTAGTTATCCAAATAAGATAATTTTTAATTTGGATAAATTAGAGGCATTGTGCTACAAATTGTTTGATGAAATCGAGTTTTAATTTAGTCTCTAAGAATATCAATTTTCTGATGGAAGTTGAGCATAGAATACTATTTCAATATAAGAACAGTTCAGAAATGTTTGAGCTATAGCTTCCAGATTTCTAACACAAATTGAATAATTTTGGTGTCATTAGAAACTTAAGACATTGAAAAACATTTTTCTAGAGGAATTGTTATCAAATTCCTTCAATTACCTGATCAAAAAAAGGTCTTGAGTTTTGGAAGAAGTTAGGCAATGACTTAAATGAATTTTGAGGTCTTAATAAAGTATTTTTGTGGAGTTAATTAGCAAGTTAATGTGAGTAAGATTATATGACATGGGTTAAATTGAATTAAGGTGGCAACATTGCATGAGGGGCAAAATTGGCAAGTCACTTAAGCATTTAAGTTACAAGGCACATAAGAAAGGGTAGAAGGGTCTATGTACAATCATTAGTGTATGAAAGGGAGAAGAAAAGAGTGTCTTGGAATTGAAAGAAGCTAAAAACGAAATTTAAGAGAAAAGAGAGAGAAAGTGTCACTGGAGAGACAAAAGAGAGAATGAAGAAGAGCAAGCTAGGTTTTGATTTTTCTTAGTTTTAAAGGAAGATTTTGAGAATGTTCAAGAAGGGAAAAAGGAAGAGGGAGATTAGAGCTTCCATTGGAGCCAGGAAACACATTGTTTGGTGAAGAATCAAGGTAAGAGCATTTTTGATTTGTTGGATTTTTTAAAGGGTTTTGGTTCATATATCTTAAGAAATGTATGGGTTTAAGGATTTTAGGATCAATTTTATGAATATGTTCTTATGGGTTCTCCAATTGGCATGCATATTGATTTGGGGATTTTTTTTCAATGTTAAATAAAATCAAGAGAGGTAAGAGGAGCAAGAGTAAAGGCTTTTGAGCAAGGTTTTCAAGCAAGGAAATTAAGGTGGGTACATGTTTATAATAGATTAAATAAGCCACTTTTGTTTTCTTTAAATCGAGAAAATTTAATGATTTAAATTGCATCATAAGTGTTGCATTAATTGTGTCTTGAATGAATTGAGAAATTGCTACATGTGTGATGATTTATGAAAATGATTTCTTTTGAAAAGATCGTATG
Organism: Erythroxylum novogranatense; assembly: GCA_029891385.1. Taxonomy (NCBI): domain Eukaryota; kingdom Viridiplantae; phylum Streptophyta; class Magnoliopsida; order Malpighiales; family Erythroxylaceae; genus Erythroxylum; species Erythroxylum novogranatense. The sequence goes on from CM057231.1 coordinate 56,511,182, forward strand.
TTATGGAATCATGTTTTTGGAAAGGGTTTTCGAAATATATCAAGTATATGAAATCAAGTTTTCAAAAAAAAAATCCATTTTAGGCAATAAGTTTTGAAATACATGTTAAGTGGGTTTGGTGTAATCCATCCAAGAATTTTCACGTGCACGTTGACCAAGTTAAGGCTTCTCCCGCCTGCCCGATAGTGGCATGAAGCTCCTTCATGGACTCCCTCAAGTTTACGACTATCCAAGACCATTATGTGGAATTGTGTAGTTCGCCATGTTTATGGATCTACCCAAACCATTCTAATGTGCTTATATGCTCATGATATATGAACAAGTTTAATGCATTTATATTTTGTAGTTTGTACATTTGACTACATGATGAGAATTTGAGAAACAAGTGTTATATGGATTTCAACAAGAATTTTCTATGACATTGAACTTTTGAATGGTTTTGCTTATGTTTTCGTTATAAGTTGTTACCCACGAGCTTCTAAGCTCACCCCAACTTTGTCCCATCCTTAGGTGAAGAGAATGAGATCCAGTGAAAGAAAGTCAAGACATTACTCTAAATTTGCATGTTTTGTTTTATTCTATTTTGGAGTAGTTATGTAAAACAAGGTTGTAATTGCATTTTGACCAATTATTATTCAAGTAAATTATGTAATTTGGGGATTTTAGAATATTAATGTATTGTGGCTTGGAATGCCATTAAAGTTTTGTAAATTCTTATTTTGTTGTTAATGAATCATGAATGATATATGGATGACGACGATGAATATTGATATATATACATATATATACACATCAGTGAGATGTTATGTAAAAGACACATAGGAATTATGAATGATGAGATGTAGTAAAATGTGACAAGTCAAATGAGCTGAGATTTAAGAATGGATAAAGAAAAGTTGGGATTTAAATGGTTATAAAATGAGGTGGAGTTGAAATATGAATTAATTAAGGATGAGGTTAAGTTGGAATTAGGTGCACTTGAGGAAGTTACCAAATTGAGAGGATAAATTTTGAATACAAATTGTTGTTACATATAAGTGAAATATATTATGGAAAAGAAAGATAAGAATTGTGTTTGAATTTAGAAAAAAAAAACTGGACTGATCTAGATAGAACTAGACAAAGTGTTCTTCTTGAAAGTTGTAACTGATCTTTCTAGTTTTCCAACGATATAAAGTTAGTAATCTTTGGATATCAGAGTGGTAAGTTATGATCATTACAAGATGTGATGCTGCTATAGGACAACTATGGAGAATTATGGGAAATTATGGTTTTGATGAATCAAATGGGTTGAGAATTGAGAGTTTTATGAAATAAATTTGGTGTTTGAATTGATATGAAGTGAGTTTGCACTAGAAGAGTTGGATTTGGGAAGTTTATGAGTGAATATGAGGTTATATTGGATGTAGGAAGCAATAGAGAGGCTTTGGAGGGGTTTGGGGAACCCTTATGTCTGTTAGACGGACTTTAGGTCCGTTAAACGGACCTTCTCAAGTGAAAAAGGATCCCCAGCCTCGCCAATGTCCGTTTAACGAACTTTACCTTGTCAGGTGAAAAATGGTTCCCAAGCTAGTCTGTGTCCGTTAAACGGGCATTCACGGGACAACTATAGTAAATCGCAATTTTGGCTATTTTAGAGGCAAAATCTCATTTTGTGGTCTTCATAAAAGTTGTAGATCTAGAAGTCTTCTTTCAAATGGTTCAAGAATGGGCTCAATATAACCTTGTAGAAAAAGTTATGTCAATTCTCCCAAGATAGGTACAATATGATTGAGTATATAAACATGTTTGAATCTTTTGGTCATAACTTCCTAATCCATCCTCTGAATGAAATGATTCTTAAAGAAATAGCTTCTTAACACATGTATCTATCTCTCCATAAAAATTGGGATCTTTTGGAGTTGATTTGAGAAATTTTGATGGAGAGATAGTGAGGGTCGGTTGGGAGAGCTTGATTGGGGCATGATCACGTTTTGGCTTTTTGAGCATAACTTCTTCTATAGAGTTCCAATTGAGATAGTTCTTTTTTCAAATTAAACTAGAGATTCGGAGCTAAAATTTTTTTAAAGAAGTCAACTATTATTTTGGTGTTTGACTAGTGTGGACACACTACTCTTTTGGGATATGGCTAATACGGGTTCATGGAAATAACCCTTCAAGGTAATACGCATGCTCAAGTCTTATGATGACTCCAAAAGTTGGGCTCTAAAATCATTTCCCAACAGTTTATGTTATCAGAGCAAGAAGATGAACCGATGACGGTTAAGGAAATTCCATTGGATTAAGCTCACGTTTCATGATCCAAAGTTGGGCTCTACATTTGGGGTCCAACAGGATACATCGTCCTCCCACTAGATTAGATCTACATAATGAGCAAGGAAAGGATAACGTATCACTCATACATGATGAGCCTACTACTTTTAAAGAAGAAATGTCAGAAATCGATTCTTTAAAATGGCAAGAAACCATGAAATTTGAAATGGAATCCATGTAAAATAACCAAGTATGGACTTCAGTGGATGCACCTGAAGGTATAGTACCTATTGGGTGCAAATGGATTTTTAAGAGAAAAAATGATATGGATGGAAATGTATATACTTACAAAGCAAGGTTGGTGGCAAAAGGTTACAATAAAAAACAAGGAGTTGATTTTGATGAAACTTTTTCTCCAATAGCAATGCTTAAATCTATAAGGATTTTATTGGCTATAACTGCATACTATGATTATGAAATTTAGCAAATGGATGTCAAAACAACATTTTTCAACGGGAAATTGCAAGAGGATGTGTATATGACACAATCTGAGGGTTTTGAATCCAAAGAATTTCCTGATGAAGTATGCAAGTTACAAAGGTCCATTTATGGACTTAAGCAAGCGTCGTAGAGTTGGAACATATGTTTTGATGAAACAATCAAAAAGTTGGATTTATAAAAAATGTGGATGAACATTATATTTACAAGAAGGCAAGTGGGAGTACATCTTAGTGCTTTTATGTGGATGACATATTGCTTATTAGAAATGACATTTAGTATGGAGAATTCCAATAGGGGATAGATTAAAAAAGTTGATTAGATTATATCAATCCATGTACATAGATAAAATACTAAAGAGGTTTAGTATAGAGAATTCCAATAGGGGATTCTTACCCATATAACGTGAGATTTCTCTCTCATAGAGTATGTGTCTAAAGACAAAAAGGGAGAGAGACAAAATGGATTGTATTCCATATGATTTGGCAATTAGATCAGTCATATATGTGGTGTTATGTACTAGACTAGATGTTACTTATGCTTTGAGCAAAACAAGTAGATATCAAGCTAATCTTGGTGAGGCTCACTGGACGACCATGAAAAAAATCTTGAAGTACTTGAGAAGGACTAAAGATATTTTTCTGGTCCATGGAGGAATTGAGCTATGAGTTTAGGTTCATTCGAATACTAGTTTTCAGTCTGATCAAGGTGATAGTAGATCACAATCAGGGAATATTTTTATTCTTTGTGGTTCTGCGACTAATTGGAAGAGTTTCAAATAGCCAACTATCGCAGATTCAACAACTGAAGCTGAGTATATTGCAGTTTCTGAGGGTATGGATGAACATATTGTTGTGCCCAAATAAGTTCTAAAAATACCTAGGTTATCCTACATGCAAGTATACGAGGTAGTTGTAATTGATTACCCAGGGTCATCTCCCAAAAAGATGAAATTGGTCCACTCAAATTAATCTTGAACAAAAATAAAAACAGATGCAATCCTAAACATTCTATCCTGACTTGTTGAGTGAAGGCTTTAAAGGAAATCAAAAAATTAAATTGTAAAGTAAACGAATTTAACTAGGAGAAAAAAATATAATAGATTAACTGAAGTGGAAAACTATTGGGAATTATTTTCACTAATTTAATCTCCTATGCAGTTGTCTTACTAAAATTACTGATTGGGTTCTAAAATCAATTTAAATAGTAAACTAACCTAACTTTCGTATTCAACAAGTTTACCATGCAAATTAATTATTAAACCCAACTAGTAATTACCAGTAAAGTTAATATAATTCTAATTCTTAACCTAAGCATCAATAGTTTCTCGTTCCATATTAAACTTCTTCTCCTGATCTTTTGTTTAATACTAAATTAATGCAAAGTTTGATCATGCTATTACATCCATTTAGTTTAGAAACTATAGGAAACATAAGATAACAACATAGTCCCTTAATTATGCATATTTGACTAAAATAGCTACATTAATCCTTAAGAAAAAGAGATCAACCTATTGCAGAAATAACAAGATTAATCATATTTAAATACTTCAATGCCATCTTGATTAGTATAAGAGAAGTATTAAAGAAATAAACCAAGTGAATAACCGAATGAACTATCAAAAGATAACAAATTACCATTCGATTAAGCCAACAAGATAATGCAGTAAAATAACAAAGAAACAATATAATAGATAAATAAAAAAATAAGTAAACAAGGATCAGATAAGGGAGTTGGGGTGATCTCTTACCCCCCTCAAGCTTCTTGCATTAGCTCTCGCCTTTTGCTTCTACTTGGCTCTCACCTAGATGATCGAATGTTCACTTTATTTCCATCTCTCTATTATTATTCTTCTTCACCATAATCTCTCTATTATCTCTTCTCTTCTCCCCTTCTTCTCTCGATTTGTTCTCTGTCTCCTCAGTCTGTGTGGTGTGCAAGATGTGTATGATGGAATGTTGGAGCCTTTGTATATGCCACCACCCTCTATTCCCTTTGTATTTGTGGTATGACTCTAAGTTTAGGGTCTCGAGCTGACACCTCTGTAGCTGCCACGTGTCAGGATTAAAGTGAGTGCGAAGGATAATTCACGGTGGTGACAAGTTAAGTCACCATCATGAAAAGTGGTGACTAACTTACTTTATTTATTTATTTGTTTGTTTGTTTTTCTTTTCATGCAAAATTTACGTTAACTTTCCCTTTAACCTTCATACCAAATCCATAAAATAATCCAATTAACATTCATGCAATATTCACACCATTTCCACTCAATTTATCTCACATTTGGATCAAAACATAAGGATTTATAACCAAGATCAAGATATGAAGGCAATTAAAAGCTATAGAAACTAGACATAACATAGATTAAGGTTAATAAGAGATAAATGTGTTTATATTTGATGATTTTCTTTAGGATAAGAAAAAACTTAGGTGTGGGGATGTTTGAGAAATGATTAATTGACTATATTTATATACCCATATTTGGTGTGTTTTCCTTTCTATTTAATATTTTTATAGTATGTTTTAGGACTTATTTTGCTTCAAGTGTGATTTTAGGCGATAATTGCCTTCATAAACTAAAAGGAGAAGAGGGTGAAATTGAGGCATACAATAGAAGAATTGAAACAACTTTGGAGATACACGATCATATGTAGGGACCGTGTTAGTCACTGTAAATGTGTGAAGCTTTAAAGATACTATTTATGCCCATAAAACCGATGTAATCTTCTATGATCGTGTAAAGTCACGATGTAGAGGGTATTTTGAGATACATGGTTGTATATTCCAAAAACCATAGTTTTTGTTATAAAAGAAATTATAAAGGATAGAGTGAAGGAGAACTAACTAGAGTTAGATTAGACACTAAAAAAGAAAAGAAGAAGCAATTTTGAATGAAGGATGAAGGAAATACAAAGATTACATCACAAGATCTGATAGAAAGCAATCTTTGATCTAAATTTTAAGAGAATTTTGTTAGAGATAAAAGCAAATATAAATTATGAATTATTTTATTTCTATTTGTTCTTCTGAATATTTGATGATGGATTTGTTTCCTATATTTAGGAACTAATTTGTTTAGTACCTAGATGTGATGAATCTTAAGTCAAGATGAATAGTATGATATAGTCTTTTATTCAATGCAAGATTATCGATTGATTTATTATGATTCAATTATGCAGTTATATTGTTAAACTAACATACCTAAAATATTAGTCCAATGTTTGTTTTCATATGATTGAGATTGAGAAATCCTTTCATTTACATAGATTTACCATATTTAGAAGAATTTAGGTGAAAATCTAGAGATAGGTTTAATAGTGAAATTTACAAATCGAATAATGAAATCTTAGGGGTTTTAACTAGAAAGAGGTTTCAGTTAATCAACCGAGGACTAGATATTAATAGTCATAAGAAAGATATTAATATAAGATAGAAATTTACATAGTCCAGTAATCGATAATTTAATTGCACGATAAAGGATTAATATTTAAGATATCTTAAGGGATTCATCACCTAGGTAATTATTTGATATCATTTAATTGTTGTACTTTCTTTAATCTAATTCATTATTGTGTTAACTTTATTTTAGTTTGTTTAGTTTAATTTTCAATTGAATTTACAACCTGATTTAAAGGTTAGATAATAGAAAAAGGTATAACACTAGTACTTACGATCCTTGTAGGATCAACCTATACTTACCAATGTTAACTACTGCTACACCATAGACTTGTAGTTAAAACTTATAATTCTTATAATCACATAAGCATCCACAATCAATAATGTGGGATTAAGCATGGAACAATTATTGAAATTTTTAAGGTGTTCTTTTTCTTGTGAAACTATGTGAATTGTGTGGATATGGAAAGTGAATGTAACGCTCTTCTTATGACATTCCTCTTACATCTAGTCCTAAACATGGTTTAAATAACATTATAGTATACAAAATTATTGTGTATATTGTCTTGTTGTCTTAAGTTTCTTACTAATTAGATGTATTCATTACAAATGTTTATGATAATTCTATATTTTATATGTTATTAGGGGTTAAATTGGTTATGATTTAGCATTTTATATGGATTGTTTGATGCTTTCCTATATTTAGTTTATTATCTTATTGGTGATGAATTTAAGGATATATCATGGATTTTATCACAAATGTTTCTATAATTAACTAATCGAGTAAATATTAGAGTTATTTGAAAGTTAAGAAAATGGGAAACAATTTTGTACATTAGAGGTTAATTTAAGCTCAAAGATGTAATGAACTGGATAATTCAATGGAAAGAGTTTAATAAGAACAAGTTCTAGTCAAAGGAGACAAGCACCTATCTTTTATGAGGTTTAAAAATTGAAGAATTAGTAGTTAATCAATTCTAATTACAATATAGTGCCAAGCATCAATATTGTATTAGATAGGAGAAGTTGAGAAATGAAGCTTAACTAGAACTAAAGTTTTGTCGAACTTTTCATGGCATTTATGTACAAAGTTATGGAAGCTAATAAAAGTTGGTATTAAAAACTGGTACAATGTCAATTCTTATGCATAATTTTGGAAGACATGTTAAATTATAATTTCAAGTAACTTAGGATTCTATTTTGTAACCTTAGCTATAAATTCTCTTAGTAGGTTTAATTTAAGGACTTTTGGTGAAAGGTGTTTGAGAACCACCTTACTTAAATTGCATTGTTTTAGTCTTTATTAGCATCAAAGGAGGTGGTAACTTCTTTACTTTTTTCGTTATCTTTCTCTTATGTTAGGATTGATTTGTTTATGTTTTGTTTTTATTTTTTTATGGCTAAAAACTCTAGTTAGGGTTAGGGATGTAGCTAATGATGGATTCTTGATTTATCAATGTTTGATTTTAATTTTTTATTGCTTAAATTTATTCTCTTTTTTTAATTACTAGGTTCATAAATAACCATCACGGATTTAATTTTAACAATTGTATGAAGGACTAAAAGTAAATTATGATATGTGCACTAAGAGAATAAATAACTTATATCTTGAGGTAGGGATATCTTAGACTATTATGATAACTAAATAGATTAACAATGCTTAATGAATTTGATTAAGTTGAATTACATATTAAAAGGTAGTAATTACCTAGTTGAATAAAACTACATGCCTTGGGAGAAGGCATGGATACTTTAGTTAATTATTATTTTAACCTAGATAATAAATCTTTCATGATGAATGGAATTCTATATAAGTGAAACTCAAAGCCTTAACATTTACCTTATTAATTTCTTTTCACTAATTTAGTTGCATTGTTTTCATTAGTTTAGTAGTTTAATTATATTTTATCAAAAAAAAGTTTGTTAATTAACTAAGGTTAATAAGCATAGCAATATAATTCTGTGGGATAGATATTTTGAATTTATTCAATTTTAATATTTTGCTATAATTATTAAAACTTAGGATATGCATATGCTTAGGAATTTTATGTTAGTGACCTACAAAGTAACTAGGTGCGTTAATCATAAGTGTTTTCACTTATGTAAAAGGAAAGTGAAAACCCAAATAATTAAAGGAAAAAGATGATTAAAATTATAGTTGCTAATGTTTTTTAGTAGATAATATGAACGATCACAAGTTGAATTGTTATACATATTTAATATATAGGCTATATGATGAGCATGATTGAGTTTGAGATTATGCATAAGCATGAATATGGATTGGACAACATGAACCCTCTTTATCACTTAACTTTAGTTCATAAACATTTCTAATCTTATCGTTCTCACAATATTTTTTGTTTATTGCTCTTACAACATCTCTAATATCAATGGTTTTATAATATGTTCATTTTACACGTTGCTCTTACAAAATGTCTAATCTTATTGCTCTCACAATATATTTAGTTTCTATGTTGCTCATGAAATATGTCTAATCTCATTACTCTCATAACAAATTCAATATCTTTGCTTTGGCAATATGTTTAGTTTATGTGTTTGCTTTTATGACATGTAAAATATCATCATTTTTACAATATGTTTAGTTCATTAGTTTACCTTAGCAACATGTCTAATATAGTCACCCTCATGATATGATTTTTTTAAAAAATTTCTATGTCTTATCCAATATCTAACTAGTTGTATATCATCCAGGCTTCATTAAGTTATTTTGAATTATTAATTTGATCAAATATGCCCTAATATTTGGCAATTTGAAGAAAAGAATAAGTTGTAGTTCTCATATCAAAATTTCTCAATTTTAGTATTATATAATTAAGAGAATATCAAGCTTATAAACTAGCCATAAGGGCATATATTTTAGGTATCAATAAAATTCTTTCAAAATCTTAATGTTGATCTCTGTACCAATTATCTTTTCTCAAATGAGCTTATTAGACCTAATATTAGTCTTATCTTCTCAAAACATGTATATTTAATCTCAAAACCATTCACTTAAATTATTTACGCTTTACACTATATTTTGTTGAATTTGTTGACATGCCAAAGGCCATCTAATGTTGATTTTCATGCATTTATTTTTTCTATCTCATCAACCTACCTAAGACTATCCATTGTTGGCATTTTATCTTCATAAAGTCACTTTAACTTCCTTATCCATCCACTTGTTACATTTTATTTACACTCAAATATTTTATTTTTAGGCATCTATCTTTCCTACTTCATCGACTTTCGGAGGAAAACAACTGAGACATTTAATTTTATTTGATATTTTCATCTTTTATTTCTTTGTAAAAGTTAAGAAAATATAAGTTTTTGACATTTTTTCTTTTAGTCCATATTTAATTTCATAAGCTTTTCATTAAGTTTAACTTACATGTTGTTAATATAAAATTTTAACTTTTATTTATTATGGTGAATTTGGGTAAAATTGTCAAGATAAGTAATTCATTAACCTTATTTGGATAATTTACATTTTTATTTTGAATTATTTTATTTTAATTATATTTGTCTTAATATGGAATGTAAATAGAAAATAGAAAATTAAATTAAAGAAATGGGGAAAATAGATCAAATTACATAAGAAAGTGATATAAATAAATAAATTTCGGCATCAAATGGAAAAGCAATGACAAAATAAATTGCAAAGGAGGAAATACGTGTAAAAAATATGAGAGAGAGAGAGTCCAAAAGCTGGGAGAAGTATGGAACAAGAACATTAGGCTATATAACAACCAAGGATAAAAACAAGAGTGAGTGAGAAAAAGTGAACCAAATGAAAAAATGTAAAAGAAACAATAGAACAAAAAATGTAAAAAAAAAAAGTAAAAGTGAACAATAGTCAGAGAATAATGGATAGAGAACAAAAAAAAAAAAGAGATAAAACATGATAGAGAGGCAATGTCTTGAAACTAAAAAAATAGAGAAAGAGGAAGCATAAAAGATTATTATGAATATCTTATGGAACATGTTGGTAACAATGGTGAAGCTATTGGTTTATACCTTACAGATCAATCCATTAGTTGTAGTTTTCATGATATAATTATTTAAAGAAAATTTTATCTTATGCATATCTAGATATATATGATAAATTCTATAGGATAAGTGTACATTAAAATTGAAATTATGATGAGATCATAATCATAAGATTTACAATAAATTTATGTTTTAATCCTCAAATTGTTCCTAGTCATTGTTCTATTGATACTAGACATTAATAAAGAATAAAAAGATTAGCGCATGTTATGTTTTCTCTTATAAAAGAATTAGTTGATCTTATAGACTAAACTATTAATACTAACACAAACTTATGGGTGCTTGTTAGAGAATAAGTTTATTGAACTAATCCTATATAAGAATTTCATTTGGAACACTACCATATATATAAAAAATTTACATTATGATTATTGTATAAGTTATACTTTAAGTTGAGATCTCTAAAGTATCTTATATACGGATTGTTATGTTTTGATATTACTTATAACCTATTTTAGTCAATAGTAGCTCAATTAGTAGTTATTGGATATAACAAAGAACCATATAACGGTAGTTAAGTGATCAATATAGGATTCATTATCCTAAAGTGAATAAGGAAAATGTTTAGTTATTTTCGATTAGTCTGATTTAAGAAATCTTCAGCCAAGGTGAAATGACACTTTGTAAAATATTATACAATGTCACTAAGAGAATTAATTACTAGAAGTGGATAATTAACATAATTAGACTTATATAAAGTAAATATTAATTTATGCTTTCTGTCTAATCAAAATGTTGTTGATGAGAGGATCGAATTATGCAAAAAGATATTGTAAAAGGTTATTCAAAGTCATTTTGACATTCTTAATATTTAGGTCGTCAAGATATGTAGCCGGTACTAATCTTGATATATTGATATAAATTATTTGATTTCATAATTAAAAATAAATTAAAGGAGTTTTATTTATCTAATCTTAAATATAATTTAGGGTTATAATTTATATCCATTTTCAATATATTTAGGAATCTAATAGGTCATATATAAAAGGGTTGATGAGAGAAAATACTAAATCAAGTTAGACTTGATTGTAAACTTTGAGAAATTTTAAGATTAAATATGAGATATTTAATAGATAAGCATTAATATAAGATATAGATCTTATTTAGGCCAATTAGTAGTACTAGGATTAATTTTAATTCAAAAATATTTTTATTTCAACCAAATTACTAAAAGATCAAAATATTATTATAAATAGACTTAAGTTCTAAAAAGCTAGCACTTTTTACCTAACCCTCTCTACACCACTTGTAGAGTCCTCTTAATAATTTTGTGTAAATGTTATTAGAGGCTAGACACATATGCATCTACGATGGTTGAGATGAGCACATTTTATAGATAGTTTAGAAAATAATAAGAAAAGGATTAAGTTTCATAATAAGGTATGATTATAATTCTTACTCTATTATGTTTTGTGCATTAATCATTTTATAAAATTTAAAGTGATCTTGGGTTTAAGAAAATCTAACCAAAAGTTTCATTAAAATTGAAAAAGGTTTCCATCTTATTTTGTTGTACAAGATCGAATCTCAACCCAATTTCCTAATAGTAGTATTAGAGTCATATTTATTCTATAACTTGATTGAAGTTGTTTGATTATTATTGGCCAAAATTTTAGAATTCAAATTGTAAACCATAAACTTCTAAAATCAAAATAGATTTGATTATGAGTTTAGTTTAAAATTATAAAACCCTATATTTAAATTAGAAATAAAGTCTAGAATAAGATTGAAAAATTTTAATAATTTAAATGTTAAACAAAGATTTTTCGAACCTGTCAAAAGGTGTTTTGAATTTCTTGTAAACCTAACCATATACAATTAAGTTAGATTTGATTAATCTAAAGATTTAGATATGCTACCACCTTTGTTCCTCTTTGCTAGAAATTGGGTTTTAGTTATGTAGATGGCCTAGAAATACCAAGAACAAGCCTAGTTATGGAGTTAAAAGGCTAATGAATGGTTGAGTTTTGAGTTGTTATTACCACCACTGGCTTTATTTTTATGTTGTTGCAAGTGAATAATACAATAGGTGGTGGTTGAGTGTTGTGCTTATTAGCTCCTTCTGACATTAAGTCCATTATCATAATTCTTACATAATAAGGAATCAATCTATTTCACATGGATCCTAACGCAAGGGATCTTGTAGCAGTAAGCATAATAGCGATAGGAGAAGCATATATGGTTTCCACTATAACAGAGCAAGTGAAGATGGTTTTTATGCTTCTAAAATGGAATTTTTTCCTTGCTAACTTTTGAGAGAGTGTCTAGAAGCTCACTGGAAACTAGGTGACTAGTGAAGACATTGTTGATATTAGAGAAAAGCAATAAGAGGTATGACTTAATTGAATCATTTGATTCTAGCAATATGACATTATTGGAGAAAAATGACATTATGTTACTAGTTGCATGCGAAGCTATTATATTATGAAAATTTTTTATTAAAGAGAAAAATGAAGAATAGAGGAGAGAAGAATCCAAAAGGAGGAGAGAAGGCAGAGAAATACATATAATTCATATTTTCTTCTCTTAAGGAAATTGTTATAAAAGTATTTTTATACTACCTACATTTGCATTTACAACTATTAATTGTTGTAATATTTTATCGTAACAATCCCTTCTACTTTATAGAAACTTCTCCACAAGGTTAATAGGAGGTTTATAGAATAGTTAGAAAAGAAACAACCATGTTTTCTTTTTGATAAAAACGAACTTTTCGTCACCTTTCTACAATTATCCAATAACATTCTAATTGTTGTTCTCCTTCAAATATTTAAGCTACTAATCATGAAGGTTGAGAGTGATTTTGCTTTCTCAACTAAGTTTGTCTCCATGAACATCAATGGTGAATGAATAACCAATTTGGAACTTCCATAAGTGTTGCTCCTTATTGCTAGGATCAATGGTGAATGAATCACGTACTCGATAATTCCATACATGTTCCTTATTGTTTTATTCTATAATCACCACAATATTCATGTTAAAATTCAAGTTGCTCCCAAGCCTATCTTCTTTAATATAATTATACATCTTTCTAACTTTAATGCTATAATAGAACCATTAACCTTGTTTGTCAATTATTATTGTATCAAAAGTAAGTTTGGTATTTTCTGAAATAACCATTCCTCTTAATTGCATAAATTGATTGAGCATTGCTTTAAGATTATCTATCTTATATTGATGGCAATCGAATTGCAAATGAATTTTAGCATCCATTTCTCACTTCTTCGAATATGAGATTCCTTAATTTTTGGATGCTTGCTTCAAACTTCTCAAAGTCTCAATCCCAATCATCTTTGATCATGTTTATGGAATTTCTTGGCTAAGAATCAAAAAGCTCTTATACCATTGGTTATGAGTTTTTTTTATGAAAGAGAAAAATGAATAATAGAGAAAGAATAGCAGATATGAATCCAAAAGGAGGACAGAAGGGAGAGAAGTACATAAGGATAAAGAAAGGCAAATTGCTAATTCATATTTTTGTTTTGTAAAGGAAACAATTACAGGGGTATTTTTATACTACCCAAAATTGCATTTACACCTATATAATTGTTGTAACATTTTATAAAAAACATACAAGATAGAGGAGGAATGAATGGTCGATCAATGGTAGGAGGGATAAAAAGTAGGATGGAATAGTGATGACAGGTTTCGTGTTTTGAAGATTAAGGTTTTCTAAAGTAGTTGATGTTGAGCAAGTTTTATGTAATAATAAAACTCTTAATACCTGCAAGTATATAGATTATATCTTGTAGTATTAAAGCTATCGTTCCTACAAGGATAGATAAACACCTAAACAAATTGAATATAACTTTTTCTAAGGTACTCCGAAATTGAATTTCTACAAGTTGAATCCTTTTATTTAACATATGGGAATATATATAAATATGAAATATACAGTAATTATAATTGATTCCTTATATACAAGATATAATAAAATTTATCTTTTATCTGCACAATATATAGTATCTCCTTTTATTTATAAAATATATGGTATCTTCTCAATCTAAAAACAGATTATAAATTTGGATAATAATCAGATTATGAATTGTTATCTTGACCATTTTTATCACTCCCTCTCAAGTTTGGTGTCTGTACATTTACAACACCTAGCTTGCTTATAAGTACTTGAAATATTTCTTTTCTATGTGCTTTTGTAAAAATATCTACTAATTAATATTTCGTCCATATTTTCTTTGGTGTGATTTATCTTGATTGAACTCTTTCGTTTACAAAAATAGTAATCAATTTCCATATGCTTTGTTCTTTCATATAACACTAGGATGTGTAATGCTGCTTGATTATCACAAACATTTCTACTTGTCCTTCTTGAGATGCTTCTTGTAGATATATTGGCATCCATCTTATCCAACTTATTAAATTAACTGATGTGCCATTTCTCTATATTTGGTTTCAACTGACGATTATGTTATCAAATATTTTTTTTGTTATTTATGCCTAATATGATAAAAATAACGTATATTAGACATACGAGACATAAAATAACCTCCTAATTTGCATTGCTATAAGCTATAAGTTTTAACTTGCTATATGTTGATAATAAAATACCTTGTCCAAGTGTTGATCTTAGATAGGGAAATACACAAATAGCTACATTTAAATATTCCTCCTTTAGTAGACTAACAAATTGATTCAATATGTTTACTACATATGAAATATTTGGTCTAGTAATGGTTAAATATAATAAAATTTCTACTAGCCTTCTATATTGATCTGAATCTATCATCATGAAGCTTCAATTTATGATTACGCCCATATGAAATTCACTAGTTTGACAATCATTTATATTTGTTTCCTTCAAAATATTTGTTAAGCAAGTTTTTATATAATAAAACTCTTAATACCCATAAGTATACAAATTGTATCTTGTAATATTAAAGTTATTGTTCCCACGAGGATTATGAATAGCTAAACAATTTGAAACTAACTTTGTCTAAGGTTAAAAAACTTATTTGAAATAAAATAAATAATAGATAAATAAACACAACAAATAAACAAATAAATGATCAAAGTTTAATAATTAGGAACTTTTCTTTCCTTATTTTGTTTCCTTAATCTTATTGATTCAATTTATGTTTGGTTTTAAATTTCTTAATTTTTGATTACTCTCAATCAATTAACCCTAATTTAATTTGATAATTATAGATTTGTAGTCTCTCAATTCATAAAAGATATCTAACTTATTCAATTAGATTTGAAGCAATATATTAGATAATTAATTTCACAACCAAGATCTCTTTTCATTGATCAACAATTTGATAATTGTGGGTCTATTTAATTGCCAACTCTCACTGTACATCCTAACACTAATTACTTTTGTTCTTGAGTTTGATTTATTATCAAGTATAAGCATAAAATGTATCGCAAACATCCAAACATATATTGAAATCAACAATAAATAAAGTTCACAAAATAATTCGGAATAATTCCTAATTTGGATTTAGAAATACATAAACATGTTAAACATCATAGAAATCCTATTACATATTAAGGATAATAAAGAAAGAGAAAGGAAAAGAATAAAAATTATTTAACTCCTTGATTTAAAATGTTGGAATTTCGTGAAGCTCTTCTTTGATCCCTCCACTTTTGATTTACTTTCATTTATGGTTGTCGCCCATTTTTTTGTGTTTTTCATGTTCTTATGCAGTTCATTAAGGTTTTAGGGTTGTTTCTAGGATTTTCCTAGTTTTCTTGAATCCAAAACAGTCCTGAACCTTAAAAAAACAAAAAAATTATGCCTGGAAAAACCTTTGTCATGATCATGCTCCTGAGTCATGATCATGAAGGAGAGTCGTGTAGCTCCATGAACGCCTATCACGATTGTGCTCCTTGTGTGCGATCGTGCCTTCCTTCAAGCTTCCTCCATCTTCTAATTCTTAAATTTCCTAATTTCCAACACTCACAAGCACATCAAACACCTCTTGAAATATAAATTAAGATTATATTTATGCTCTAAACCACTCAAACACATAGAATATAAACAAACACTAATAATAACAAAATTTTAAGTATGTACAAATGATAATCATCTAAGAAACACTTGAAAACAAACTAAAACACCTATAAAAAAAATTATGAATTATACCTATCAACATCCCCCCATTTAAACTTTTGCTTGTCCTCAAGAAGAAACAAAAAATACAATCATAAAAACCATAATCATGCATTCATGGAATATGCAATAATGATACAATGACATCAAATCTTATGGAATTAATTTAATTGCAAACATTAATCATTCAAATTGTGGCAGCACACTAACCTATTCCTTTCACGTTTAAGTGCTTTAAGTTGAATACACATATCAATCAAAATATTAACACCATATTCATACACCTATGGAACTTGTAAACATGCATTTATAATTAGTCATCACTAAGTATGCTTTCATTAAAAATTTTTCTATTTTAAACAATTAGCAGGATTTATATATTATAACACCATTTTTATTTTCTTTTATGCTAACCTAGTATTTTGACATAAAGGCAAACATTTTATAATGAATTTCGCCTAGTTACTCAACTAGGTCATGTTTTTTATTTAGCTTGGTTGGTATGTCATTCTAACCTTTTTATGTAAAGAAAAACATTTTTTTTGTGAATGCCCCCGATTACTCAACTATATTACACTATCAATTGGCTACCAACTCTATTCTTAACCCAATTTTTTCAAAAAGAGTTAATGGAATAGGAATTTTATTTAGTACATTTTCCATTTTTTCATTTAATTTCTTAGCCTACCTCTTTTCTTTTTAGTCAGTCATTCTCATGAAAGGGTACTAGTAATGCTAATGAATTCAATTGACTTATAATTATAAATTTACAAAGTAGATTTCCTAAAGTGAAAGAATAGGTGTCATATTCTAATTAACATGTATATTCATCCAAATATGCTAAAAACATTAAATTCAGAAGTTACCATGCCTTTACAATTTAAATGACCATGTTCAAAGCTAAACTAATTCCGTAAAATTCTTACTATTGACATATTCACACAATTCACACATATGCAGCAAGATGTTCAAACAATGTTAACCTAATCAAAATTATCACAATATGATATGCAAAATTCACACACATATGACATGTTAATGCATAAAAATCCCCACACTTAGACAACACATTATCCTCAATGTGATAAACCAAATAAAAACATAAAATTAAATAATAAGTAATAATAACAAAAATTTTAGAGCAAGAAACACTTATGGAGAAGAAGGCAGTGATGGTGTGGGTGAAGGAATCTGAGCATTTTAAGTAGTGAGGTATTTTAAAATCTTCTTTGTCTCATGTCATTGTTTACTTTCTCGTCATCAAGTTTATCATCTTATAACAAAGATTAGAATCAATTTGCAAGAGTGTAATAGAGAATTAGCTATTAATAACAAGCAAGAATCATGCAATGAAGTCAATTCATTCAAGACTTAATTATATGCAATTTCTCTACATAATTTCATGCTCTATATATCCAACTAATAATGATGTAAATTGTGAGCTTATACTAACTATTCTATTTTTGTAATGTTCTTTATTCCTGTATGTAAAGTCTACCTATGTAGAAAGAAAAAGATTAAAAAAAACAAAAAAAAATACTTTCCTTTCTCATTTTTATTATATAATTGCGTCAAAGGTGTTTGTAACTTGTCTAACCTCTTTTCTTGTATCAGTTGTTATTGCTTGAAATTATTTGAATTGATTTATTGATATAAACAAACATTTTATGTTCATGTTCATTATACCATCCTATCATATGGTGAATGAAGGGATTATTGACCTTGTGAAAATCATCAGAACAACCTTGGTAGAGGCTGCGACCTAATCAACCATAGATCTCACAAACGAATTTACTTTCCATCTAATGCCTTTGCATAATTTGATGATTGCTTTTGATGCTGACAACCACAACTGAGGCAGTTGTGTCTGAACCACCCAAAAATGAAAAGGAGACCCAGCAAGCAGTGGGGCATGAACAGCTTAGGTCACTGAAAAGTGGAAAGCATCACAGGAATGTTGTGATTTACACAACATTGCATTGGAGATACGATAATAGGAATAATTGACGGTGAAACATAATTGGAAAAGGGCCTTCTAATTTTCTGTAACCGGCCAGCTCTGTTTTGTAGCCTTCTGTTTGGTTGCAGTAGTTGTTTAATGGTATTTTGAGGTCCTATCAACATTCTCATCTTTAGCTCTTAACTGTGGATCCATGGGCAGATAATCATAACAAGCCATTTGACAAGGTTGAGTACAAAGGAGAAACATTTTGGGTCCACAGAATGCAACTGGCGAGCAACAGAGATTGATTTGATCTTGGGATAAAAGATATGTGATGCTCATAGCACAGGATGTTGTTCCTCGTAACAAATAAGAATTTAACAAAAGATGGCAGGCAAAACAGTCGTAAGAGTTCGTTTCTTGTACATGTTCTAATGCAAGATAGATTCAAATCGGGTGGCAATTCCACAGGTTGTGTAAAGAGGATCAATGAATCGTGTGTATTACGTTGTGGCTACAGATATATATACACATAATACAAGTATGGGATATGGACGAATCTGCTGAAGATACCTAAGATCAAGGACAATCATAACTATCGTATCTATTTATACACGTTACATTTGACTTATTCCTATTACGTCCCCGCAAGATGAAATCGCGAGAAGCAATGTTCATCTTGGTGCGAAAAAACTCGAACTTGTGACGTGACAGAGGCTTGGTTAACGCATCAGCTGGTTGATCATGAGTCGAAATGTGTGAGACAGTCAGAGCTTGGTGTTGTATCTGTTCCCTGAAAAAATGATAATCCAAGGCGAGGTGCTTCATACGGGAATGGAAAGCTGGATTGGAACACACATATGTAGCACCAAGGTTGTCGCAAAAAATTTGTGGTTTGGCAGGAAGGTGAAGACGTAATTCCAACAGAAGATTACGAAGCCACATTACTTGGCAAGAGATCGCAACAAATCGATATTCCTTACAGAGAGGAACGGGCAATGGTTCGTTGACGTTTGGAGCTCCATGAGATGGGATTACCACCAAAATAGATAACATAGGCAGATGTGGAGGTTTTGGTGTCAGCATCGCCACCCCAGTCAGCATCACTGAAGGCCTGAAGTTGAAGGTGTGTCGGGCGATGAAGCTGAAGTCTAAAGTCATGAGTATGTTTGAGGTACCGAAGGGTACGTTTGAGCTGCTGAAAATGGAGTGCAGTAGGCTTATGCATGAACTGCGACAGTTTATTAACCGCAAAACTCAGGTCTGGTCGCGTGAGAGTAACATACTGTAGAGCACCTAAAATACTACGGTATAATTTACCATCAGCAGCAGCAGAACCATCATCAAGTTTTAACACAGCAGACGTGGATATCAGAGTTGAACAAGGATTGCAGTCAGCCATTTTAAACTTAATGAGTAAGTCATGAATGTATCGCTGCTGTGATAAGAATAAACCACTGGCATTTGGTATGAGTTCAACACCCAAAAAATAAGAAGGAGTGCCCAAATTTTTTAGAGAGAAGGCTTTGGAAATATCTGCAATAAAATTGTGAAGAGCCTTGGTCGAGTTCCCAGTTAGTAGCAAGTCATCGACATAAACCAGAAAATACATGACCACATCGTTGGAACGATAGATAAAAAGCGATGAGTCGCAGTGACAACTTAAAAAGCCATACTGAAGGAGATAGTTGCGTAACTCTTGATACCACGCCCGAGGAGCTTGTTTCAAACCATAGATAGCCTTACGACGCTTACAGACATGCTTCGGATAATCTGGATGAATAAACCCTGGTGGTTGCTACATGAAAACAGTGTCAGTAAGATGTCCCTGCAGGAAGGCATTATTAACATCCATCTAATGTAAGGCCCAAGAGTTGGCCAGTGCTAGAGATAATATCACTTTGATCGTCTGATGTCTTGCAACCGGAGAAAAGGTATCATTGTAGTCAATCCCATGACACTGACTATACCCTTTTGCTACAAGACGGGATTTCTAGCGAGAGATTGAGCCATTAGGATTTCTCTTCGTACGAAAAACCACATACAACCAATAACATTTTTGGCTTCTTCAGCTGGAACAAGGGACCAAGTGCCATTACGTATTAAAGCATCATACTCGGATAAAACCGATGTGCGCCAATGAGGTATATTAAGAGCCTGGGTGATAGTGTGGGGTTCATCAGTAACTGGTAAAGGGTGTTTGGTGATAGAAAAGGCTTTGGGTTTGACTATATTGTTTTTGGCGCGGGTAATCATTGGATGTGTGTTGCGTGGGGGATCAGGTTGGAGTGGTGAAGTAGGCAAGGGTGATGGGGTCTGGATATCACCATCAGGTACTAGTTGGGTTTGTGAATGGGTTGAAGAAGGAGGGGAATCAGCGGACGCGATCGATGTATGTTGTGCGGGAGATGCCACATGATCAACAGGTAGGAGTTAATGGGAAATAGGGTGAACCTGGGTTTGACTAGGATTGGAAGGTGACACAGTAGGTGATGGACATAATGACGTATAAGGAAATTGATCCTCAACAAAAACAACATGTCGGGAGACGTAGATTTTGTTTGTTTTCGGGTCAAGACATAGGTACCCAAACTGGGTAGAGGAGTAGCCAACAAAGATACACGGTGTTGAACGAGGGTGCAGTTTATCAGATGTATAGGGGCGCAGCCATGGAAAGCAAAGACAATCGAAAGAGTGTAAGAACTTATAATTTGGTGTTTGACGAAAAAGAGTTTCAAAAGGAGATTTCATGGCCAAAGTGGGAGTTGGTAAGCGATTGATAAGGTAGACAGCAGTGTGTGTCGCAAAGGACCAGAATCTGGAGGGTAAGTTACTATGATGGAGTAGTGCCCTGGCAGTCTCAAGAATGTGTCGATGACGACGTTCAGACATGCCATTTAACTCCGGAGTATGTGGTGGCGTTGTGAGGTGAGTAATACCATTTTGAGCAAGAAATGATTTGAGTTTAAGAAATTCACCGCCAATATCCATATACAAGGTCTTAATAGGAGTTTCAAAAAAAATTTCAACAACAGTTTTAAAAGCGACAAATGTAGAAAAAACATCTGATTTATGTTTCAATGGATAAAGCCATATGTATTTAGAAAAATGATCAACAAAGATAACATAGTAACGGAAACCATCAAAAGAAGGTGGAGCAGGACCCCAAACATCAGAAAATATTATTTCCAACGGTTTATTACTTTGCAAGGAAAGATTTGAAAATGGAAGACGGTGACTTTTGGCACATCGACACGACGTCTGAACGGAAAACTACGGAATCTGAAGCTAACTAATGACGCAACTGCAAATGAGTGAAGGTTTTAATCGAAGGATGACCCAAGATATGATGTAGGACTGGTGAACGAGGAACTCTAGCATGAAAGACAGTTGGTTTGGTGGACGAAAAACAGAGATCGTAAAGATCATTGTGGCATGAACCCGTGAGCAGCACCGCTTCCGTCCGAAGATCCTTCACCTGAAAATGATTGGGAAAAAATTCAATGGAGATGTGATTCTTGGTGCATAAACGTTTAATGGAAATTAAATTTTTATTAATGGTAGGCACATGTAAAGTGTTGTAAAAAACAAGCGGTTTAGAGTTGGTTCCCAGAGAGAAACTACCAGTGTTGGCAATGGGAAGTGCATATCCATCACCGACTTGCAAAGAGTCACGACCGCCATATGGGGAGTGTATAGACAAGTTCTGAAGATCATGGGTCACATGGTGAGTGGCACCCGAGTCAAGGATCCACTGTCCGGGAGTGCCAGCTGCAGAGGAAGCTGGAGAGATGCCGAAGTCTCAGATCAGATGCACCTGCCTGTTAGAAGTGTGGTGTCGCGTAGGCCGGCCATGGAGATCCCAGCAAGTCTTCACAGTGCGGCCAGGCCGGTCACAGTACTGGCAGATGTGAGAACTCTGCCCTGGGGATGAAGAGGAGACATAGTGAGGCGCTGAAGCTTGCCTGGGAGCCGATGACTTGCGCTGAGTATAGCGAGAAGAACGAGCATGCTGGTTCGAACGATGGCGGGTAACAATATGAGCACTCGAGGTGGGTATATCATCATCAAGCTTGGCCTGCCTTGCAAGAAATCGCTCAAAGTTTAGCAGTTTCTCATGAAGTTCAGTAAAGGCAATCGGTGTCTCTCGAGCACGTATAGCAGCACTAACCTCCTTAAAGTCGCTGGAGAGACCATTGAGTGTATGGATGACGAGATCAATGTCATCAATCGGCGTGCTCACAAGCGCAATTTCATCTGCAATACCTTTTATTTTCGTTAAATATTCAGACATAGAAACGGTACCTTTTCGAATGGAAATCAGTTTTTCCTTGAGAGACATGAGTCTCGAACGAGATTTGCCAGCAAAGGTTTTTTCAAGAAGGTCCCAAGCCTCCTTGGATGAAGTGACCGAAGCAAGTAGTGTTGCGTTTGTATCCGTAACAGTAGTCATGAGAGCATGGAGGACAAACTGGTCCTGTCGAATCCACAGAGGGAGATCGAGGCTGTCATGTGCTGGACGTGGAATAGAACCATTCACATAGCCTTTTACATTGTAACCAATAAGAAGAGCATTCACTTAAACTCTCCAAGCAGGATAGTTTGAACCTGTTAGTTTTTAGCCAGAGGCAAAACCTGTGTTAAAGACAACAAGATTTGGTGGCAACGTTGCATCTGAAGAGGTTGTTGCCATAGAAGAAGCACTGTCAAGGGCTATCAGAAACGTGAATACAGAAACAGACAAAAATGGGTGCTAACTAAGCACAAAACGACGGACAACAATGAAAAAAAAATTGCTTTGCTGTTAGGCTATGGCTTTGATACCATAAAGAGGATCAATGAATCGTGTGTATTACGTTATGGCTACAGATATATATACACATAATACAAGTATAGGATATGGACGAATCTGCTGAAGATACCTAAGATCAAGGACATTCATAACTATCGTATCTGTTTATACACGTTACATTTGACTTATTCCTATTATTGTGGCTGCGAATAAAAGACAGCAAAAGAAGGTGACTTTATATGGGGTTTAAAAGGACTGTCATCCATTTAGAGTTGAAAAGTGACGAGTCCAGATCACCTGTCGAAGACTACTCTGGTTTATTCTGTCTAATAAACCAACGGCGTCGTTTTCTTCACAAATATTGCAAAGGCCCTCTTAAATGCACAGATGCCTGTGGGACCCACCCACAGGCGCCGTTTGCTCCAAGCTAGTTTTGCAATTTACGCCGACTTTGAGTCCAGATGATGAAGCTTTGCAACTTACAATTTGTTCTACTGTCCTTGAAAACGGCGTTTAGTATTAATATTATTTATGTGGTTTTCTTAAATCGATTTTTGCTTATTCTTAAAATAATAAGGATAAATATTATACCACTAGTATTATTATTAGTATTATTATTATTTCTATTCTTATTCTTATTCTTTTAATTTTGAACAAATTATATATGGGTTATTCTTATATTTATCCTTATTATATATTGGATATTATCATCATCATCATCATTATTATTATTATTATTATTATTATTATTATTATTATTATTATTATTATTATTATTATTATTATTATTATTATTATTATTATTATTATTATTATCATTTCTTATTAATAATAATGTTAATTTTATTTATTATTATTATTATTATTCGTAAATTAACTAATTAATTTTATTTCTATTATTATAATTATTGTTAAATATTATTATTAAATTTATTGCAGTATTTATTAAATTTATTATTATTATTATTATTACTAAATTTTACTTCTTATTATTATTATTATTATTATTATTATTATTATTACTATTATTATTATTATTATTATTATCAATCATAAATTTACTAATTAATTTTAGTTCTATTATTATAATTACTGTTAAATATTATTATTAAATTTATTGTGCAGTATTTAAAGATTTATTATTATTATTATTATTAAATTCCTTATTAATATTATTACTGTTATTTTGATTTTAGTATTATTCTTATTATTAATAAATTATTTATTTATTAATAATATCGGGTTTAATAGTTTATTAAATAATGTTATTTATGAATTTATTATAATAATGATAATAATAATAGTTATAATTGTAATAATTTTATGATTATTCTAATAGTTTATTAAATAATGTTATTTAATAATTTATAATATTATTAAATATTATTTATTATTTAAATAAATAATATATATTTATTATTATTTTCACTAGGCGAGGATCTCTACCGAGGATCTCGCCCTAGTGAAATGGCATAATATTTAATAATATTATAAATTATTAAATAATATTTAATAATATTATAAATTATTAAATAACATTAAATCATTAAACTTTACAATTATAACTATTATTATTATTATTATTATAAATCCATAAATAAATATTTATAAATTAAACCCGATGTTATTAATAAATAAATAATTTATTAATAATAAGAATAATAGTAAGTAGATAATTAATAATTAAATCCCATTTTAAATAGTTAAATTAATTAATTGTAAATGGCCATTTAGTTTTTTATTACTAATAAATACATATTATCTAAAAATTATGATAATTATAATTTCCTTATAATTTGTTTTTAAGAAATTATTTTATGTATTATTATAAGTTCTACTTACTATTATTATTATTATTATTATTATTAACTTATTAATTAATTAATTATATTAAATAATATCATTAAATTCCTTATTATTATTAATTTTGTTCTTAATAATAATAAGGATAAAAATATATGATTATTTTGTTATATAAAGCCATTTGAGAATACTTGCAAATAAATAAATAAATACACTTAATAATAATAATAATAGTAATAGTAATATTAATTATAATCATATTTAATATTAATAAGAAATTTAATAATTATAATTATAATAAATTTAATAAATAATCTACAGTAAATTTAATAATAAACAGAAGAAATTTAATAATAATATTTAGCAAGAATTATAATAATATAAATAAAATTAGTTAACAAATTTACGATAATAAGAATAATAATAATAAATATAATAATAATAACAATAACAATAAATAATTAAATAAATACACTTTATAATAATAAGGAATTTAATAATGTTATGAATAATAATAAACATTTTAATAATAATAATAAGGAATTCAATATTAATAATAAAATTATTATTATACAAGATTTATAATAAAAAATAAAAGAATAATTAAATTAATCATAATAATAAAGTTAATCATAATAAGAAGAAAATTACTAATTATAACAAATTTCATAATAATAATAGAAATTAAAATAATAAATTTAATAATCATAACTAATATTATAATTATAATTATTAGATTTCTTATTAATATTAAATATGATTATAATTAATATTACTATTACTATTATTATTATTATTAAGTGTATTTTTTATTTATTTGCCAAGATTCTCAAATGGCTTTATATAACAAAAATAATCATATATTTTTATCCTTATTATTATTAAGAACAAAATTAATAATAATAAGGCATTTAATGATATTATTTAATATAATTAATTAATTAATAAGTTAATAATAATAATAATAATAATAGTAAGTAGAACTTATAATAATACATAAAATAATTTCTTAAAAACAAATTATAAGGAAATTATAATTATCATAATTTTAGATAATATGTATTTATTAGTAATAAAAAACTAAATGTCCATTTACAATTAATTAATTTAACTATTTAAAATGAGATTTAATTATTAATTCTCTACTTACTATTATTCTTATTATTAATAAATTATTTATTTATTAATAACATCGGGTTTAATTTATAAATATTCATTTATGGATTTATAATAATAATAATAATAATAGTTATAATTGTAAAGTTTTATGATTTAATATTATTTAATAATTTATAATATTATTAAATATTATGCCATTTCACTAGGTGAGATCCTCGCCTAGTAAATGGCAAATGGCCATTTGCAATATGGCCATTTCATCAGGGCGAGATGGCAAATGGGTCATTTGCAAATAATAATAAATATATATTATTTATTTAAATAATAAATAATATTTAATAATATTATAAATTATTAAATAACATTATTTAATAAACTATTAGAATAATCATAAAACTATTACAATTATAACTATTATTATTATCATTATTATAATAAATTCATAAATAACATTATTTAATAAACTATTAAACCCGATATTATTAATAAATAAATAATTTATTAATAATAAGAATAATACTAAAATCAAAATAACAGAATAATATTAATAAGGAATTTAATAATAATAATAATAATAAATTTTAAATACTGCATAATAAATTTAATAATAATATTTAACAGTAATTATAATAATAGAACTAAAATTAATTAGTAAATTTATGATTGATAATAATAATAATAATAATAGTAATAATAATAATAAGAAGAAAAATTTAGTAATAATAATAATAATAATAAATTTAATAAATACTCAGTAATAAATTTAATAATAATATTTAACAATAATTATAATAATAGAAATAAAATTAATTAGTTAATTTACGAATAATAATAATAATAAATAAATAAAATTAACATTATTATTAATAAGAAATAATAATAATAATAATAATAATAATAATGATAATATCCAATATATAATAAGGATAAATATAACAATAACCCATATATAATTTGTTCAAAATTATAAGAATAAGAATAAGAATCGAAATAATAATAATAATACTAATAATAATACTAGTGGTATAATATTTATCCTTATTATTTTAAGAATAAGCAAAAAATCAGATTTAAGAAAAGCCACATAAATAATATTAATACTAAACGCCATTTTCAAAGACAGTAGAACAAATTGTAAGTTGCAAAGCTTCATCATCTGGACTCAAAGTCGGCGTAAATTGCAAAACTAACTTTGAGCAAATAGCTCCCACAGGCATCGGTGCATTTAAGAATAATACTAAAAATCCCACAGGTTGATGTGATAAGACCGTTAATTTGCTAAGCCAATGAATGGACGAACATAACTGTGTATCCATAAAGCGAAATGGTATTGGAACCAATAACAAATATTACAAAGAAAGAAAAAACAGATAATGAACGTCAACAACCTTACTAATGGTACTAGCTTGCACTTGGAAGCAGTAATAGAAAAAGGGACATAGATATCAAAAGATAATGAACGTCAACAACCTTAGCAGTAATAGAAAAAGGGACATATATATCAAAAGATAATGAACGTCAACAGCAGTAATAGTAAAAGGGACATATCAAAAGATAATGAACGTCAACAACCTTAATAATAGTCCTAGCTTGCACTTGGAAGCAGTAATAGAAAAAGGGCCCATATCATATCACATCTGCACTTTAAATAGGATGATGGTTTTGTAATGTGAAGGTAGGCAGCGACCGAGCTAACGAGTCATGGGACATACACGTGGGCGAGGTGTCAATCAGTGAAGGTAAAGGAGTGGGTGTTTTTATTTTATTTTATTTATAATATTAATATATTAATAAATTTATTAAAAGTGAAAAGACAAAGTGGACCCTACTTCTACCCTGCAAGATGCCACTGCATGGAGCTCCACATCATGGTAAAGCGGCCAACATGGCACGCTAAACCCTTGCCACGCCCGAATGCCTCACGAAGCATTACATAATCAATCGACGGGGGCCTCCTCTCTTTTATTTTTTTATTGGGAAGGCCAACAGATAGGTGTTACTTCGTTCTTAAAAAATTGTGCGGATAAAAATAAGTAAAAACATAGTAATCGGAATGTATCTATGCTGACAAAGTCTTGATAGTTATCTTAGTGTTAGTAGTGTGTCTTAGGCCAACGAATATTTGTGATTCATGTATTAATATTATGACTTGTTAATAATATATTATGAGATATTCCTTTCATATATGCATGTATGAAATTATGTAATGTGATTTACATTTCATGAATGGTAATAGACTTATGTCATCAAGTATGTGACTTGATAGTAAAACCATAAGCGTTATAACACTATTCTAGAAAGTCCCTGGTCAATCATTATTGGTGAAACAATAATGAATTAAGACTAGTATGTGTTCTGATTGATGATCACGTTTTACTGATCATGGATATGAGATATCAAATCAGAAACATAGATATATGTTGGAGAACATATATTGGACCGACCCACATAAAGAATACTACATGGTTTCATGTCATTAGTGATTCTTAATATAGTTTGACTTTAGTCCTTTGACCTGAAGTCGTCATGGTTTCCTACATGAGGAATTCGGTGTTTTGATATTAGACTAAGTTATTTTTAACCGAATAACACATAGTCTTATGTTGGACATCAAATGAATCATGCGGAGGGATGTGAATGATGTAGATGGGATTTGTACCTCTCTTAAATGAGAGAGATATCATTTGGGCCTCTTGACAAGTGTGACTGAAGAAATGCATGGCCGTGCTCAAATGAATTGATGAAGAGTCATCAATGTCATTTGTTATAATCAATCAACTTGGGGATCAAGAAACTATGATTAATCAAAGGTTGACATGTACCATGCCTTGTGATTAATCTTGATATCGTGTTACAAAGGATCGAGCCTATAACCATGGTTACGAGTTAAATCGGATTATCGATCCTCATTTGATTTGGGTAGTCATAATGTCTTGCTAGAGACCGCTTATGACTTATGGGCCTGAAGTGTGATCAAGCTCATTGCCAACATCAAATGAGCTCTGAGTCGCACACAAAAGAGTTATGTGATCCGGACTTATTCTCTTGGGCCTAATTTATTAGGTATTGAATAAATATATTTAGATATATTTATTGGGCTAGATTGAATTAAGTTGTCGGGCTTTTATTATATATGATATAATGGGCCGAAACTTAATGGGACCTAAATGGGATTAGGGTTTCTCTATAAATAGAGAAGCTTAGGTCTCATTAGGTTAACGACACAATTGTCAGGAAACCCTAGCCGCCATCCAAGAGAAAGATCGTGCGGCGTTCAGAAAGGTTTTCAGGACGTGCTAGCACACTACAGCCGTAGCTCGGATCGTGCATGCTCATGTGGATACCGGTAGAGGGTATTAGCGATTTGCAGTGTCTTGGAATCCGAAAAAGAAGCAATCCACCCACGAAAATAAGGTATTTTCGTTAATCCTTCATGTTTTCGATTATACGTGATATTCTTGTATGGTCTTTTCCGCAACGTATTGTGAATACTCGGACCGTACGCGATCCTACAGTGGTATCAGAGCAAGGTTTAATCGTTAATCTTGGATTTAGAGGCTTGATTATTGTTGTTGATTTGTGTTTAATGATTCGGGAAAGAACAAATAACACTGGTGAATGTTTTTTGTTAAAGTTTGGAACTTGTTTCCCGATGCTATTTTGGAAATTGTTTCCCAAAGGCTTGAAATTGTTTCTGTCTGATTTGTTTTAATCGTTTATGTATTGATCTGGAAATTTCATTCTATACGCATATACGGTGATTAATGGGTTTCTGAAATCCTTGTTATTCAAAGGCATGTTTTGTTGTCCTTCCGAAATTGTTTCTCAATCGCCGCATACATGTTTTCGATTATACATGTTTTCGGGGTTTCTCTGTTTTAGGTTTATGCATGCGATCTGATTTGATTTTTCATATGCTTCTGCGTGTATAAATCTGGAAATCAAATTCTTAGAGTTTATTTATTCAAATCCCTAATTTTCTAACCCTAATTTGCGACGTTTGATTTCTGTAATGTCTTGTGTTTTGGATGAATCACATACTTGTGTTTCTGGAAATTGTTTCCAGATTGTTGTAGACGTTCCTTTTGTGCTATCTGCGTTTTCCCCTCCTTTTAAATTTTATGGCTTTTCCTCCATGGATCTGCGTTTTCTCCCCTCCCTTGTGTATTCTTTATGGATTCTGGAAAATCGATGGGTGAGTAACACCCATCGACAAGCGACGCGACACCATCGTTAGATGATGGTGTCGCCGGCGGCGATGGCGTCTCCGGTGACGCCATGGGCTGCGAAAACCGTCGGTTGGAGACCCGATGGTTGAAACTTTTCGTTTTTCCTTGGAGACCCGACATGCGTAGGATCGTGGAAGGATTGGTATGGAAAACGTGGGAGAAACCGAAAAAAACCAGAAGAAAAAAGGAGAGAAATCGTGGAGAGAGGAGGCAGCTTGGGGAAGACGACAGGCGCGTGTCCCACACGCGCCTGCGCCTTCCAGGAGCATGGACACGCTCCACGCGTGTCAGCACCGCACGCGCCAGACGCTGTCCCACATGCGCCTGCGTCTTTCAGGAGCGTGGACACGCTTCACGTGTCGTCATTGGCGCGTCGGTGCACGCCTGCACGCGCCCGCCCCCTTCGATTTTAATTTTTTTAAAAAAGATGTTTTTAAAATTTTTTTAAAAAACCCTAATTTATCTTTTATTAATTTAATAGAGATTAAATTAATAAATACTCCTAATAAAATAAAAGGGTGTTTTATTAAATTTGAAAATTGTTTTCAAGGGATTATTTATTAGGAAAGGGTTTTGGAATTTAATTTATTTTTTCAAGAGTTGAATTATTAAATTAAATTTATTTTTCAAATCAAGAATTAGAATCAAGCCAAGGTTGTAACAAGCGTTTTGTAATCTTCCATAATTCTTTACAGGATTAATAACCTTCATAATGTACTAAGAACGACCCTCTTCATAATTTTAAGTTTATATGCCTTCTATAAATCTTTACCAATGTTTATCTCTAGATTATCCTTATGTGGGTTTTTGCCAAAGCAAGGCATGTAGGGATCATCTAGGGAAGACATTTGAATAATGATGCTATTCATAGGTAAAGTATGGTTAAACTTAACTAAGCTATCAAAACGGTTTTGGGCTTAGGGCATAAGATTGGGTTTTTACATACATGCAGTACATAAGATGTATTTTAACATAAGCCCATCAAGAATTACATGTGATGTAATTGAAAGAGTTTTCACCTAAATAACTAAGTCTTGAGTGTTAAGCCAAAGCTTTCTTAGGACTTAGTGAAATATGGATCTTGTCTCTCCAATTTTTCAATTGAGGGTTATTTTTTTGAGTGGGAGCTAATATCTCATAATAATAAGAATTTTGACCCTTATTGCATAATTTTTTTAGATTATGGCTACTCCATCCACAAACCTTTCTA
Organism: Erythroxylum novogranatense; assembly: GCA_029891385.1. NCBI lineage: Eukaryota > Viridiplantae > Streptophyta > Magnoliopsida > Malpighiales > Erythroxylaceae > Erythroxylum > Erythroxylum novogranatense. The sequence goes on from CM057231.1 coordinate 56,542,550, forward strand.
TGCGATCTATCCTAGAGAAAGAAAATTTTAATGGAACAAATTTCCTAGATTGGTATAGGAACTCGAGAATTGTTCTCAAGCAAGAAAGAAAGGCTTTCAAGAAGAAGGGCACAACAAAGGACAAAGGTAAAGTACCTAAGTCCAAGCCCAAGCCCAAAGCTAAGACTAAGGCACCCAAGGAGGGTTTTGCTTCCATTGCAATGAAACTGGTCATTGGAAAAGGAACTGCAAACTCTATTTGGAAGAGCTGAAAGAGAAGAAGAATAGTGCGACTATTTCTTCAGGTATGTTTGTTATAGAAATCAATTTTACTCCTTCTGCATCTTGGGTATTAGATACCGGAGCTGCAACTCACATTTGTACTAATGTGCAAAGTCTAAGAAGGACTAGAAGATTGATGTCTGGTGAGATCGACCTGCGCGTGGGAAATGGAGCAAGAGTTGCTGCTTTATCCGTGGGGACTTATGATCTTATTTTGCCTACTGGGCTCATTTTGGAACTCAAGAATTGTTATTATGTACCTACTATGAGTAGGAACAATATTTCTTTTACTTGTTTAGAGAATGATGGATTTAAATTTTCTATTGAGAATAGAAGTATTTCCATTTATAAGAATGACATTTTATACGGCATTCATGGCGTCAATTAAATGGCATTTATACTCTGACACGAGTTTGTTACAAATGAGCCCATCTATAACATAAATACCAAGAAGTTTAAATCTAACGATTTGAACCCAACCTATCTCCGCATTGTCGCTAGGCCACGTAAATGAAAAACGCATTTCAAAACTCCATCAAGATGGATACATTGATTCTTTTGAATCTTTTGACACGTGTGATTCTTGTTTACTAGGTAAGATGACAAAGGCCCCCTTCACAGGTAAAGGGGAAAGGGCCAATGAGCTATTGGGACTTATACATACCGATGTATGCGGTCCTTTTAGCACATCAGCGAGAGGAGGTTATTTGTATTTCATTACTTTTACAGATGACTTCAATAGATATGGGTATGTCTATTTAATGAAGTACAAAATCAGTTTGGCAAGAATATTAAAATCCTTCGATCTGATCGAGGAGGTGAATATTTAAGCCAAGAGTTTGATGATTATCTTAAGGATTGTGGAATCGTTTCACAATTGACTCCTCCAGGAACTCCTCAATGGAATGGTATTTCTGAAAGGAGAAATCGAACTCGATTAGATATGGTTCGATCAATGATGAGTCAAACTGATCTTCCAAAATACTTATGGGGCTATGCTTTAGAAACCGCAGCATTCATATTGAACCGTATTCCTTCAAAGGTTGTAGAAAAGACACATTATGAGATGTGGACTGGGAAGCGTCCCAATTTATCTTTTCTAAAGATTTGGGGTTGTGAGGCTTATGTGAAGCGTCCAATTGCTGACAAGTTGGCACCCAAATATGAAAAATGTTATTTTGTGGGATATCCTAAGGAAACTAAAGGATATTACTTTTACATCCCATCAGAGAACAAAGTGTTTGTTGCTCGAAATGGTTTCTTCTCAGAGAAGGAATTTGTTTCTAAAGGAAACAGTGGGAGTAAAGTACAACTCGAAGAAATTCAAGTTTCAAAAAATGACATTGAGCCTGAAAATGAGATTGAAGCGAGCTCACAAGTTGTTGATGAGCAGTCTTCAACAACACAAGGCCTACGTAGATCTGATAGGATTCATCATGAGCCCAAGAGATATGGATTTCTCATTACTGATGATGATAATGTGATGGTCATCGATCATAATGAGCCCACAACCTATCAAGAAGCTATGGAAAGTCCAGAATATGCTAAATGGTTAGAGGCCATGAAAGCAGAGATGCAATCCATGTATGACAATCAAGTTTGGACTTTGATTGATCCATCTGATGGCTTGAAGACCATTTGATGCAAATGGGTTTTCAAAAAGAAACTCGACATGGATGGAAATGTGCACACTTATAAAGCAAGACTTATTGCTAAAGGTTATCGACAAGTTCATGGAATTGATTATGATGAGACATTTTCTCCAGTGGTCATGATCAAATCCATTAGAATTCTTGTTGCCATAGCTGCATACTATGATTATGAGATATGGCAAATGGATGTCAAAACCGCTTTCTTTAATGGAAACTTACTTGAGGATGTATATATGATACAGCCTGAGGGTTTTGTCCATCCTAAGAATTCGGGAAAGGTGTGCAAGCTTCAAAGATCCATTTATGGATTGAAGCAAGCATCAAGAAGTTGGAATCTTCGTTTTGATGAAGTTGTCAAAGAGTTTGGATTCATCAAGAATGAAGATAAACCTTGTGTTTACAAAAAGGTTACTGGGAGTGCTGTTGTCTTTTTAGCTTTATATGTTGATGACATATTGCTCATTGGAAACGATATTCCGACCTTACAGAGTGTCAAGATTTGGTTAAGGAAACGTTTCTTAATGAAAGACTTAGGTGAGGCTGCCTATATTTTAGGCATTAAGATCTATAGAGATAGATCAAGAAAGCTTATAGGTCTAAGTCAGAGTACATACATAGATAAGGTACTGAAAAGGTTCAGTATGCAAGATTCCAAGAGAGGATTCTTACCTATGTCACATGGAATCAAGTTTTCTAAGAAGGATTGTCCTACTTCAGGTAAAGAGCTTGAGTGCATGAGTAAGATTCCATATGCATCTGCAATTGGATCTATCATGTATGCCATGTTATGTACTCGACCAGATGTCTCATATTCTTTGAGCATAACAAGTAGATACCAATCTAATTATGGTGAGAGTCACTGGATAGCAGTTAAGAATATCCTTAAGTACTTGAGAAGAACTAAGGATATGTTCCTAGTCTATGGAGGACTTGAAGGAGAGCTCGTTATAAATGGTTACACTGATGCTGGTTTTCAGTCCGACATAGATGATTTTAGATCGCAATCAGGTTTTGTGTTCTGTTTGAATGGAGGTGCAGTGAGTTGGAAAAGTTCAAAGCAAGACACTGTTGTTGATTCTACAACTGAAGCTGAGTACATTGCTGCCTCGGATGCAGCTAAGGAAGCTGTATGGATCAGGAAGTTCATTACTGAGCTTGGAGTTGTTCTTAGCATTGCAAGTCCTATAGACCTTTATTGTGATAATAATGGGGCTATAGCATAGGCTAAGGAACCAAACTCACATCATAGATCCAAACACATACTCAGACGTTTCCATCTGATTAGAGAGATCATTGGGAGAGGAGACGTGAAGATATGCAAAGTGGGCACAGATGACAACATTGCCGATCCACTTACTAAGCATCTTCCACAGCCTAAACATGAGAGTCATACGAGGTCTATGGGTATTAGATATCTGACCGATTAGGCCTAGTGCAAGTGGGAGATTGTTAGTAGTGTGCCTTAGGCCAATGGATATTTGTGATTCATGTATTAACATTATGACTTGTTAATAATATATTATGAGGTATTCCTTTCATATATGCATGTATGAAATTATGTAATGTGATTTACATTCCATGAATGGTATTAGACTTATGTCATCAAGTATGTGACTTGATAGTAAAATCATAAGCGTTATAACACTATTCTAGACAGTCCCTGGTCGATCATTATTGGTGGAACAATAATGAATTAAGACTAGTATGTGTTCTGATTGATGATCACGTTTTACTGATCATGGATATGAGATATCAAATCAGAAACATAGATATATGTTAGAGAACATATATTGGACCGACCCACATAAAGAATACTACATGATTTCATGTCATTAGTGATTCTTAATATGGTTTGACTTTAGTCCTTTGACCTGAAGTCATCATGGTTCCCTACATGAGGAATTCGGTGTTTTGATATTAGACTAAGTTATTTTTAACCGAATAACAAATAGTCTTATGTTGGACATCAAATGAATCATGCGGAGGGATGTGAATGACGTAGATGTGATTTGTACCTCTCTTAAATGAGAGAGATATCATTTGGGCCTCTTGACAAGTGTGATTGAAGAAATGCATGGCCGTGCTCAAATGAATTGATGAAGAGTCATCAATGTCATTTGTTATAATCACCAACTTGGGATCAAGAAACTATGATTAATCAAAGGTTGACATGTACTATGCCTTGTGATTAATCTTGATATCGTGTTACAAAAGGACCGAGCCTATAACCATGGTTACTGAGTTAAATCGGATTATCGATCCTCATTTGATTTGGGTAGTCATAATGTCTTGCTAGAGGTCGCTTATGACTTATGGGCCTCAAGTGTGATCGCCCATTGCCAACATCAAATGAGCCTCTGTGTCGCATACAAAGAGTTATGTGATCTGAGCTTATTCTCTTGGGCCTAATTTATTAGGTATTGAATAAATATATTTAGATATATTTATTGAGCTAGATTGAATTAAGTTGTCGGGTTTTTATTATATATGATATAATGGGCCGAAACTTAATGGGGCCTAAATGAGATTAAGGTTTCTCTATAAATAGAGAAGCTTAGGTCTCATTAGGTTAACGACACAATTGTCAGGAAACCCTAGCCGCCATCCAAGAGAAAGATCGTGCGGCGTTCAGAAAGGTTTTCAGGACGTGCTAGCACACTACAATCGCTGTCCGGATTGTGCATGCTCGTGTGGATACTGGTAGAGGGCATTAGCGATTTGCAGTGTCTTGGAATCCGAAAAAGAAGCAATCCACCCACGAAAATAAGGTATTTTTGTTAATCCTTCGTGTTTTCGATTATACGTGATGTTCTTGTATGGTCTTTTCCGCAACGTATTGTGAATATTCGGACCGTACGCGATCCAACACTTAGGGCTAAAGCTATCCCATTATTACTGTAATTGATTTTAGCCAAATTCAAATCAATCTTTTCATGGAGTAATTAGAAACAGAGGGAGAGGTATAATGTGACAATGTATACGACAAATTGAGTTCAACTGTTCCCGACAAATAAGATATGTCGTTATCCCATTGAAAGCCTTTCCACAATGAGGTTTGTATCATTTTGATTTGATACATTTTACAACGTAACCGCATCTTAATTTAGTTAATTTAATTTTATAACTTTATTGACAAAAACTCGACTTTCATGTAAAAGATTAAATACATAATAATCTTCCAAGTACAAATGTTTTCTTCACATTGCCAATTTCTTTACATTTTCTGTCCTTAAACACAATATAATCACAAATCGGAGTTAAGGAAAATACATACACAAAGCTTTGCAACTGGCACTAAAAACGTGGATGAATTTAAGGAATTGGCACATATTTTTATTGAAATAAATAAATTTATAAATGTTCAATTTGATTTACAGATTTATCTTATTTTTTAGTTTATTTAACATTATTGTGCGTGGAAATGATTACATTACAATAAAAAAAAAAGAAAAAGAAAATGAAATGAGAAGTCCGTTTACCGTTAGGTGCATTTTCTTTCTGCACTATAAAAATGCAACCAACCAAGCTGCATAATTAAACTTGCGGGGCCTAGTTTTAATCATTTAAAAATTCCAAAATTGTATTAATTTGGAAATTAAGATTTAGGGTGCTTGTGCCAGCTGCCAAATCAAGATAACATCATCGTCCGATGTTCGTGGCATCTCGCCCAGTGTTGAGTTTAACGATGTAATGTTCAATTTTTCTTTGTATTTCTCTTCTGAATGCATTTTGCACGTATATCGGACTTCAATATATTTTTCTTTTACATTTATAACAACAAAATTGGCGAGACAAAGAGAGAAGGAGAGCAGTTACAGGTCTGATGGTCGCCTACAACGCCTGCATTATTTAGTTTCTATCTCTCATTTTCCCTAGCCGTCGGAGCCACGCTTAAGTAACATCCATTTTCGGATTAGTGAAGCGTACACAGGAAAATTAAGGAGATCAGTTACTCAAGGTGACATTAAGGAAAAGTAAATGCAGAGACAATTTCAGTTGCAAAAAGATGGTTCATTTTTAGTAGCAAAAAAATGATTCATTCAATTCAGGTCCCAACTTCTTCTAGCTCTTTCATTGATTATTACTTGGCTTCTATTTACTAAAAGTGTTTCCCTATCCAATGAATAAGCTTACGAGCTAACAAGTTCTTTTGTATTTCAATTTTTCTATGTATACAATGGTTCCTTTCCCTCCATATCATATAAACATAGTAGGAAAAAAACAATTCCAAGTATAGTAGAGTCTGATTTTGATCTTTTGGATAGGTTATATACCCATTCAACTATTTGAGGCCATTAATCCTCATCAAAGAGACACATCAACTTATGTTGAATTTTTGACCATATGTAGTTAATATATGGACATTTGAAAAACAAATGAGACGTTGATTCTAGTCCAGCCTTGCATAAGACACATAGGGGATACAAGCTGGAGTTACATCTATCTTTAGTCCAAAGCCTACATAGTTCAAGTTGGAGTTACATCTATCACTACAAGAAAAATGTGGATTAGCGACGGAAATTTAGCAACAGAATAATTACCGTTGGCAATTAGCGACGAAAAGCATATTTCCGTCGCTAAAATTGAGTGATTTAGCGACGGTACTACTATTCGTCGCTAAATTTGGAGGAAATTCATCGCGGCAAAATTAACAACGGAAACTAGCGACGGAAAAATATGGTCGTTGGTAATCACTACAATTTAGCAACGAAAAATTAGCGACGGAAAATATACCGTTGGTAATTAGCGACGGAACGCGTATTTCCGTCGCTAAAATTGAGTGATTTAGCGACGGTATTATTATTCGTCGCTAAATTTGAAGGGAATTCGTCGCAGCAAAATTAGCAACGGAATTTAGCGACGGAAAAATTCCGTTGCTAAATATGGAGTGAGTTTTTGGCGGAATAAAAAATTGAGTTTATCTACGGAGTGATTTAGCGACGGAAATTTCGTTCCGTCGGTAAAAAAGCGGGAATTTTTGGCGGAATTAAAATTTTTTAGTTTACCTACGGAATTAAATTCCGTCGGGAAATATGATTTAGCGACGGAAGTTTTCGTTCCGTCGGTAAAAAGGGAATTTTTGGCGGAATTAAAATTTTTTGAAATATGATTTAGCGACGGAAGTTTTCGTTCAAATCGGTAAAAGGCGGAAATTTTTATGAATTAAAATTTTGAATTTACCTACGGACATTTCGCCGGTAATTCCGTCGGTAAATTCTTTATAAATTCCGACATCTCCCTCCCACTTATGTCTTCTTCTTCCTTTCTTCTTCTTCCTTCTCCCTGTGTCTCCTCTTCGGTTTTCTTGGAGCTCATGTCTCTATCAGGACTTCTTTTACGCTTCGTCGGCGTTGTCTTCTCCAACCATTGTCATCATGTCCTTTTGTGGAGGTATTTTTGCAACCATCGTTGTGTTTTTCAGATATTGGATGAAAGTTAATTTGAGTGTTTATTACTTTCATTTATTTGTATATTTTGTTATTGAAAATAACTTTAAGGTATAAATATTAGTGATAGAAGAGACAAGACGCAATTTTAGTTGTGATATTGAGATAAATTTCTGATACATGTAAGATGTTTGATGAAATGTTTGTTCTTTAAAAAAATAATTTCAGTTCTTTATTTTCGGATCTTTTTTAGTATGAATTTCATTATTTGAATTCTTTTACTTGAAATAATGAAGTTATCTTCAAGGTAGCTTTTACAGAAACTAAACATTTTGCAGGTACAATTTAAAAAATTGTTTTCAGCAAATTTACCGACGGAAAGTCAATTCCGTTGGTAATTTTCTGACTGAAAAATTTTTATTTTATACCGTCGGTAATTCCGTAGATAAATTTACAGACGGAATAATTTCCGTCGGTAATTCCGTAGATAAATTAACGACGGAATAATTTCCGTCGGTAATTTCGTAGATAAATTTACAGACGGAATAATTTCCGTCGGTAAATTTACCTACGGCTGTATCTCCGACAACTTTTTTCGTCAGTAAATTCCGTTGCTAAATAAGGTTACCGACGGAATATATCCATATTCCGTCGGTAATTTCCGTCGCTAAACTTCATTTTTCTTGTAGTGTATCTTTAGTCTAAAGTCTATAAAATATTACTAACCAATATGTAGCAGATGCCTTAGGTACTATAGCACAACAATTTCAACCAAGGGCATAACTAGCACAAGGAGCCCATTCTTCTAGTTTATGTAATTCTATGGAAGAATTGATAAAAACTCTTACTACTAACAATCTCCAATTTCAACAGAACCTACAACAACAACAACAACAGTTCCAACAAGAGAACAAATCGAGCGTACAGAATTTGGAAAATCAAATGGGTTAGATGGTAGTGAGGATAAATTGCATCGAATCTTAAATTAGATGAAAGCTACCGTCACAACCTGAGGTGAACCCGAAGAATGTCAATGCCATAACCCTAAAGAGAAGAAAGGAGATTGAGAGTCCCAAAAAACTCCACCAAAGATTGCTACCGAGGAAGAGATTGAGAAGGAATTGGGAAAGGAAGAAAATCTATCATCAAGTACGAAGGTAAATTTCGAAAGCCCCAATATTATTAAAAGTAACCCTCTACCTTTTTCCGAGCAGATTGACAAAACCAAACAAAGAGTAGAAGGACAAGGAGATATTGGAGACTCTTTGAAAGGTGGAAGTCAATATACCTTTTCTCGAGGCAATTAAACAAGTACCAAGGTATGCAAATTCCTCAATGAACTATGTACATATAAGAGTAAACTGAGGGGTGATGAGAAAGTGATGATATGTGAGAATGTGACAGCGGTATTTAGAAAGAAGATGCCTCCAAAATGCCAAGATCCAGGTATGTTTACTAGTCATTGAAAAATTGGTAATACTGTGATCAATAGAGCTATCTTGGATTTGTGTGCTTCTATTAGTATGATGCCTCATTTGATTTGTGCTTTTTTGAATTTGGGCCCATTGAAACAAATGAATGTAATCATACAACTAACTAACCACACTAATGTTTATCCTGATGGTGTGGTTAAGGATGTTTTAGCGTAGGTGAATAAATTAGTGTTTCTTGTAGATTTTTATATTATGGATATGAATGATGAAAACTCATGTAATTTTTATGTCATGAAACATCCTCCTGATGATCATTATGTTTTTGTTGTTGAATTGATTGACCCTTTGGTGCAAGAAATGTTTAAATTAAGTTACATGAATCATTTGGAAACTGTTTTAACTAAGGATATGGAAATAAAAGCCAACACTGATGTTGAGATGAAAGAAGAGCACTTATGGACATCATAACTACCTTTGCTTCATTGGAAAAGTCTCCAAAAAAGTATGGTTTGGCTTCTATATAACCACCTAACGCTATCAAAAGTTGTTACCTTTTAATGTGTAGGCACTAGAATTAGAATTGAAGCCACTCCCTAAACATCTGAAGTATGCCTATTTAGGAGATAAGCAGACTCTCTCAGTGATCATTTCAGCAGAGTTGACTTCAAATCAAAAGGAGAGGCTAGTTCGAATGCTGAGAGAGCATAAGTCCAAGGGATAAGTGTTCTAAAGACATTAGGATGATGGAATATGCTTGATCATGCTTAAGCTGATATTGACCCTAGAATTGGACCTTACTATATTTAACACTTTTCTTATTTTTGATTGCTTGTCTTAATTTGTTTTGATAGTTTACTTTTATTTTAATTTCTAAATTGCTTAAAAATCCAAAAGCCCCCTTATATTTTCCTTACATCGATTAATTTTGTCACGAAAATTAATCGAACATTCCCTATGGATTCGATCACGATTAATTTTAGAATGCAGAGTTACGTAAATTTTACAGTGCACTTGACACACGCTATTATTCATCTAACCTGATTACTAACTGGACATTTAATTACATATGATCGAATACAAAATCAAACATAAGTTGAAAGAAAGATGAAATGAAGATAATAGTTTCATGATTCTAAGTCTCCCTGATTGTCTTTAATCGAATGTTCTTATGATTTAAAGGCTTGATCTTGTATTCTGATGGATATTTTGATGATTTCTTTGTGTTTCCCATTTCTCTGGACCAAAATCATCCCTTCTATACATTCTTCATGTCTAGAAATAGCCTATCGAAGTCTCTCCCTTTAATTTGCATTTGAAATGTAAAATTTATCTGAAAACCTATATTTTTGGGTTATGCACGTTGTGCATCAGACCATGCATAATCAAAATCCACTAGGTATCGCGAAAGTGCATGGATGTGCAAAAATGCACAACCGTGCACTCATTTCAGATTGTTGATTTTTTGTTTTACATCATATTGTCTCCTGAATTCTTCTCCTTTAAGTCCATAAAGGCAATTATCACTTGTAAACACACTTGAAGCACATTAAGTACCAAAAATACAAAAAAGCATAAAATATCAAGCAAGAATAAATTAAATATAGACTAAAAATATATTTAATTAACCATCCATCATATATCTCGACACTTAAGTTTTTGATTGTGCTCAAGCAAGCTATAATCAAAATTATAAATTTACAACATCATTCCATCATCAGTTTCAATCTGTCCATTCATACAATACATCATCATATCATATTAAATCAAATTAACAAGCAATCGAAATCAAGTTATCATAAAATTATCTTCCCAAGTAATATTAATAATAATCACATCAATAATCACATTGAAATCAAAAGCATACCTCTTTACACCCTTACCAGGATTTCACTTAATGCACTCAAGTGTTTAGGAAGAAAAGTGTCGAGACTATTAATCAATGCATAGCAGGATCCTTACCATAGGCTTACAATAAAATCACATTTCTAGCACTTATGTATAAACTAGAAACAAAAATGAAAAGGTCTTTATATAGTTTGTAAAGGGGCTTAGGTATGATATAAATGGGTTGATAAAAAGGGTTAAAAGTGAAGGAAATTTACTCATGAGATATTTCAAGACTTAATACAAATACACATAGGTCCTTTCAATGCAACTTTATTGATACCACTTACTTTACTTCTTTTTCTTTTATATGCTCTTTTTTTTCACAACATTCCAATTAGCACCATAATTTAAGTCTTAACAAATGAATGATGTAAATAGCCTTCAAGGTTCAACATAATAAATAGGTCTTCAAAGAAAGATAGGATTAAGGTTAATATGTGGGGTTTAATCAATGAAAAAGGCTAAGGCACAACTTGGTTATTCCTAAAGGTCAATTTAAGGGTACGGTAATTTCAAAGAAATAGGCTTAAATAAGTTGGTAAATCTAAGTATCTTTATCATGTTAAAACTTTTAATTTCCACAAATATGGTCTCAACATGCATAACAAAGCAAGTTCTATAAATATCTTACTATACATGAAATCACACATATGAAAGAATAGCGAGAGCTTTGAAAATTTTGAAAAATTTGTTCTTTAGGCCCAAAAGCTGATAAAAATGGGTATTTATGTGTGTAAATAGCATGTAATTTCCATTCAACTTGAATATTTCAATGATTACAAAAAATATGACTTAGAAAACTAGTTTTATTATAATCATAATCTTTTACACACTAATTCAAGTCAATATTTAGCAATAAAATAACGATTAATGGATAGATTCAACAAATTCAAGATATCGATAACAAAATCTATAATTAGGATTACAATAAGCTTGAAGAAATTAGTTAAATGTTAATTAAACCCATCCCTACACTTAAAATTTTACATTGTCTCCATCGTACATAATATAAGAATTTATGAAAAATTGAGAGGATTAGTGATACGTTCTTGATTGTGAAAATTTTATAATTTTAATCCACCTAATATGAAACTAACATCATTGAAAATTATAAAATAAAAGGATAAAAAGAAATACTATAACCAAAAATAAAATGCTATAATAAAACAAAAGCAAACACAAGATAATATAAAAATTGAAATAAAATTAAAACTAACTGATAGGTTGCTTCCTATGCAACGCTTCTTTAACTTCAATAGCTCAACATATCCTACACATTTAACATCATCCTGGATTAATAATTAGCAGCTTGCTTCCACCTGTTTCTCCATATAAGAGTTTTATAGCCAGAAAGTAAGCCATTTGTTCCAAGATAATCGTAAGGACATAATTGATTAGATTAATAAAACCAATAGAGTCCATTAATTCAATTTTAGTGACAAAATTTTAATAAAATGAGGGATAATGAAACTTCTTATATCATCGACTGGCTCAAGAAACTTGTCTTGGAGAAAGTGGGAACCCTTCATATTTAAGGTCATTACCAACACCTCTTCAATAGTTTCCTTACTTGGTTCCTCACTAGTTCTTCCTCGAACCCCTTTATCCTCTCTCCTTCATCTTCTTCTTGGACAAAGGCTTTTGGCTCATCTTCTTTTGTTATCTTCTTCCATTCCTCTAGTATCTCTTCTTGGATAGAGGTTTCTTTTTCTTCGTCTTTGAGAAGCTCTTCTTCAATACTAAGGGTGATTGCCTATTAGTTGATAGTATCAATTTCAGTAGAACTGGGCAAACTCCCTTGTATCTTGTTAGATAATATATCCAAAATTTGATCGATTTGATTCACCATATTCTGTATTAGAGCCTCCATTTCTTGACGCCTCATATTGGATTCTTGAATGAACTCAATCATCATATTTCTTAGAGCAGTAGTTACCTCTTTGCCTTTTTGAAATGTATCTTCATTGATAAAATTTTCTGTTATCTTTTCTTCAATCTTAGGCGGTTAGAAGATCAAATTATTCTCATCACATACAAGTGAAGGAAGTCTCTTATCAAATTCACGTTGGCTAGCTACTCTGTCAGCAAGGCATTCCATTAATCAATCTGTAATACTTTAGTATTGTTTTTCTTGTTGTACATATTCAGTTGGAGCATAGTTATTACATCCATATACGTAAGGGTTGGCCTGCTTTGAATTATATATATTCTAGTACAATGGGCTTTGAGGTCAGTTGTACATATTTGGTTGATCCCATATATATGCCAGTTGAGCTTTTGAAAACCTGTAACGAAATGAATCCTTCCAATATAGTGATGATATAGATTAGAAAGACATATTCTGACTCTCACAAAGGTCTTATATGGTCCATCCATCCATTATGAACTATAGCTATGACAATGAATCATAATTCCTACAGTAAACAACAAACTTAAGTTTAAGTAGAGAAATTCAAAAGATAATTAAATTAATAAGCCACAAATACAATAAGATACAATAAAATAAACAAAATAAAAGAAAATAAATAGAAAAAACAAAATTAAAATAAAGGAAAATAAAAGCAAAGATAAAACAAAATGAAATGAAAATGAATAAAGTAATAGCATCCATGCTTTTCTAATATCAAATTCCCCAACAATGATGCCAAAAAAATGATTAACCTATTTTGTGATTGTTAATATTGTAATAAACCACAAGTGCACAACATAGCTGTAGCTAGTACCGATAAGTACAACTCGATCCTACGAAGGATTTATGTCATCCTATCTCTAAGGATGTAATCAAATCCTTATAATTATGGTAGATCTATTCATAATAAGATTTCTCAATCTCTATGTCTGAAATCAGATTATCAATAAAACATGTAATCAAATCACAATAATCAATTATACCATTTGCATTAATATAGGAATCAAATTGTATCAAAGTATTAATATGAGGTTTATCTAACCTAAATACTAACTAGACTATTAGTTACATATGATCGAATATGAAATCAAGCATAAATCAAAAGAAAAATGAAATGAAAATAATGGGTTCATAATTCTAAATCTCCCTGATTGTCATATATCGAATGTTCTTGCAATGTAGAGGCTTGATCTTTTTTTGATGGATCATTAGATGATTTCTTCGTGTTTCTCACTTCTTTAAAACAAAATCATCCCTTCTGGATGTTCTCCATGTCTAGAAATCACCTTCCTAAATGTCTCCCTTTCAATCCTAATATTATCTAAGGTTATAACGAGCGTGATAAAAATGAAAATAAAACTAAAATACCAAATTGAACAATTTTCTTATGAATTGATTAATATTGATATTCTAAAATTAACATAAGGGAATCAAAATAGAGCATAAGCACTTAACAATTAGTAAATCCCACAAGACAAGATTAACCAATTATGAAAAGAGGATATTCATTCTATCGTCAATTGCTACCTTGATTACTTTTAAGTTAATAGTTATCAGTCTTAGAATTTCTAAAGGTCAATTATTCTGTCTCGAGACCTAATCGTTGAACCTTAAATCATAATCCTTAATTGAATGTGAATTTTTGATTTGCAATTTCTCAATTAACAAAATAACCTACATTTTAATTAGTTCTTGGGCACTTTAATAGACAATTGGGTCCTCACACAAGATCTCTCTTTGTATAATTACGAATTTGATGTTTATGTGATCATTTAGGTTGTTAATTCTCATTACCCAACCTAATTATGTTTTTATCGATTCAGTCTCTCAATATATTACTAAACTATGCAAAAACGATAAACAATCATAATACCCAAACACATTAACATCCAAAGCAATCAAATCATAATTGATTCAAGAATTAATCTCAAATGAGTTTAGAACATCCTTAAATAAGTATTCATCATCCTCATATCCAAATCATACATCATATAAAGTTAATAACAAGAGGAATAAGAAATAAACATGGAAAGGAATGACAAGGAGTGGCTGACAATAATAGCTCCTCCTTTTCTTCTTCTTCTTCTTCTTCTCCTTCTCCTTCCCCTTCTCCTCCTCTTCTCTGCTCTTCTTTCTTACTTGGCTTCTTTCTCTAATTGGTAAGATGGAGGCTTCCTTATTAGGGACATCTTATTTCCTTTTATAGTTCTCTTGCCTTTTAGGGTCTTAGGTTTTACCCAGGTCAAAAAAGTCCAAAATGACCCTCCAAAAATGAAACTGAAGTAGATCCCCACGTCTCACAATCGTGACCCTTGCAAATAAGCTTTTTTCATAAAGATTTCACGATCGTGACCCTTCAACATAGCTTCTATCATGATGGTAGCCCATTCAGTCATAATGTGACCTTTGGTTGGATCACTTCTGTTACAACTGTGATAAGAATGTCAAGATCATGGCTTGGCTCTTCCTCCAAATTTTCTCCACCTTCACTCGATCTTCTTCATCTAATGTTAAACACTAACAAACACATCAAAATACCTCAAGTGCATGAAATTAAAGCCCAATAACATGCTTTAAACCATATAATATTGAAAAACATAAAGACATAATCACATTATAAAATTCTAATCCTAAACATGCGCAATTCCTCTAATCAACACATAAAAACACACTAAAACACCTACTAAAATATTATATAAACTATAGCTATTAACATCCTCACACTTCATCTTTTTCTTGTCTTAAAGAAAAAAAAAAACAAATACAAACTTAAGCACCAAACAATAACATATATAGACACATATGCAGTAATGAGACAATGGCATTGAACTTCACAAAACTAATTTAACTTCAAAGACAATCTTTCAAGTTGTTCTAACTTATTAACTAGTGAAATTTATAGCTTAGCACTTCAAACTAAATATGCATACTAATAAAGACCTTAATGTCATATTCACTCACCTTCAGCACTTTCACACACACATTGATAATTCATTACTCAATCAAAATTGTAATTATCCATAAGTAGTCTTTCATGAAAAATCATGCTATTCACAAAGAGAGGTAGGATTTATTTATCAAAACACTATTTTTGATAATTTTCTTTGACATTGACCTAGTCTTTTAATGCGAAGGTAAACACCTTATCATAAATGTCTCTCGATTACTCAACTAGGTCATGTTTTATTAATTGACTTAGCTAGAATGTCAATTTAGCCTTTTGACATGAAGTCAAACATTTGGGATGAATGTCCCCTAATTACTCAACTATATCACATTTTCTATCACCTACCTCATTTCTTTATCTAATCTTCCTCATGAAAACATACTAACAATCCTACTTATTCAATTGACCTAAAATTATGTAGAAAATTTCCTAAGGTGAATGAACTAACATCATATCCTAATTATCATGCATATTTAACCAAAGATACCTAGAACATGAATTTCATAAACTAATAAATCTTTACAACTTAAAAGACTATGTTCAAAGCTAAACTGATTCCATTAAGTCCTAGCCATTGAAAAATTCACACAATTCACACTATGAAAACCTAAGCAAAAAGTAACATACGATATGCAGAATTCACACTCAATATAAAAATAACAATGCACATCTCCCCACACTTGGACAACACATTGTGCTTAATATGAGGAAAAAATAATATGTAAGGTGGGAATTAAAGAAAATGAAAAGAAAGACATCAAAATAAAAGTAAAAGAGTAAGTTAGAGCAGAGAACCTGTCAAAACGATTAAGGTCATGATGGTGATGGGGCAAGAGGAGGGATCTCCATGCTTTGAGGAGCAAAGTGTTTGTAAATTCCCCAGATTTCTAGGCATTGTCTTCTTTTCTCCTTTCTATCTCCTTCAACATCTTGGCATTATCTAAAATTACTCTGATAGTGTTTGAAATTGTGTTAAGCACCTTCTCCTATCTGGTGATTTCTTCTTCTTTGAATTCTTCATTAATTGACTCCTCAATTTTTTGTTACGATAGTGTTGAGCTAGAATTGGCCTGTCCTCCCCTATTCTTGATGTGATTTTGCACTGATATCCTCAAATTTCCATATTGTGGGGCTTAAAGATTTCAGCCCTGTTAAATGACGATTGTTAAAGAACTCAAGAAAATTCATAGTTAGTCCATTGTAGCTAACACCATAAGAATTTGTAATAGCAACAACCAAGTATCCCATGCTAAGATTATTGCTTCTCCTTTTCAGAGTAACAATGACGCTATTATCCATGCGCCACAAAATGAAAAGTTCCTTCATTGAACACTTGTTACTTTCAATTTTATCAAACATGATTTGACACATGAATTTATATAGCAAAAAGTGTTCATGACTATGAATTATGTTGTTTTATGCATTTTTAGCATCGAAGTTATCCAACCCAATTAGTTGGGCCTAATAACATGTGGCACAAAAATCATTGTGCTAGACCATTATGGTTGATTATGTGAATTCACTAATTTCACATAAAGTTTCATAATTTAACTATTATGCTGGACCCTATAATCGAAATCATAATTTCTTCTTATCTTGCTCAAATTGGAGGGATGTTAAAAAATTGAAGGCGAGTTCTTCATAGATGACAAAGTTAAAAGGCATAAATTTCTCTCATTGAATTCTTCTTCCTGAGTTTTCAACCCTTTCTCTCAATCTAATTCTTTCCAATATCTCAAAGTCTAAATATCTAGGCACGATGACTTTTTTAAGACCAAAGGTTTGGAAACAGTTACCTTCCTCTATAAAGTAAATTGAAAAGGGTGTTTCGTTATCTACTCTAGGTTCTTTTGGTTGTGCCTCGACACTTACACTTTGCCCTTTTGTTGAATGTGTTTGACCATCTACTTAATTCACGGACCTATTTTGAATGAGATATGTGTGAAAAATTAAAAGAGATAAAGAACTTTAAGGACGGTTGTAAAAACAAGAAAGAGGATCTGAGAATCTTGATTCTAGAGAGAAAGAGTGGAGAGCGTTTTGTAGGTAAAAAAAATAAGGACAAGGGTGAGTATATAGATTATGGGGAAGAAAGGAGGGGATTGGGATAAGAAATTCAAAAATTAGGTATTTTAGATCTCCCTCTCGCAGTTCTCAATTGTGACCTAAGATCTCATGATTATGACAGAAGGTTCACAATAGGGTCACGATCGTGACCAAAGGTGTCACAATCATGATAGAGACTTTAAAATTGGATCACGATCGTGACTTCTAGGAACTTTTACACTCCTTTCCCTGTTTTTATTCTTTTCTTCGTGTCACTCCCAAATTCCTTCCCTAGCTTATATCTTCATCAACACTTCATTATCTTGCCATCCACACCCTTCCAATCCATTGTGAAAAAGAGAGAGCGAAAAAGAAAACCTAAGTCATACTTATGATCAATTTCTCTAAGATGTTGACCTAATATAAAACAAAAAATAAAACAACAAAAATTTAAAATCATGAGTTACCTCCCATGTAGCACTTTATTTGTCGTTGCTAGCTTAACATAATACTTTTGCTTATGGTGGTTCAAATGAATCATGTAATTGTAGCGCTACTATAGGTTTCATAACTTGTAAGTAAGCTACCTGACTGTGCTTTCTACCACCTTCCTTCCTTGTCTTCTTTTATGATTATTCTTTCAAATTTGTGGCTTTTTTGGTGGGTCCTTGTGAGTATAACTCCACTCAACTTTTTCACAAGATTTGTTTCTCTTAATAGCATCCACAGATTTGAGAGGATTTTCTTTACCATTAGACACTTTGAATGAAACCCTCTTGTCCCCCACTCTTAGAGTTAACTCACCTCCACTAACATTTATAAGAGACTAACCAATAGCTAAAAATGATCATCCAAGGATAATGGGTAGCTCCAAATCTTCCTTTATGTCTAAGATGGTGAAGTCTTTGTGATGGGTGTCGAATCCACCAAAAATAAATCCCAAACACCAAACGAAAATAAATTGCGCACAGTGGTAATGGGGACGATCCACAGAGAATGAAATAAAT
Source organism: Erythroxylum novogranatense (assembly GCA_029891385.1). Taxonomy (NCBI): domain Eukaryota; kingdom Viridiplantae; phylum Streptophyta; class Magnoliopsida; order Malpighiales; family Erythroxylaceae; genus Erythroxylum; species Erythroxylum novogranatense. The sequence goes on from CM057231.1 coordinate 56,561,079, forward strand.
TGATTCTATTCAAATGCCAAAGAACGAATGAAAATAATTAAAAAGGGGGTTTTGGAGTTTTCCACTAAACTACTAATTAATCTAACCACTAATAAATGATTAATGCAATTAATAAAATAATAACCAACAAAGAACGCAGATAAAATTGATAAACTCAAATAATGAAAACTAGCCAGGAAATTCCTAATTATTATGCATAGACCTCGATCATCGACTCAAATATTTTCTTTGGTTTAATAATAGGTTAGCTATGGTTACCAACTACCTCTGGCTCCCTCGCTTCTTCTTAATTTTAGAACAGTCAAAGAGACTCCTTTAAACTATTCCCTAATTAACTAATAACCCCTTCGAGACTCTCTCCGAGATTCAATTAATTAACAGCATTAAACTCCAAAGAAACACTAGCCTAACTGACTACGCACTGACTCATGCTTCATCTAATTAGATCGCAAGTTTCTCAACACAAAATCAGAAAAGTAATATGTCCTACTGCCAATTGCCACAAACACTAATCACCCAGTTAACACCACCAAGTAAATCAGTTGGCGATATGTTAATTAACTAATTCTACAATCGGGCCCTAATCGCAGAATCAATTAATAAACAATGATAGTAAAACGGAAACAGTACGAATATTATAAACCAAATAATCAGAACAATAGGTCTCACGAGTCAAAGCATAACAATTGTAATTCCCCGACTAAAACGGTTTAGCTGCTCATAACGGAATTAAACAAAACAAGATTCTTAATTAACATAGTCTAAATAACAAGGAAGAGAAGAAAAACTAAAGAAAGAAATATTCGATCAAATCCCCAAGGTCTTTGCTTTTCTCTCCTGTTGCGTGAATCTTTCTTTATTTTCAGTCCACCCAAAAATTGCTCACTCTTGGCTGCCGTGCCTCCCTACTTCCTCTTGTTTTCCTCCTTTTATTTCCTCTATTGCGTGCGTGACTCCCCTTTGCTAAAAGTGTCGCTGCTGTTTTCTTTTGCTCCTTGCCCTTGTCTTTTTAAGTCCACGTCAGCCCTCCTTGTATCCTGTACGTTGGGCCCCTTTTGTTTTTCTTATTCTTGTGGCTCTCTCCTCTGATGTGACCATTAAGGTCTACCTCAATTAAAAACCCCTTGCTTCCTACTTGTTTCCTCTCTAAGTCACGCTCTTCTCTTGCTTTCAGCCTTATACGTCGTCGTCCCTGCAGCTTGTGCCTTCCTCCTTTAAAACTTTGTTGCCTCACACGTGTTGCTTGATTAGACAATTAATTTGTCTAAGTGATTTCTACCATCCTCTGATGACTAACAGCCCTCTTGATATTTCTCCTTTGCTCAGCCCACGCCTCTGACAATTTAATTTGCTTCCAACGCTGCCCACGTGAAGCTCACCTGCTGTGTTGATTTATTATTTGCGACGTCGTCCTTTTGAATTGATGCACTTGTATAATTCCCTACAAGAAAGTATTAAATCAAATTAAGTCCCAATAATTGCATCAATAAGAGGAATAAAAAGGGATAATTAAAACATAAATATTGAACAAATATGTACTTATCAAATCTCCCCACACTCAGACGATGCTTGTCCTCAAGCATAAAAGAAGAGCAAGACACAATGAAAAACCGCTCCACTCAATGAGACATGCACAAAGGTAATGTAAACTAGGAATGAGAGCGCAATCTTGTCCCAATGTCAATGAAATGTTAAAGAAATGCAAAAAAAAATTCCCACACGAGAAGACACAAGCCTGAACTTAAATTGAAGCGCATGCATGAATTACCGAATTTTAATTAAAAACCAATCAAGCCTAGAAAACACATTTCACTTATCAGGTGGTTAGTATACATGAGGGACTCCGAATTTATGTGGTAGTCATACGAAGATCGGGTTAATCTTAATTACTTAATTAGGTGTTTTTAGCTATAATTTGCTCGGAATTGTCATTGGCCTTTTTACGCGAATGCAAACATTTGTGATGAATGTCATCCGGTTACTCGGTCAATCACAACGCCAAGTGGCTTTAGCCTTACTCGTAATTACTTATATGCTTGCAATATTTTTTTTTCGAGTAATCAGAGGAGTAGTTGGTTGCCTCACACGTCATAGTTGTTTGAGACCCTTTTACGCGAGCGCAAACATTTGTGATGAATGTCACCCGGTTACTCAGTCTCGTCCGACATTTAGACGGATTTTTGGCTTCGTTCACAACCACCTTTTTATTTTTATTCTTCATTCCCTTTCTCACCATAATTTCCCACATCAATCCAAAGTTCAGCACATATACCAACTCAACTTCTAAGCTTAACATGACTCTAGATAAGAAAGGTACCGATTAATCACACAATTTTTTTTATATATAATTCTAATCAATTAACTCAGGCTTGAAACTTCAACACATAGGACAAAATTATTAACATTTAATTAACATTAAACAACAAGGGACTCAATCATACTCTCGACTCCTTTAAAATAATCCACCATTACCTAAGGCACAACAATTTATCAAGCAAAATGGAGCAAAAGAGGATTTTTTTTAAACGTTCGCCACGGCATCAACAGTTAAAGGTCCAAAAATACCAAAAAGTAACGAAGGGAACATCCCAAAGTAATGCATCAAACAAAAACAACATGCATCTGAAATTTATAAATCACCTCCCCACACTTAAAGCATGCGTTGTCCTCAACGTAAAAGTAAATGAAAAGAGTAAATTGAGGACTTCCCTGAATCCGGGGGGCGATGGTGTTGGGCTGGCGCCTAGTAGTGCTCGGATGTGGGCTGGTCTGGTGGTGAAGATGATGGCTTATACGTGAGCTCGTTTAGGCATCCCACCAGTAGGGTATTGTTAGTACAGTTAGGGACGAGAGCCAACATATGATCATATAAAGGACTCCCATCATCTATAATCCAAGAACTCCGAATTGATCAAATGCCGAACTTCCTGAAAGACACAGGGAAGGAAAGGAAAATATCAAAACAAAGAAAGAAGGAAACAAACGAGACAAAAAGAACACAAAATAAAGCAAAAGAAAGGAAAGAAAAATAAAATAAAATAAAAATATGGGCTGCCTCCCATTAGCGCCCTTGTTTAACGTCCTAGGCTCGACGATCCTCGTCTCGATGTTAACCACCCAAATATGCATATTTCAAATGCTCGGGAAGCTTTTTGAACTTCAACTTTGGGGCCTGCAAAATCGAAGGTAACAGTGTAGATTCTGATCGTGATAGCTTAATAGGCATAAATTTCATACTTGTAGTCTTAAGAGCTTCCGGAGCGTAAACCATATCAAGTATATCATCAGAAAATTCAGACGGATCAGCAAATCTCCTAACTCTATCAATAGACATGCTATGACACAAAGCATAATTCAACTCATCATCATGATTTAAAGCAAAAACCTCATGAGTCAAATCTTCAATGATATCAACCTTATAAACACAAGACACATATTTAGCACGTTTCATGGCATCATAAACATCGAATTTCACCACTTCACCATCAAACTCTAAAGTTAATGAACCACTATGCACATCTATCTTTTCCTTGGCCTTGCTAAGGAAAGGCCTACCCAACAAGATATCAGAAGACTCAGATGAACTATCATTTTCCATATCAAGAACGAAGAAATCATCGGAAAAAATTAATCCATTAACTTGAACTAGCACATCCTCTAAAACACCTTCAGGATAGACAATCGATCGATCCGCCAATTGAATTATAACTCCAGTACTAGTTAATGGACTAAGACCCAGGGAAGTATAAACAGATAAAGGCATCACATTAATAGAGGCTCCTAAGTCACACATGGCCTTGCTTATACCAATGTTCCCAATTTTGCAAGGAATGGAAAACATACCTTGGTCGTGACACTTAGGAGGTAATTTCCTCTGTAAGACAGCTGAAATATTCTCACCCATACTCACCCTTTCATTACCTGTTAACTTACGCTTGTTTGTGCATAATTCCTTAAGGAATTTGGCGTAGCGCGGAACCTGTTTAATGGCCTCGAGGAGCGGGATGTTTACTTCAACTTTTTGGAATAACTCCATGATGCTTTTATCCTCCTTTTCCTTCTTGCTCTGTGCCAGTCTCTGTGGGAATGGGGGTGGAACCACTAGAGGTTTGGGTTTCTGAGGATTTCCAGCTGGACCTGAATCCTGTATGTGGTCACGTGTAAGCTCCCTTCGCTTCCTGCTACGCTCTCGATGGGAACCTTGGACGTGGTCACGTTTAGGGTTCTTGTCGACTGGGAGCTGCAATTCCTTACCACTTCTTAAGACAATCGCGCTCACATTATGCCTCGGGTCGAGTGTCTGAGATGGCAGCTTGCCTTGAGTCTCCAATTTGCTAACTGAGGATGCTATCTGGCTCATTTGAGTCTCTAAAGTCTTCATACTCTCTTCTATCTTTTGAAATCTGGTTGCAGTGTCCTGTTGAAACCTCTCAGTATTAGTAGCTAACATACGGACAATTTCTTCAAGAGGCTTACCTGAGCCCGAAGGCTGTTGCGACGACGGCGGTGGTCCGTGATAGAAGTTCTGTTGGTTCGGTAGGTTGTTAGCATAACTGAAATTTGGGTGGCTTCTTCAACCGGGATTGTAGGTGTTTGAATAGGGATCAAACTTCCTCTGTTGGAACCTGATAGAATTCACATTCTCTGGTGTTTCATCGTGGAGTGTTGGACACGCATCGGTTGGGTGAGCTAGGCTGGTGCAGATGCCACACGCCCTCGTAGGTGGAGGAGTACCTACATTCAAATTCTCGTTCACTCTTCGCGGTATATCTGGTCGAGCACCGAATTGCTAGGAGTTTGCTGCCATGGTTGATATCAACTCTCGGGCTTCAGCTGGGGTTTTGCTGACGATGGCCCTGCCACTTGCGGCGTCCATCATTCTGTGCTCCATTGGAATCAGACCCTCGTAGAAATATTGGATGATCAATTGTTCGGATATGCCATGCTGCGGTCAGCTTGCTAAAATTCTCTTGTACCGCTCCCAGTACTCGTAAAGGTTCTCTGAATCCTTCTGCTTAATGCCACAGATTTCTTGCCTGATGTTGACGGCTCGGGATGCTGGGCAATATTTTTCTAGAAATTGTCGGGACATCCCTTCCCAAGTGTTGATTGTCCCTGGAGGTAGGTAGTAGAGCTAGTCCTTGGCTGCATCCTGCAGCGAGAATGGAAAAGCTCTCAGTTTGATTTGGTCCTCCGTGACATTGTGGGGTTTCATGGAAGTGCAGACGAGGTGAAATTCCTTCAGATGCTTATTCGGATCCTCGTTTTCTAGACCACGGAAGGTGGGCAACCAGTGGATGAGTCCGGACTTCAATTCGAACCCTTCTTGAAGTTCTGGAAAGTCTATGCACAGCGGATGCTGTGCTTCAGTGGGTCTACCCAAGTCCTGGAGGGTTCTGTTAAGAGCCATATCCTGCGCGTGGTCACGGTTAAGCTTCCCGTCAGGTTGCTGTTCAACTTCAATCTCCTCTTCGTACTCCGTTTCAGTGTCCGACTCAACCGGGGTCTGTAATTCACTAGCTTCTCCTTGCTTCTTCCTTAGTTTGCTCAACTTCCTTAGCCTCTTAGCAGTCTTTTCGATCTCAGGGTCGTACAAGATGGAGTCTCCCGTACGAATGTTCCTAGGCATAAAAAAAAATCAATTAGTTACCATTCCCCGGCAACGGTTGCAAAATTTGATGGGTGTCGAATCCACCAAAAATAAATCCCAAACACCAAACGAAAATAAATTGCGCACAGTGGTAATGGGGTCGATCCACAGAGAATGGAATAAATTGATTCTATTCAAATGCTAAAGAACGAATGAAATTAATTAAAAAGGGGGTTTTGGAGTTTTCCACTAAACTACTAATTAATCTAACCACTAATAAATGATTAATGCAATTAATAAAATAATAACCAACAAAGAACGCAGATAAAATTGATAAACTCAAATAACGAAAACTAGCCAGAAAATTCCTAATTATTATGCATAGACCTCGATCATCGACTCAAATATTTTCCTTGGTTTAATAATAGGTTAGCTATGGTTACCAACTACCTCTGGCTCCCTCGCTTCTTCTTAATTTTAGAACAGTCAAAGAGACTCCTTTAAACTGCTCCTAATTAACTAATAACCCTTCGAGACTCTCTCCGAGATTCAATTAATTAACAGCATTAAACTCGAAAAAAACACTAACCCTAACTGACTACGCACTGACTCATGCTTCATCTAATTAGATCGCAAGTTTCACAACACAAAATCAGACAAGTAATATGTCCTAGTGCCAATTGCCACAAACACTAATCACCCAGTTAACACCACCAAGTAAATCAGTTGGCGATATGTTAATTAACTAATTCTACAATCGGGCCCTAATCGCAGAATCAATTAATAAACAATGACAGTAAAACAGAAACAGTACGAATATTATAAACCAAATAATCAGAACAATAGGTCTCACGAGTCAAAGCATAACAATTGGAATTCCCCGACTAAAACGGTTTAGCTACTCATAACGGAATTAAACAAAACAAGATTCTTAATTAACATAGTCTAAATAACAAGGAAGAGAAGAAAAACTAAAGAAAGAAATATTCGATCAAATCCCCAAGGCTGTTGTTTTTCTCTCCTGTTGCGTGAATCTTTCTTTATTTTCAGTCCACCCAAAAATTGCTCACTCTTGGCTGCCGTGCCTCCCTACTTCCTCTTGTTTTCCTCCTTTTATTTCCTCTATTGCGTGCGTGACTCTCCTTTGCTAAAAGTGCCGCTGCTGTTTTCTTTTGCTACTTGCCCTTGTCTCTTTAATTCCACGTCAGCCCTCCTTGTATCTTGTACGTTGGGCCCCTTTTGTTTTTCTTATTCTTGTGGCTCTCTCCTCTGATGTGACCATTAAGGTCTACCTCAATTAAAAACCCCTTGCTTCCTACTTGTTTCCTCTCTAAGTCACGCTCTTCTCTTGCTTTCAGCCTTATACGTCGTCGTCCCTGCAGCTTGTGCCTTCCTCCTTTAAAACTTTGTTGCCTCACACGTGTTGCTTGATTAGACAATTAATTTGTCTAAGTGATTTCTACCATCCTCTGATGACTAACAACCCTCTTGATATTTCTCCTTTGCTCAGCCCACGCCTCTGACAATTTAATTTGCTTCCAACGCTGCCCACGTGAAGCTCACCTGCTGTGTTGATTTATTATTTGTGACGTCGTCCTCTTGAATTGATGCACTTGTATAATTCCCTACAAGAAAGTATTAAATCAAATTAAGTCCCAATAATTGCATCAATAAGAGGAATAAAAAGGGATAATTAAAACATAAATATTGGACAAATATGTACTTATCACTTTGTTAACCTTAATAGGAATGTCCTTGACTATGCCCCTAGGGTAGTGGATCGATCTATTAGTCATTTGAACACACATCTCGGTTAGTGTTATTTCACCTAACTCCATTTTTTTCCATAAAGTGTAAGGCATCATACCTATGCCAGCTCATAAATCTACAAAAGCCTTATCCACTTTGACACTATCAATAGTACAGGGGATATAAAAATTCCTTGGATCATCTAGCTTATATGGTAGTGTTACCACTTCGTTGGAGTTCTCTTTACTTAATACTTCACTTTCCAACTTCTTCAGTTCCTCTCTATTTACTAACATCTATTTTATGGATCCCATAAAGGCAAGTCACATTTTCAATTACTTTATTATATCAAGAACCTCATTCAACTCTGCTTCTTTTAACTTGCCTTGCTTTAAGATGGGGTATGGAATTGCTAGTTGATGCTCCTTGATTCTCTCTAGGATGTATTTACTTTGCAGGAAATGTTCATTAGCCCTTTTCTTTTCTTCTTCAACTTGGTCAAACGTCTCTTTAGTGGCCTAGGTGATTTCCATTATCCTTTCCTCCAAATTTGTTTCAATGTTGCTCAGAAGGCTTCCTACACTTTGCTCAGACAATGCATCTACCAACTTCTAAGTTATGGATGAAAGAGGCATGGTTCTTTATTACTTGTTTCAATCTTCCTTCTAACCAATTATGAGCTTCATCTATGCTTATAATCTTGTCCAGGAGTTTGTCTAACTTAGCATCTATTGTTGGACCCTGATTTCGAAGTCCAACTCTTGTGGAATATCATAAGACTTGAGCTATTTCCAATTGAAAACCTCCTTAGGGTTATTCCAAAAATCATGATGTCTGTAGGGGAGGACTTCGCCGCGGCGAATCGTTGGGAGAAAATTCTTCGCCGTGACAAACTAAAGTCTCACCGCAGTGAAAATACTGAAATAATTTCCCGTGATCCTTCGGGAAATGTTTGCCACAACGAATTGTTGACTTTGCCGAGACGAAGATGCTCAATTTACCACACTGAATTTCCTTCCATCTTTCCTAACCTTAATTGTAGTCTAAGTTGCCTCAAAATCACTTCCTCGTAAGCAATATTATTTAATAACCATTTAACTACCAACATTATTTCATTATACTCTCTAATCTCTACCCATTTAATTCCTTGCTTAACACAAATTCTCATCCTTCATAATTTCCTACCTTTCTTTTTCCAAAACACATCTTACTTATATGTAACCATAATTCCCGTTAAAAAATTCATCATCTCAAATCAATTACTTTCTCAAGTATCCCTAATTTCAACTCAACCTTATCCATATGCAAATTCATATTTCCACTTAATGGCATCCATACATAATTCATAATTCATTAACATCAGAAGATAAGAGTTTTTACAAAGCTGTAATGACATTTCAAACCACAATACATCAATGTCTCATAATCCCAAAATACATAAGATACTTGAACAATAATACTTGAAATGCAACTAAAAGCCTCTTTATTACTAAATCTAGCTTAAAATACAAAACTATGCAACTTGGAGAGATGGCCTGACCCTCTTTCACTCGACCTCATTTTCTTCACCTGAAGATGTGGATGAAAGGGGGTGAGCTTGAAGCTCATGGGTAACAAGTTTATAATTGAGAAATAAACAAAAACCTTTTATAAAACTCATTTCCATCGAACCTTTTCATAACTATAGTAATTCTACATTTAAAAATCATAAAACACTTTTTTCATGAAGTTCTCAATTTGTTAAAAATTCACAATAGTACAAATCATGTATGCGTCCATCATGTCAAACATATCATGAGCACATAAGCATATCATAACGGTTTGGAAGGTCCATAAACAAAATGAACTAGCACATTTCCCACAAAGGGTCTTGTGTAGTCGTGAACAGAACGAGCTAACACAATTCTACATAGTGATTTTGTGTAGTCGTGAACATGAGAGAGTCCATGAAGGAGCTCCATGCCACCAAAGGGTAGGCGGGAGAAGCCTTTAGTCAAAATGCACTTGGCAACAGAATGGACCAAACCAAACCCACATAACATGTATTTCATAATCTTGTAAACTGTGTTGCCCAAAATGGCACTTCTTGAAAACTTGAGTTTCATGAGCATACAATATTTCATATGCGCTTTCAAAACTTGATTTCATAAACTTGTTATTCTTTTCAGAAATCACTTGAAAAATCTCTTTATAAATCATTACACAGTTCATGTAGCAAACATATAGCAGATTTCACAAATCATGCAAAAGCAAAAGATACAACACTTATGATGCAATTGAAATTAGTAAACTTCTTTGCTTTAAAGAAAAATAGTAGTGGCTTATTTACTCTATTATAAAAATATACCCACCTTGATTTCCTTGCTTAAAGACTTGCTCAAAGGTGCCTCATACTTTGCTCCTCTTGCCTTCCTTGATTTCCTTTAACAATAGCCAAAATTCCATTCAATAGGAATTTCAATTTATGATAAAGTAAATGAAGAAATTGATAATACTTTCTAGAAAAATATTCCTCATTGTCTTAAGTTTCTAATGACTCCAAAATCCTTCAATTTGGTTCAGAAACCTAAAAGTTATACTCCAAACATGTTTGGACTGTTTATATACTGAAACAATATTCTATGCTCAATTTCTGTTCAAAACTTGAAATACTTAGAGACTGAATTTGAACTCAATTCCTCATAGTCCTATTTCTCTATTTTACACCAAATTAAAAATCATTCCATTTTGATAACTACACAAAAAGTTAGGCTCAAAATATCGAAGTATGTTCTATGCTGGAAAGTTCGCCGCAATGAACTTTTCCAGAAAGGAAAAGTTTGCATTGGAAAGTTCGCCGCGGTAAAAACATATGCATTTACCCATTCTCAACAAATTCCCACACATATTCATCTCTTAACTAACATCAAAACATGTTTCATTTATCTAATCAAGAAGAATAATGCTTATACTTGTTGAAGCTCTAAATTCTTCAAACTCTTTAAGAATCTCCAAACCCTAGCTTTTCTCTTCTTTTCTTCTCTTATTCTCTTCACCCACGATTTCTTCTTAAAAATACAAGACAATAACTTCTTCTTTTAATAGCCTTAATGAGTGTGCAATGTCCATTTTACCCCTTCCTTTAAGCCTTATGTCTTATACCCTTAAGTGAACTTCCAACAACGCCCTTCATACACTCTTATAACATTAATACTTCAATTCAATTAATCTATGTCATAAAATCTTACCAACATTAACATAATAATTAACTCCACAAAATAATCCCTTAAATACCTTATAATTTATTCAAATCATACTTGATCCTCATGAAAAATTTAGGGGGCCAACATCTATGGAGTTTGGTTTTTTCTGTCAAAATTCCCCAGGATCTTAAGGTTAGAATTGACATTTTGTACTATTTGACCAAGAAAATTTTGGTGACCTAGGATTATACATGTTGGAGTATAGATTATTCCCCCCTCCTCGATCAAATTCGGTTTTTATGTAGTTGAGTTGCTTTGTTTCACTTGTTTGCATTAAGAACAAGTTGATGCTATCGTGGTTGTCTTGTCAATAGTTGGCATCTCTACTGAATTGCTTTCATGGGAGCTAAAGAGGAGACTTTCATATTGTTAAGTTATCGTGCTAAGCTGTCAATTTTGTCTTGCATTTATGTTATCAAATCAAAAACAGTGGCTCCCTTTTGCTCTTGAAAGGTTGTTTTGGTAAACTTCCATTAAGAACCCATAAACAACTGTTACTCATCATTCTCTTCCAATAACTCCTCTACTTCCTTAATTGTCTTTCTTATTATAGATCCTCAAAATGTTGCATCTATAGTGCCTCGCGTGGGTGGGTTTACTACATTGTAAAAGGTTTGCAAAATAAATTCTTTAGGTAGGTTATGGTTTGGGCACCTCTTTTGCAAATCCTTATACTGTTCCCATGCCTCGTAAAGTGACTCCTTATCACTTTGTAAGAAATTTGTGATTTCCTTTATCAATTTCATTGTCTTTGTGAAAGGCAAGTATTTATGTAGAAACACATGCACAAATGGCTCCTAAGTGATAATGTTTGCATCGTTTAAGGTGTGATATCATACTTTGGCTTAATTTCTTAATGTGAAAGGAAAAGGCCTCATCTTAACATCATCATCTGACATCCTATGATATCGAAAAGTATTGTATATCTCTAGAAAGTTCACTAAGTGAGCATTAGGATCCTCATTCATTAACCTATAAAATTGCATGTAGGTTTATAGCATGTTTAACAACATTGGTTTAATCTCAAATGACACTGTTTGTACTAGTGGTTGAGTGATGCCTTGGTTTGTCGATATAAATCCTAGTCTTATGAAATCCATCTATGTTTGCTACTGGTTTCCTTTATTTACTCTTTGATTGAATTCTTGAGTAAACTCTTTTGACATTGCATCTTCGATAACTTCTTCTTAACATCTTACTCTTCGAATCGCTTGTTCCAATTGGGGGATATCAAGTGCTAATGTTTCGGCAATCCTGCTTGAACTCCAAGTGACTCTTGTGTTCATGCAATCACAAGGACACAAGAGAGGCAAAAATTCCTTAGACTATAGGAATCTAACTAATCCTAATTAATTCCCTAACAACGACACCAAAAACTTCTTAAGCAAGTTTTAAATCTTATAAAACTCTTAATAATTCGCTAGTGCATGGGTTGTAAAACGTAATAATTAAGGTGTTGATCCCTCAAGCAATTAATGAAATAATTAAATCCTAATGTTATCTAAGGTTATAATGAGTGAGATAAAAATAAAAATAAAAACTAAAACAACAATTGAACAATTTGCTTATGAATTGAATAAAATGAAATTCTGAAATTAACACAAGGAAATTAAAATAGAGCATAACTACAATCAAGCAATCACATAAGGCATGATTAACCAATTATGAGAAAAGGGGATTCATTTTGTCATCAATTATTAGCTTGATTATTTTTGAGTTAATAGGAATCGATCTTAGAATTTTGAAAGGTTAATTATTCTCTCTTGAGACCTAATCATTAGACCTTAAATTATATTCCTTATTGAATCTAAACTTCTAATTTTGCAATTTCTCAATTAACAAAACAACCTTTGTTCCAATTAGTTCTTAAGCAGTCTAATAGAAAATCAGGCCCTCACACAAGATCTCTCTTTATATAATTACCGATTTGATGTTTATGTGATCTATTAGGTTGTAATTCTCATTACCCAAACAAATCATGTTATTTTCAGTTCAATCTCTCAATATGTTATTGAAGTATGTAAAAATGATAAACAATCACAACGCCCAAATACATTATCATCAAAAGCAATCAAATTATAACTGATTCAAGAATTAATCCTAAATGAGTTTAGAACATCCTTAAAAAAGTATTCATCATCCATATATCCAAATCATACATCATATGAAGTAAATAATAAGAGAAATAAAAAATGAACTTAAAAAGGAATGATATGGAGTGGCTGACAACAACAACTCTTCTTCTTCTTTGTCTGAAATACTATTTCGAAAGGCTTTTTTTAAATTAACCCCATCATATAAAAATTTCCATTTTTCTTTTTTTTCTTAACCAATAAATAGTGGTGACAATAAGTTTTTTGAAAATTTTATACTAAAAATAAGTCAACCACTAGAATTGGTATCATACGATGCCTCTCAAATTACTGTTAAAAATAAATAGTGGTGGCATTTCTTTTTAATGACTTTCCTTACTCAACATAGCCCACTACTAGTTTTTTTTTTTACCATATAGTACACTAGATAGAAGCTCCTTTTCTGGTTTTTGTTTGGAGTGTTTATAGATTTAGTTTTTTGGAATATTAGGGATATTAACAACCCCAAAAAACAATTAGCTATCAAAACTTGTCTTAAGAAGCTGCCAGCTTCTTTTATGTGTTTAACTGAAACTAGGATTAGGTCTCCTTCCTTCTTACAAAATGTCTATGCTTCTTTGTTTCCTATATGGCTTTCTTATAGTAATGTGGGTCATGCTTCAAATGTTAGGATTGTGGTAGCCTGGAACCCTGATTGTTTCAAGTGTTGTAATTTAAGCACTTCAGATCAACTAATTGTTTCAGGTGTTTTTATGACTTGTGTCTATAGTTCTAATAACCTCAACCATAGGAAAAATCATTGGGATGAGTTGTCAAACATTCACAGCAATGTTGGTAGCCTTCCTTGGATTATAGCCGGGGACTTTAATGCTATTCTATTTTCCCATGAAGTAGAACCTATAAGCACCATGGCAATGAATGGTATGAATGATTTTAGGCAGTGTGTGGAGGATTTTGATTTGTTTGACTTAAATTCTAGTGGACCTAGACTCACTTGGAACAACAAGAAAAGTGGAGACCGTTATATTGCTAAGAAGTTAGATAGAGCCCAAATCAATTTGGTATGGAGCTATAGGTTTCCCACTTCCTATTTTATGTTTCTTAATCCAAATATTTTTGACCACTCTCCAATTGTAGTTAAGGCTCTAACTCATCATTAGAAGAGATTCTCCCCTTTTAGGTTTTCAAATTTCCTAGCTTCCCAACCTAATTTGTATCAGATAGTGCAAAATGCTTGGTCTTCCCCAATTCAAGGCACTCCTATGTTTTGTGTAGTCTCCAAACTCAAAATGGTTAAAAAAGCTCTTAAATTTTGTAATTATGGCCAGATAGGAGATATGAATGATAGAGTAGACAAGTGTCAAGTTGCCCTTAATAATATACAAGATCAAAGGAGGCTGAAGCCAAATATCCCTCATGTAGTTTCCATGAAATCTGAATCCATTAATAAATTAATTAGAGCCCTAAAGGATCAGGAATCCTTCCTTAAATAGGCTTCCCGTATCAAATGGCTTAGAGAAGGGGATAGCAATACAAGATTTTTTCACAACTCCGTCCTTCCTAACCGAAACAGAAACAACGTACACTCTTTGGTAGTGGAGAATGGTAATACAATAGTTAATCTTGAAGAGATTCAAGATCAATTCCTTAGATACTTTCAAAATTCTACTGGGGAAAAAAAGGACCTCCTTCCTTCCTAAGAGTTTGTGGGAAATCTTTCCTTCCTTCCTTGTCTGACCATCTCTTAGAAGCTTTTAATGTTGAAGTTTCAACACAAGAGATTAAGAAGGTTTTCAATTCCTTCAATCCGAATTAAGTTCCTAGGTCAGATGGGTTTAATGGATTCTTCTTTTCACATACTTGGCATATTAAAGGAGGGGAAATTACTAGAGCTATCCGAGAATTTTTCCTAATGGCAAATTTCTAAAGAGTTAAACTCCACCTTTATCACTCTTATCCCTAAAAAAGACCATCCTTCCATAGTGGTAGATTATAGGCTTATCTTTTTTTGCAACATGATTTATAAGGTCATTGCAAAAATCATAGCAAATCAGCTTAAAGAGACCCTTCACCACATTGTTAGCCCCAACTAAAGTGCCTTCATTAAGAACTGTCAAATAGGGGATAACATCTTATTAGCACAAGAGATTTTAAAAAATTACCATCTTTCAAACAACCATAAGAGATGTGCTTTTAAAGTGAATCTTTAAAATGCCTATGATTCAATTCAATGGGATTTCCTCCTTAATATACTAGTAGCTATAGGCTTTCCCCAAAAGTTCATCGACTGGATCAAAGAGTGTGTCACTTCTCCCTCCTATGCTATTTTGATCAATTGCTCACCCTCAAAATTTTTCAGAGGGAAGTCAAACCGAAGACAAAAAGACCCCATATCCCTATTCCTTTTTATTATTCGTATGCAAGCCCTTTCGAGGATTTTGAATGATTAAATAGAGAGGAACCCCTCCTTTAAATACCACTGGCGATGCAAATCCCTCAAACTTAACCATCTCTTGTTTGCGAATGACCTTCTTTTATTCTACCATACTAATATAAATTCTCTACAAACTTTGCTGACTTGCTTGGGTAACTATTCTAGGTTATCTTGTATGGACATGAACCCCTCCAAGAGTCATTTTTCCTATACCTAGATATGAACCCTCTCACCCTTTAAATAGAAGTTATTTCAGGTCTCAAGAAAGGTACTCTCCCCATTCGGTATTGGGGGGTTTCGCTCTTAATAGGAAGATTGTCTAGGAGGGACTGTTTACCCTTATTGGAAAAAATTCATGTCAAGATTAATAAATGGACCCCCAAAAATCTCTCTTATACTGGTAGACTTTAACTAGTGATCTTTTTGATTTCAAATTTTCAAGTTTACTGGGCTTCTCACTCTATTCTTCCCTCTATCATCCTTACAGAAATAGATTCCAAACTTAGGAATTTTTTGTGGATTGGGACGATCACTACTAAGTCTCATGCTAAAGTTAAATGGAATAATGTTTGTAGGCCGAAAAGGGAGGGAGGATTAAGTATCAAACATTTGTCCACTTGGAATAACACAGTGTTAGGGAACAAAATATGGTTTCTATTTAATGACAGTGAATCACTGTGGGTTAGGTGGGTGCATACAATAATTCTGAGAAGGACAACTTTCTGGAGTGCTCTACCTACTTATAACAGTTCTTGGAGTTGGAGAAAGATCTTATATATGAGGGATAAAATAGGGGACCAATTCAGATTTAGGATAGGGAATAGGAATAATACTTTATTATGGCATGATCCTTAGCATCCTTAAGGGATCTTTAAGAATTTTGCTACACTAAGAATGATTAATGGTTCCGACCTTCTTATGAATACTATAGTTTTTGTAGTAATCAGAAATAACGAGTGGTGCTGGCAAGAGGTTAAGCTCCTCAGTAACTTGGAGCCTTTACCGTACCTACCAAATGACTCTAGAAATGATTGCTTGGAATGGCTAGCTAGTTCATCGAGAAAGTACACAAATTCCTCAACTTATAATTTTATGAGACCTTAAACCAGAAAGTTGTTTGGTATAATTTGTTCTATCCTATCTGAGAAACCTCCACTCTATTATCACTTGGTTCTACCAATCCTCCCATAACAGTAACTGTGACTTCCCCATCTTTACCACCCTCCTTTCGGTTACTGTATATAATCTGTGGTGTGAAAGGAATGCTAGAACATTCAAAGATGAAGCCTTGGATATGGGGAGCTTAGGAGCTTCAACACTAAAGTGATCTTTCAAATTATGGAACAACTTAGCTCAAACACCAAAAGAAGGTAAGAGTGGGAGAGTTTATTGTCTAACATATTTTCTGTAGGTTTCATTCAGGTTCAGACAAAGTGATTCTCATCTTCCTCTTTAGTATAAAGAAAAAGAGAAGCAGAGCCAAGAAACTTAATTGCTCAAAATAGTAAAGGATGGGTAGCTTGGAGTGAACACATTACTTACATAGCAATTTAGCATAACAACGGATACTAATGGCAGTACCTAATTTCATAAAATTTGTGGCCAGAAGATCTAACAACAAGCTTATCAATGTAGGTATGAGAGAGGTTGTTGGACCCCACCCCCCACACCTGGGCTAACATTTCCCACCCAGCGTGTATTTGCGGGTTATACCACGGCGGGTGTTTGCTGCCAATGGTGAGAGGCGTCCACTTAAAGTGGAACAAAACCTTGAGATCTTGGGTTCGAGCCGTGGCTCACCCTTGACCAAAGAGGACAGTACTGATTAAGGTTGGATGCCGCGGTATAACCCGCAAACACCGCCGTGGTATAACCCGCAAACACACGCTGGGTGAGAAATGTTAGCCCAGGTGTGGGGGGGTGGGGTCCAACAGAGGTGGGCATACTTGACAATGAACAAGGAAACAAGGACATTATTTTTAGCTATGTTAACTTTCGATTAGGTTGTTTTTATTGTTGCTTGATTGTACTACTAGTAATTGGGTTGATTATCTTGTGTTATTAGATAGATATGTTAGCTTTAAGATCTGTTGGT
The DNA here is from genome assembly GCA_029891385.1 of Erythroxylum novogranatense. Taxonomy (NCBI): domain Eukaryota; kingdom Viridiplantae; phylum Streptophyta; class Magnoliopsida; order Malpighiales; family Erythroxylaceae; genus Erythroxylum; species Erythroxylum novogranatense. The sequence continues at coordinate 56,578,282 of CM057231.1, forward strand.
AGGAAAATGATATAAAGTAGGATGGTTGGGTTTTGTATATGGCGTTAGGATGGAAGGAGTTGTTGTAAATTATTTTTAACCCTTTTGGTAGCTAAGAGATTCGGTTTTGGAATCTCTAGTCTGTACATACCTTTTATTATTTGTATAAAAGTCTTACTGATTTATCAAAAAAAATCTAAATGCATCAAATGTATAATTGGAAATAGAGAATCTGTATCATTATGGAATGAAAATTGGTGCACCACTAGTCCCCTTAATAACTACAATTTAATGGCTAGTTTACTTCATCAATTCCTTATAAATTCTAAGGTTAAAGTTATAATCATGAAGAGCCTAAGTAATTTTTTAACTGACTATAATCCTAACCAAAACTACTATGATTCTTACAATTGTCTTATGCATCACTCTAGGAAATTCACTAATAATTCATATAGTAATTCTTTTAGATGCAAAAGTCCATCCCCCTCTTAGTGTAGAGTCATATGCAGTAAGGTTATTGTTATAAAAATATTGGTATTCATATGGTTGCTGGCAAAGAATAAACGTAAAACCTTAGAGAAACTAAATTTCCTCAATTTGCCACAAGTATAAAAGTTATGTAATTCTCATATCTTCTTTGTCTATAAATTAGGTATATAACATACAATCCAATCCCTTTGCAACCTTGATGTCACTAGAAACAACCATATGATACTCTTGAACTAGCTTAACAATACTAAGTTTTTTATTAAGGAAAAAACATATCTATGCTTTGGCTTTTAAATACACCATGTACATAATCTGTAAAGAGAGAAATTGTGGGATCAGTTAAGGAGTTGAAAAACTATAAAGCTTGTTACTATAGATCTAATATTACAGATTGGAGAACTACTTTTGTTAAATTTAAAAGATTTTAAATCCTCCCTCTTTTAACTTTTAAGAGAATTTCTAATTGATTCTCCTTATATTCTTATTACAAGAATGGTATCTATTAGCATTTAGGATAGCCTCTACTAATTGGCCTCTCTTTACGATACTAAGGTGTTATAATTGCTTCATAACTTGTACTAGTTTCTTGCTAGTTTCATTAATTTGATTATGCTCACAACTTGTATTAACTAGCATGTCTTATCTTGCTAGCTTATAAGATTGCCCTTGTAATTCATTATTTTTTCCAATATGTTCTTTTATCTTTTTTTTTAATAAAAGGGAATGAACATTATTGAACTTAGATAGAGTAGACACTAATTCTACACTCTATCTCCAATGAAGAAATGATTAAATTATGCATTACAACATTACAACATTAAAAGAATAGGTTGAGTTAAACCATATTAACATTTCTAATAATTGGATGGTCATGACATGTACTAGATGTTAATATTGATTTATGATTATAAATTATTTAATTGGATAGTTAAAGATAAATTAAATGATGTTTTAAATTTTATAATTCTAATTATGAATTATAATTATAATTATAATTTATAATCATTATCAACATATTATGAACCTAATAGGTTGCACATAAAGAGAAGTAAAAATCAACTTAAATTAAGTTAGTCTTAATTTTAAAATTTGAATAACTTATGAATCAAATATGAGATATTTCATTAAAATAAATTATAATTATATTTAGAGTTGAAATTTAATTATAATTAAAAGTTTATCTTTAATTATAATTAAAAGAGATGATAATGTCTTTTATATAAATAAGGGCATCATGAAGCTAGTACTCATGTCTTTTCCTCTAAAATTATTTAAGTTATTTTCTTTACTCTATAGATACCATCAAAAGTTGGATACTTGAGCAGTTTAAGGTTAATAATCGAAAAGAGAATTTTAGCAAAATTTGAATTAAGTGCGTTCAACTCTTTTATTTATGATTCATTTCTTTCCAAATTATTTAATTGAAGAGATCCAATCATGAAATTGTAAAATTATTTTTTTAGTTGTGCCCATTAATTATTGAAAGTTGATTTCCCAACTCATACACACAAACACATGTTCCATGGTAGTAGTCTATAAAATTAAGAATTAAAACAATATTTAATTGTGTTAAAGTAATTTTAGTTAGTAAAATGGAAATAAGTTAAAACGTTGATGAGTATCCAACTATTATGATAAACTTTTAAAAGTAAAATATAAAACCAAATTATTACATATTTAGCCTTAAGTTAATTATTATATACAACAATTCATAATTAATTCTTATTCATTAATGAAAGTTTGAATTCTATTAAAACTTTGAATATAAAGCATTAAATAAATGCAATAAGTTAGCCTTGTATAATATTTATTAAAAGGAAAACTTTTATTTTAAATTTCACGTTTGGTTTAAAATACAAGACCATAACATCTTTAAAAGGTTTTCATAATAATTTTTAATTTTTTTGTTTATATAGGAGCCACATTATCTAAAAGTCTCATTCATTTAAACTAAACATAAAATTTGGTTAATTCCATTATTTTTAGTCATAAATTAACTTTAATGAACCTTGGTAAATTTTAATTAGTCCTAATTAACTCAATTTAAGATAAATTTTAAATAAAATTTACTAAATCTAAGTAATCTTAATTTCAAATTTACCTGATTTAAACTACTTATCTAAAATTTTAATCTAATTAAATATCTATCTAAATTCTAATATATTCTAATCAAAAGTTATCTTACAAAATCATAAAACATATCTACATAAACATAGTTGTTCAAAACAACTATGTTTATGAGATATGTTATATATCATAAAAGTTATATTTTGTACTTCAAATGCATAGTTGTTCAAAACAATGACATTTATTAAATACCTAGACATATTAGCATTCATTTGAAATTCAATTCTACCATACTTTGCCTAGGTTTAAAATTCACATACCAATCATTATACTTGTCTTAGGATGTTCTAATCCTATTTGAGAAATAAGGTTTCCCCAACTCACCTCAAAAGAAGGTATACACTCTCTTAGTTTCAACATTCTAGGTACGGGCTCCTTGATTCACAACTCTCAATCCTTTATACATAAAAAGGGTACACAATGAAATTACTACCTAAACATAAATTTCATATTTATACACCCTTACATAGTTGTATAAAGCACAATATCACTCCCTATAAGCTATAGAATTTGAACATTAAACTTCTTACAGGTTTACTTCCTTACTAGTCATATTAGCTTTTTCTTTTGCATTTTTTAAGGCATTTAATGCCTTTAATTCAATACTTACTCATTTCAAAACACAATTAAGCACATTTTTGTCCAATCACATTAGGCCATTATTCATCAATCTAAGCAACAATTCAAGTTTACTCTAAGTAAACATGAAACCCTCTTTCCAATGCACACCATCAAATCCTTAAATCCTAAGCCAAGTTCACTTAGGCATTTTATCAAACACCTAAAGGCATAAACTTGAAAGCCTCCTTCTAATGTACTTCTTCCTCATTTTCCATCATTAATTCACCTCATACATACATAATTAACATCATAGAGTTCATTTAAACCATCAATTTCAAAAGATATTTAACATTTTACAAATTTTCACCAAAAGGGGGCAATTTCAATTTTGACTTCAAAAACCCTCTCCATGACACATTTCATTCATCTAAACCATGTTTCATGCATATTTAAGCATTGAGAACAACATATCTTAACACCAAACTCAAAATCACAATGTAGAGAGAGATGAGACAATATTTACCTAAACCTTCCTTTGATAATATCTTCAAATCCTTTGAGATTTTCTCAAATCTAATGATATATTTGAGTTCCTTGATCCCAAATTAGCTTAGAATACCTTGGTTTGAGTTGAAAAACCAAAAAGAAGGTGAATTTTGATGATGGCCAAAACTTCCTCTTCTTCCTCTCTTTTCTCCTTTCTTCTCCTTTCTTTTAATTAAAACTAAGTGTTTTAAGTCTTTATTAATGGGATGCACGACCTTACATGGAGAAGGGTCTAGAACATTTGGCCTTGTTTGACCAAAATATGGTGAAATAATCTTTTTGCCTTTAAGTTGTATGAAAGTATCATTTTACCCTCCAAACTTTCCTAAATTTGCAATTAAGCCCAAAGTTTAGGAATCTCCAAAACTTTTTTTTTTATTTTGTTCCTTGGACTTTTGAAAATAATAACTAGCCCCTGAACTTTATAAAAGTACATATTGGTACTCCAAAAATTGAAAAATTACGTTTAAGTCCTTTGACTTTTAATAATTTGCAAATAAGCCCTGATGTACATCAACTTTTCCAATTAATCTTTCTAAGTGTCCAATAAGTCTATAAATCTTGTCTAATCACCTCTAAGGCCTTATAACACATTTAACTTAACCATCATGGTCATATCCATCCAATGGACTCAATTTTTCACACTTAAAAACTTATTTGTCAGAAATCTCCAAGATTTCACATACCAATGAAATCTAAGTTCATGTAAGGGCATATAACATTATAAATCATTGGCATACGTACCAAAAGGGTTCAAATTTATCTTTGAACTCATATACAATGATGTATATATCAATATACAATAGTATCTTCAAATATAGGACAACATAAAAAGGTTCAAAGAGTTCAGCGTTACAATATTTGATTCACTGAAAAGAACCATGTCCCTACCCTTCTCTTCGAATCAATGCAAATGCCAACATTGCTTTAATTACTTCTTAAAACTTTTTTTTCACTCCTTGATCCTTTTGATACTTTTTTACTTTTATTTTCTATGTCATTTTTAGTTTGTTTTTCCTTTTTCGCCTACAAAGAGTTGTAGTTTTGTTTTGATAGTTCTCCCATTGAGATTCTAAGTGACAGATTGTTAATTTAGGTGAAAGATTGTTCTTTTACTAGTATAGAACTGTAACTTTTTAGGCATGTTATTGATTAGTCATGCTCTCAATGTGCATTTATTTTGGATGAGTATTTAAATAAAATTTGTGTAATGGGCTTATTTCCTAATCCATGATACATGGATTTTTATGATTTTAAAGTTTATTGTGGTTAACTAAGGTTAAATTAAAATTGGAGATAGTTTAGTTAATTAAAATTGTTTTTAATTAAGGTTAATTTAAAATTAGAGATACTTTTGTAAGTACAAGTCGACTTGTACTACTGATAAGTCGACTTGTTCTTGAAAAGTACCGATAAGTCGACTTGTACATTGCATAAGTCGACTTATTTAAGGATTGAGTCTTGTTTATTTGTGCCTAAAAGGCAATCCCTTTAGCGCTTTTATTCACAAATCGTATGCAGACTGAATGAATAAATAAAGAAAAGGCATAATTCATTAATTTGATGTTCATGAACATTGTTTATGAATTGATTGGATCTTTAATCGATTAATGAAGTCCATGATATATGACATAGCATGAAGGAAATTATGATGTGATCATACTCCTGAGATTCCTATCATGTGCAATTATGTCAGTGTCTAAATTTTCCCTAGTCAAAGGATTAATGAGACTGGACATCATTAATCCGGATAGACTAGCACATGTCATATTCCTTGATTGGATCAGCGGTGGATCTCGAAACCGTAAATATGAGATATTTAGAATTGACATGTGGATGCTTACTAGCGGTAGTAGGTTCATTGGATGACTGCCATGAGATCATCACATGGATATCTTATCTAGTGTCAGTGATGATCTCATCATAGCAATGGTGCAAGTATCCTTAGACTTGAGGTACTCAAGGATATCTTGGATACTGATCCTGTTCTTTGACTCCATTCCTTGTTGCCTTCGGAGGTAACTCATAGGGTGGTGCTTGGGTGCGACTTGAGGTATTCAAGATAATTGAGTAGCCAATAAAGGATTCACCACTTGGATTAGCGAAGAGATACCCATGGCCTCTTATCGGGATCATTACTCGGAAATCTCGGCGAGTGAATATGTCATGAAGAGTGTCTTCATGGACATATAGAGTAATGAGTCCTAGGGCGAGATCTGTTATCACTGGGCTGACTCGATCTAGTGAGAGTTGACACTTTGACCATACTCATAACCAAGTGGGGTATAGGATGGTGAAAGGACGAATTGCACGGTAATTGTCTATGGAAGGGTTTGTGATCCGGTTCGTGATGAATACATCAAACCGATTACTTTCCGGTCAATTGGGGGTCATGATGTGTTGCTAGATACCGCTCATGACTTGCTCAGATTAATTGTTAATCTAAGTGGCCAACATAACCGGGAGCCTAAAGGGTCACACGCTTAAGAGTGTCTCAGAGAATCTGTAAAATAGTAATTGGACAGAGTTCCAATTATGGAGAGCATTAGGATTAAATGGATCCCGATGGGATTGGGATATGTCCCATGAGATCGCGACAATGATATTGCTAAGAAAGGTTTTGAATTTGTTTCAAAGATCGGGCTCGATAGGCGGTAGGACCGAATTCAGCTTGATCGACTCTTTAGCAATTATATATATTAATTAATTAAGTAAATAATTAATTAATATATATAAATATATAGCCATGTGCACGTTGGATGAAGGAGAAGAGATAAAGCCATTTGACTTTTCAACTTATTACTTTATTAAGTTAAAGAAATGAATGGCTATTAATCCTCCAAATGTAAGCTTCTTAAGGAAGCATCTTTAATGGTCAAAGAAAGACATAAGGAGGCTAAGAATGTGTGATGGTCGTAGGTTTTGCTGGAGAAAAACAAAGGAAGCTTAAGAGTTAAGCTTAAGGTGAAATTGGATTTCATTTCTTCTTCTTCATCAAGCCATCATCGATTTCTCTCTTCTCTCAAAGCAAGGTCCAACGTTTCTTCAAGCTCTCCAGGACAGAGGTAGGGTCTAGCAGCCTCTAATCTGTTCTAGCTATTCCCGGTCAAAGGGTTTGACTCGGTTAGGTTTCGATCTCTGCGTGGATCACCTTTAGAGATAGTCTCTTTGGCTATTTAGGTTTATGTCTTCATACGGATACCGGATCCTGGGTTTCGGAAAGTCCGGGAATAAAATTTTGTTTTCCGCTTCGGTACATGTGATGTACCTCCGGGATTTTCCTACAGTGGTATCAGAGCGTCTGTTATCCCGTATGAAGCTAAAACCTAAGCGAGATCAGAAACCCTAAGTGCTGTTGATGTTGATGCATGTGTACTGCCCAGATTTCGAATTGCTATAGAGATAGGGTTTTAGAAATTTTTCTTCCCAGAAATGTTGATAACATGTTAGAGAATATGTATATGAATTTTCAGAATTTATCGATTTGATTTGATATAGTTTTGCTAATTAATTCCCTAAGGTTACAGATGCTGTTTTGTGAAATGATTCTGGAACAGGCAGTAGTAGAAAATCGAGAATAAATTCTAGAAAAATCTTTTTCTGGATTTTCCTTCACCTAAATGTCTCTAAGATGTTGGTGAATGTCTATGAGCATGGAAATTGGATTTCAAGGTGATTGGATATTTATTTACGAATTTATTCTATGCTGTTGGGAATTGCTGTGCTGATGAACACAGATTTTGAATCGGTTTTGTTATTTAGGTTGACTGAGTTTTTGATGGTCTAAAATCCTGAAAACATTCATGTAGAATTTTCTGAACATGTAGTAACCTATATAATTTTCTCATGATTTATTGAAATTGTTTCATTGATCATTTCGAGCAATGTACAGAACTGGACAGTTTTGTGAAAATTGTTGAGATTGTTTTGCTTGGCTTGATTGAGTGTGTTTTTTCAGTTCCAATGCCTTGCACCATTTTTAATGTGATTAAAAATGTGTTATCTTGATGTAGTATGATTGCCAAACTGAATTGCTTGAAGTTGTTTATCCTAGAATTTTCGGATGCCTAATTGATCACCTTTGTGTCTCGTTAGTATATTTCATTTTCTTGCTTGTTTTGGCCGTCACAATTTTTGTGACAAGTGCCGGAGTAGTTTTGAGAGTGTATACACTAGTTGGAGATGCTTAGGGTGAGAATTTGGGTGTTCCTAAATTGCTTGGATATTTATGAGTTTTGACTCATTTCAAGTTTTTCATATAGTTTGACTATTTAAGGCTTTCATGGTTCAATGAATTGTTCATTGATACATCAAATTTATCAGATATTACCTTAGGTATGTAGGTGTTGTGAATTGGAATTGCATTAATTGAGGAATTAGCCGATTAGAGATTTTAGCAAAATTCCCTGAATAAGTCGACTTGTATAAGGTATAAGTCGACTTGTTCAAGAGTCTTGGGATAAGTCGACTTGTCTATAGAATAAGTCGACTTGTTCAGGATCTCAGTATAAGTCGACTTGTAGTACCTTATAAGTCGAATTGTTCATGGGCAGGTGACATAAGTCGACTTGTGTTATACAAGTCGACTTGTGTGTGGGCAGAAGCATAAGTCGACTTGCATTTGATGAAAGTCGACTTGTGGCATGCTCAGGTTGGATGATGGATGATTATAAGGATTGATTCAATACGATTGATGAAACCTAAATCATTCCATATAGTCCTGGCGACTATAATCCTTAAGCTTGGAGTCTAGAGACTCGAAATCCCTCCTCGGTATATGAAAACTAACGCCTTCCATTAATATGGTAAGAACCAGAGTTCTTATAGGTTTGGGTTGTTGAGCAAACTCAAGCTCACTCTATACGGATATGTTCGAACCATGAAAATAAGATTTTTGGATTAATGGGTTGGTTTTCACTGGAAACGTTGGTTTGTTGAGCAAACTCAAGGTCAACGTGGACAGAGGCGAAATTGGGTAGCATACATCGGATGTATGCGCATCAAAGAGTTGATACCCAATGAAATGCACACATCAACAAGTTGATAGCACTGATTGATAGTTGTGTCTAAGATGTAATTGGTATATCTGATACCTCCCGAGACATAAGGTGACTTGTTGGACAAATCCAAGGTCATTCTCATTGTCGGTTATCGATGATGCAATTGGTATGACCGATACCTACCGATTGACCTAAGTTGTGGCTTGTTGAGCAAACTCAAGGTCACTCTTAGCAATGTCGGATATCGACCCACTAGGACATTATGTCACAGCATTTCTCTGGATTCGTAAAGAGGGTTATGGATTCTAGGAAACTAGTGGGAGCCATATGCATGTCATGCAAGTCCTTATGATCATGCAGGCATTTCTATTCTATCATTCCTTCTCTCTATCGCGTTTAGGTTGATTGAAGAAGTCCTTCAGTGTGAATTTACGCTCTCTATTTTGGACTAAATTTTCTTGATTGGCTAAGGAATCGAGAATTGTTATCGATCCGAGGAACCGGATCGTCCTAGATGTTCCACTTCCGGATGCACTTCTTTGTCGATGCTTCGATAAGGATCGAAAGCATATCGTAAGCATCTAAAGGATGATGATATGGATACTTGCATTATGCTTGTCTTGATGTCACCAGAGCTGCAGCAGCAGCACGAGTCCATGGATGCTCACTCTATAGTATTTCATCTTAGGGAGCTGTTTGATGAGTAAGCTTGGTCTGAAAGGTTCAAGACCTCAAGGCTTCTCTTCATCACAAAGATGGTTCGAGGACAATCTAGCATGCAAGATACCACGAAGATGAATGGCTATAATGAGAGATTGGCCGTCTTAGGATTTGTAATGGATTATGAATTAAGTAGAGACTTAATTCTGGTTGGATTGTCTGATGGTTATTCACAGTTTGTGATAAACTATCGGATAAACCAAATATCCACAACAATTCCTGAGCTGATCAATCTGCTCATGACAGCTGAACAGGCTATCAAGATAGATAGCAAGTGCTAATGGTGGATGCTTCTTCTTCTAGTTCAAAGAAGAAAAAGGCCAAGAAACCAAAGGGAAGTGCCATCGAGGAAAAACCAAAGAAACTACCCCAAAAGGATTTTGCTTTCATTGTGGCAAGTCTAGCCACTAGAGGCGAAACTGTAAAATCTATCTGGAGTCCTTGAAGCAGAAGAAGGCATTAGATGCCTCTACTTCTTCAAATATGTTTGTCATTGAGGTTAATACTATTCCTGATCCAAACATATCGGTATTTGATACCGGATGTCGGTCATACATATGAAATGATATGCAGGGCATCAGGGACAGTAGAAAGCTCATAAAAGAGAACTAGACCTTTGTGTAGGTAATGCAGCAAGAGTTGCTACATTTGCCGTAGGCACTTATGTCTTGTTACTCCCTACTGGGCTTATATTCAAATTGGATGATTGTCATTTTGTACCCGTTTTAAACAAAGAACATATTGTATGTTTTATGTTTAATTAGAGCTGGTTTCCATTGGACTTTTAGTAGCAATGGTTGCTATATTAGTTGGAATGGAATGCTCTATGGTACTGGTACATTATGCAATGGAATTGACATATGAGATATGTCATATCCAATTATGAATATCAATGACGCGAAAAGACATAATTGAGATAATTTAAAATCAACGTACTTATGGCATTGTCGGCTTGGCCATATAAATGAGATATGCATTGCTAAGCTCCATAAGAGTGGATGTTTAGGGTCATTTGATTATGAATCATATGACACATGCGAATCTTATTTATTAGGCAAGATGACTAAGTTATCCTTTAAAGGAAAGGGTGAACGAGTTAATGGAATATTAGACCTAATACACTTGCGGATGTATGTGGTCCGATGTCCATATGCCAGGAAGTGGTTGTTTTACTTCATTACTTTTATCGGTGATTATTCACGATATAAGTGTCTCAGATCTAATGAGATACAAATCAAAGCATTTGAATAGTTCAAATAATTCAGAAATGAAGTAGAAAACTAACTTGGTAAAAGTATGAAGACATTACGATCTGATCGTGGTGGAAAATACTTAGACCAACAGTTTTGGATTATCTCAGAGATAATGGGATTTTATCTCAGTGCACTCCTCCTTACACGTCGCAGCACAATGGTGTGGCTGAAAGGAGAAATCGAACCTTGTTAGACATGGTGCGATTGATGATAGGTTTTGCACAGTTTTAGGGGTTTGCGCTCGAGACAGCTGTTTACTTGTTAAACAGAGTTCCATTAAAGACAGTTGATGTTACTCCATATGGAGATATGGACTAACTGAAAGCCCTATCTTTCTCAGCTGAAAGTTTGGGGTTGTCCTGCTTATGTGAAGCGGACAGAGTCAGATTAGCTTGATGCAAAGCTGACAAGTGTTTGTTCGTGGAATATCAATTCTACCTTGCTTAGGAACAAAAGTTGTTTGTTTCCAAGCATGCTGTTTTCTTAAAGAAAGAGTTTCTTTTACAAGAGGACAGTGGGAGCAAAGTTGAACTTAGAGAAGTTCAAGATGCTCGAACAAACACAGATCAACTGCCTGAACTTGAAACTGTCACTCATATAGATGAGGTAACAGTTCAACCTTCTATTACACACGAATTTCGTAGGTTAAGTAGGATACGCACTGTTCCCGAGAGATATGAATTTCTCGTGAGGAACAGAATGACGTATTACTCATACGAGATGATGAGCCTACTACCTATGAAGAGGTTCTGAAAAGTTCAGAGTCTGAAAAATGGCTTTGTGCCATGAAATCTGAAATGGATTCCATGTACATAAACCAAGTATGGACTTTGGTTGTTACACCTGAAGGGATAAAACCCACAGGGTGCAAAGGGGTTTTCAAGAAGAAAACCAACATGGATGGTAATTTGATTACCTATAAAGCAATGCTTCTGGTCAAAGGATTTCGTCATAGACAAGGAGTTGACTATGACGAAACCTTCAGCCCCGTAGCAATGCTTAAATCCATTCGGATACTCCTAGCCATTGCCGTTCATTATGATTATGAGATATGGCAAGTGGATGTGAAGATAGCTTTCCTAAGAGGAAATCTACCCGAGGATGTGTATGACACAACCTGAGGGCTTCACTTCCATCGATGGCGAAAACGTATGCAAGCTTCAGAAATCCATGTTTGGATTGAAGCAAGCTTTCAGGAGTTGGATTATCCGTTTAGTTGAGTTAATCAAAGAGTTTGATTTCTCACAAAATTCGGATGATCATTGTGTGCATAAGAAGGTTAATGGGACTGCAATCGTATTCCTTGTGTTGTATGTAGATGACATCTCATTACTCGGAAACGATGTCTCTATGCTGCAATCAGTTAAAATTTGGTTGTCCAATCAATTTGCCTTGAAAGACCTTGGTAAAGCAACTTATATCCTTGGGATATAGATTTATGCAGATAGATCAAAGGTTGCTTGGTCTTTCACAAGCATCGTACATAGATGAGATGCTAAAGAGGTTTAACATGAAACGATGCTATGTACGTGGCCCGATGTATCGTATGCTCTAAGTGTTACGAGTAGATACCAATCGGATCCTGGTGAGGGTCACTAGGTGACTGTCAAGAATATCCTCAAGTATTTGTGAAGCACTAAGGATGTTTTCTTGATGTATGGAGATGGAAATCTCCATATGAGCGGGCATTCAGATGCCAATATCTAATCTGATAAGGATGATTCTGAATCATGATTAGGTTATACACATTCACACTAAATAGCGTGGCGGTCAGTTGGAAAAGTTCCAAACAAGAGAGGACTGCTGATTCATCAACCGAGGCAGAGTACATTGTCGCATGAGATGCGCAAAGGAAGCAGTTTGGATCAAGAAGTTCATTACTGAACTTGATCTAGTCCCTAGCTGTGGTGGGCCCATAGGATTGTATTGTGATACAATGGGGCTAGTGCACAGGCAAAGGAACCAAGGTCTTATCGACGATCCGAACTCGTACTTCGCCGATTCGGGAGATCATTAGTCGAGATGATATCACGATAGAGAGAATTCCACGAGCAAAGTGTTGTTGTTCGTTGACAAAGCCATTGTCACAGGAGAATTGTGATTCTCATGGACTCGCTTATGGTATTGGATACTAAGGCGATTGGCTTTAGGTCAAGTGGGAGATTTGTAAGTACAAGTCGACTTGTACTACTGATAAGTCGACTTGTTCTTGAAAAGTACCGATAAGTCGACTTGTACATTGCATAAGTCAACTTATTTAAGGACGGTACTATTTATTTGTGCCCTAAAGGCAATCCCCTTTAGCGCGTTTTATTCACAGTCGTATGCAGACTGAATGAATAAATAAAAAAAAGACATAATTCATTAATTTGATGTTCATGAACATTGTTTATGAATTGATTGGATCTTTAATCAGATTAATGAAGTCCATGATATATGACATAGCATGAAGGAAATTATGATGTGATCATACTCCTGAGATTCCTATCATGTGCAATTATGTCAGTGTCTAAATTTTCCCTAGTCAAAGGATTAATGAGACTGGACATCATTAATCCGGATAGACTAGCACATGTCATATTCCTTGATTGGATCAAGCGGTGGATCTCGAAGCTGTAAATATGAGATATTTAGAATTGACATGTGGATGCTTACTAAGCGGTAGTAGGTTCATTGGATGACTGCCATGAGATCATCACATGGATATCTTATCTAGTGTCGTGATGATCTCATCATAGCAATGGTGCAAGTATCCTTAGACTTGAGGTACTCAAGGATATCTTGAATCTTGATCACGTGCTTTGACTCCATTCCTTGTTGCCTTCGGAGGTAACTCATAGGGTGGTGCTTGGGTGCAACTTGAGGTATTCGAAGATAATTGAGTAGCCAATAAAGGATTCACCACTTCTGGATTAGCAGAAGAGATACCCATGGCCTCTTGTCAGGATCATTACTCGGAAATCTCTGGCCAGAGTGAATATGTCATGAAGAGTGTCTTCATGGACATATAGAGTAATGAGTCCTAGGACGAGATCTGTTATCACTTGGGCTAGACTCAGTCTAGTGAGAGTTGACACTTTGACCATACTCATAACCAAGTGGGGTATAGGATGGTGAAAGGACGAATTGCACGGTAATTGTCTATGGAAGGGTTTGTGATCCGGTTCGTGATGAATACATCAAACCGATTACTTTCCGGTCAATTGGGGGTCATGATGTGTTGCTAGATACCGCTCATGACTTGCTCAGATTAATTGTTAATCTAAGTGGCCAACATAACCGGGAGCCTAAAGGGTCACACGCTTAAGAGTGTCTCAGAGAATCTGTAAAATAGTAATTGGACAGAGTTCTAATTATGGAGAGCATTAGGATTAAATGGATCCCGATGGGATTGGGATATGTCCCGATGAGATCGCGACAGCGATATTGCTAAGAAAGGTTTTGAATTTTTTTGACCTAGGGGCTCGATAGGCAGTAGGACCAACCCGATTTATTTGGATGCTTTAGCAATTATATATATTAATTAATTAAGTAAATAATTAATTAATATATATAAATATATAGCCATGTGCACGTTGGATGAAGGGAGAAGAGATAAAGCCATTTGACTTTTCAACTTATTACTTTATTAAGTTAAAGAAATGAATGGCTATTAATCCTCCAAATGTAAGCTTCTTAAGGAAGCATCTTTAATGGTTAAAGAAAGACATAAGGAGGCTAAGAATGTGTGATGGTCGTAGGTTTTGCTGGAGAAAAACAAAGGAAGCTTAAGAGTTAAGCTTAAGGTGAAATTGGATTTCATTTCTTCTTCTTCATCAAGCCATCATCGATTTCTCTCTTCTCTCCAAAGCAAGGTCCAACGTTTCTTCAAGCTCTCCAGGACAGAGGTAGGGTCTAGCAGCCTTTAATCTGTTCTAGCTATTCCCGGGTCAAAGGGGTTTGACTCGGTTAGGTTTTCTGATCTCTGCGTGGATCACCTTTAGAGATAGTCTCTTTTGGCTATTTAGGTTTATGTCTTCATACGGATACCTGGATCCTGGGTTTCGGGAAAGTCCCGGGAATAAAAATTTTGTTTTCCGCTGCCGGTACATGTGATGTACCTCCCGGGATTTTCCTACAGTGGTATCAGAGCGTCTGTTATCCCGTATGAAGCTAAAACCTAAGCGAGATCAGAAACCCTAAGTGCTGTTGATGTTGATGCATGTGTACTGCCCAGATTTCGAATTGCTATAGAGATAGGGTTTTAGAAATTTTTCTGTCCAGAAATGTTGATAACATGTTAGAGAATATGTCTATGAATTTTCAGAATTTATCGATTTGATTTGATATAGTTTTGCTAATTAATTCCCTAAGGTTACAGATGCTGTTTTGTGAAACGATTCTGGAACAGGCAGTAGTAGAAAATCGAGAATAAATTCTAGAAAACTATTTTTCTGGATTTTCCTTCACCTACATGTCTCTAAGATGTTGGTGAATGTCTATGAGCATGGAAATTGGATTTCAAGGTGATTGGATATTTATTTACGAATTTATTCTATGCTGTTGGGAATTGCTGTGCTGATGAACACAGATTTTGAATCGGTTTTGTTATTTAGGTTGACTGAGTTTTTGATGGTCTAAAATCCTGAAAACATTCATGTAGAATGTTCTGAACATGTAGTAACCTATATAATTTTCTCATGATTTATTGAAATTGTTTCATTGATCATTTCGAGCAATGTACAGAACTGGACAGTTTTGTGAAAATTGTTGAGATTGTTTTGCTTGGCTTGATTGAGTGTGCTTTTTCAGTTCCAATGCCTTGCACCATTTTTAATGTGATTAAAAATGTGTTATCTTGATGTAGTATGATTGCCAAACTGAATTGCTTGAATTTGTTTATCCTAGAATTTTCGGATGCCTAATTGATCACCTTTGTGTCTCGTTAGTATATTTCATTTTCTTGCTTGTTTTGGCCGTCACAATTTTTGTGACAAGTGCCGGAGTAGTTTTGAGAGTGTATACACTAGTTAGAGATGCTTAGGGTGAGAATTTGGGTGTTCCTAAATTGCTTGGATATTTATGAGTTTTGACTCATTTCAAGTTTTTCATATAGTTTGACTATTTAAGGCTTTCATGGTTCAATGAATTGTTCATTGATACATCAAATTTATCAGATATTACCTTAGGTATGTAGGTGTTGTGAATTGGAATTGCATTAATTGAGGAATTAGCCGATTAGAGATTTTAGCAAAATTCCCTGAATAAGTCGACTTGTATAAGGTATAAGTCGACTTGTTCAAGAGTCTTGGGATAAGTCGACTTGTCTATAGAATAAGTCGACTTGTTCAGGATCTCAGTATAAGTCGACTTGTAGTACCTTATAAGTCGATTTGTTCATAGGCAGGTGACATAAGTCGACTTGTGTTATACAAGTCGACTTGTGTGTGGGCAGAAGCATAAGTCGACTTGCATTTGATGAAAGTCGACTTGTGGCATGCTCAGGTTGGATGATGGATGATTATAAGGATTGATTCAATACGATTGATGAAACCTAAATCATTCCATATAGTCCTGGCGACTATAATCCTTAAGCTTGGAGTCTAGAGACTCGAAATCCCTCCTCGGTATATGAAAACTAACGCCTTCCATTAATATGGTAAGAACCAGAGTTCTTATAGGTTTGGGTTGTTGAGCAAACTCAAGCTCACTCTATACGGATATGTTCGAACCATGAAAATAAGATTTTCGGATTAATGGGTTGGTTTTCACTGGAAGCGTTGGTTTGTTGAGCAAACTCAAGGTCAACGTGGACAGAGGCGAAATTGGGTAGCATACATCGGATGTATGCGCATCAAAGAGTTGATACCCAATGAAGTGCACATCAACAAGTTGATAGCGATTGATAGTTGTGTCTAAGATGTAATTGGTATATCTGATACCTCCCGAGACATAAGGTGGCTTGTTGGACAAATCCAAGGTCATTCTTATTTGAAAATCATTGTTCATGAATTTTATTATTTCCTCATCAAATTAATTAATATGAATGTACTTATACTTTCTATTGTTGAATGAAAAATTATCCACCAAATTTTCTAAAGGAATGTGTTAGACATTGTTTAGGATATAGTTCATTAACTACAATTATAAGATGTAGTCACAAAATAATATAATTAATGCATGAATTCTAGGAACACACTAATTGTCATAGTACAAAATAAACATGGTCATTCAATTGGTTTACAAAATACGCCAAATATAAGATGTAGTTACAAATAACCTACTTGATGAATAAATTCTAGGCAAAATTTAATTCTCATAGTACCAAATAAACTTCTTCATTATCTTGGTTTACAAAATCAACTAATAATAATAATAATCATGTTTATTAATAAGTCATTCAAATATCTAGTTTGTTAACTTGCTAGCCACTAGTCTTAATTATTTTTTCCATCTTAGTTATTGTAGCTTGTAAGTATCTTGAAGAGAGGCTATATTTATCCTCCAAAGACATTTTAGTTCTAAAGAAAACTTAAAAGAGTTTGGAACAACTTCTTCAAATCCCATTTATTCATATTTGTAGAACTAACAACTTTTTACTCAACATATTAATTAATATGTGTATAAGTTTAATATTGACCATGAGCACAAATAACTAAGTATATGTTAAAGTCACATTAGTGCTTTGTTAGCTAGGTTGACATTCCTTAGTACATGACATGCTACTTTGAATGTGAGTTTACTTAATATAATTTAGGTTAAATCAGTAGCCTATTTCATATAATTATTGTCTTGTAATAGAAAGCAACATGTTCTTACCTGTGATACTTTCTAATTCTTGGGCTTCAGTTATGATGTTTCAACCTACAAAATAATATGTTTAACATTACCATGGATAACTATATTACAAAAAAGATAATTGAACTAGTAATTGCCTACATTGACATATTGTTCATTAGGTCTTATTACTTTATACGTTTTACTGTTATGTTTAGAAGTTTCCTTCATTTCTATACTTGACCCCTTTACAAAATCTTTTTTCCTCTTAGTGTTGGATCGAAAAAGAAAACATGAAATATTTTGTTAAACAGTAGATTTCAAAAACTTTTTTAGAAATCATAACATAGCGGAAGCAAGATAACCAAACCAACATGCATAGCTATACATGATATGGTATAAGGATAATAAACATAAGAACAAGATGAAGATAATATTATCAACTCCTTCGCTACAGCTTTAACTCCTTATTGTGCTATCCTATCCTCGGAAATGTATCCTCTCCTAGTTGAAGTATCCTCTTCTTCTTGTTATTGTTTCCTCTTCTTGATATTGTATCCTTGACCAATCTGATCTATCACTTGTTCTTTTTGGACAACTTGGTTAACAAGATCTTTTGGTGGGAAAGGAGAAAAAAAATTTGGAGGAGATTTTTCTTAGAAGAAAGAAGCCAAAAATTGAGTCATTTCTCATGTAAATTAAGAGTGAAAAAAAATGCAAGAACACTTTCTTAAACCCTCACAATTTCGGTTAACCTAAAAAGAAAGAAGAATTTACATCAAATGCATCACTTATTTCTTTAATCAAACATAAAGAAGTCAATAAATGAGACTCTTCTCATTTTTCTTTAAGATGGCTATATAAAAAGACTATTAACCTAAATAAGATCTATCACTTTCAGTTTTTGATGATGAAAGAAGGAAGATGGTTCATCCAATGTACCTCTTTCTTCTTTAATCCAATGAACGCTAATAGGTTACATGCTATCATTAAAAGATAATCATTAAACCATTTAATGGTAAGATCATTACTCTATTTAATGATGATAATGCATGATAAATACCATCTTTATTTAGCAATTCAATGCTAAAAGTGTAGCTGCACATTTAGCCCAACAAAACTGAAATTCCTTCTCCCATCTTTGAAAAATTTTGTTTTAATATAATTAACATAATTATTAAATTAAACAAAAGTCTAGCCCATTTCTAAATGTTCATTTGGGCTTCTAATTAACCATTAATTTGTATAACCCAACATTCAATCATGGGCTTTAAAACCTCCATTTATATTGTTGGGCACCGATTCTGGAACCCAATTTTAGATTATGAAACGTGAGCTTAATCCAATGGAATTCCCTTAACCATCATTGGTTCATCTTTATGTTCTAATACCATAACTGTTGGGCACCGATTCTAGATCCCAACTCTTGCTCTGATACCATACATGTTGGGTACCAATTCTGGAACCCAACTCTTGCTCTGATACCATAAATGATGGAACCTATTTTTGGAGCCCAACTATCATTCCGAATATCATAAAACGTGAGCATGCATATTACCTTGAAGGGTTATTTCAAAGAGCCCTCATTAACAATATCCCATAAAACAATTGTAGCTCCAAATATCTAGTTTAATTTGAAGTAAGAACCATCTCAATTGGAACTTTATAGAAGAAGTTAAGCTTAAAAAGCCAAAGTATGTTCATACCCCAATCATGCTCTCTCAACTGACCCCTCACTTTCTCTCCATCAAACTTTCCCAAATCAACTCTAAAAGATCCCAATTTTTATGGAGAGATAGATACATGTGTCAGGAAGATATTTCTTCAATAATCACTTCATTTTGAGGTTGGACAATGAAGTTATGGCCAAAAGATTCAAACATGTTTATATCCTCAATCATATTGTACCTATCATGGGATAATTAGCATAACGTTCTATATAAAGCTTGGATTGAGATTATGCTTAGACCATTTGAAAGAAAACTTCTAGATCTACAACTTTCATGAAGACCACAAACCAAGATTTTGCCATTTAAAGGGTCAAAAATGCAAATTTCCTGTAGTTATCCCGTGTTACATGTCTGCCTAATGGACATAGACTGGCTTGGAAGCCATTTTTTACCCAAAAAGGTCCGTTAAATAGACATGGGCGATGATGGGGGTCATTTTTGACCCATGAAGGTCTGTTAAATAGACCTAAAGTCTGTTAAACGAACATGGTTTCCCAAAGCCCCTCCAATGCTTCCTACATCCATTCTAACATCATATTCACTCATAATCTTCCCAATTTCACTTCTTCTATTGCAATAACACTCCTCAAACATTCAATTACCAAAATGATTTCATAAATCCCCCAAATTTCAACTCAAATGATTCATCTCATACAACAATTCTCATCATTCACCATAGCTGCCATCTTCATACTTCCCATGTAGCATCATCACTTATAATGCTCATATCTCTCAACTCCGATACCCAAACTTTACATAGTTTATAGTGTTGGAAAGGTAAGAGGATAAGCTATAACTTTCCAGAAGACAACTTTATCTAGTTCTATCTAGACCATTCCTGCTTTTCCTATAAATTCAAATATAATTCCTATCTTTCTTGTCCATAATATATCTCACTTATATGTAACAACAATTTTTATTCAAAATTTATCATCTCAATTTGGTAACTTCCTCAAGTGCTCCTAATTCCCACTTAACCTCATCCTTAAATACTTCACATTTCAACTCCACCTCATCCATACACAAATTCACATTTCAACTTAACAATCATCCATACACAAATTCATATTTCATTAACATCATAAAATAAGAGTTTTACAAACTTTAATGGCATTTCCAAGCCATATTACATCATCAATATCAAAATCCAAAAACAAAAGATGCAAAACTCAATAATTCTCAAAATACATTTGAAGCCTTGTTCTACATAAACTACTCTAAAACAAAACAAAACATGCAAATTTGGAGTAATGTCTTGACTTTTTTGCACTCGGTCTCTTGCTCATCACCTGAATAGGGGAAGGAGAGTGGGGGTGAGCTTGAAAGCTCATGGGTAACAAGTTTATAATGAGAAACAAGAAAAAAACATTGAAATATTTATTTCCATTGAAAATTTCACATTAAAATCCATGTAACACATATTTCCCAAATTCACAATTTATCAAGCAATTCATAAACAACATGAATCATGCACTCATCAAAGTTGTCACAATCATAAACATATAAGCACATTAGAAATGGTTTGGGTGGCTCCATAATAGAACTTACTACAAATTTCCCATAAGGGCCCTGTGTAGCCGTGAATAGAACGTACTATCGCAATCTCACAAAGTGGCCTTGAATAGCTGTTAACTTATGGGAGTCCGTGAAGGAGCACCATGCCACTAACGGGCAGGCGGGATAAGCCTTTAGACAAGTGCACTTGACTGACAAAACAGACCACCACAAACCCACATAACATGTGATTCGTGACTTGAAAACCAATTGCCCAAATGGCACATTTTTGAAAACTTGTCTTTCATGAGCGTGACATATTTCATATGCATTTCTATCATCCTTTCACAATCCATCATCAAAATTCATACACCAAAACATGAGCCAATTTCATAAATCATTTAAAAGCAATAAGAGTAACATTTATGAAGTAATTGAAATCATTTTTCTTTCTTGATTTGGACAGAAACGTCAATGATCATTACTCAATTATAAACATGAAACCCACTTTGAATTTCCTTGCTTACTACTTGCTCAAAGAGACCTCTCCCCTTGCTCCTCTTTGCTTCCTTGTTTTCCTTTAACATAAGCCAAAAATTCCATTCAATAGGAATTCTAATTGAGAACTCACAAGACACAGATTCATAAAATTGATCCTAGAATCTTTAAACCCATACAAAGTTATATGAACCAAAACCCTCTCAAAAGTACAAAGATTTAAATTCCAACTTACCTTAGATCTTCACCAATTGAAGAGTTTATTGGCTCATATGGAAGCTCTAATCCTCTTCTTCCTTTTTCTCTTCTTGAACAACCACAAATTCCTTCTTGAAAGCCAAGCAAAGTTGAAACCTAGCTTTTCTTCTTCTTCTTTCCTCTTTCTCTCTTTTTCATGCTTCTCTCTTCTCTATCTTTCTAATTCACATTCTTGGCTTCTTCATATGCAAGCCCACTCTTTTCTTCTCCCTTATGGCCTTAATGAGTCTTAATTGACCCTTTTTCCCTTCCTTCAAAGCCTTATAACCTTAATGCTTAAGTGTTCTTCCCAAAATACCCCCATACATATATACTCTTACAGGACTACTTTATTTCAATTGAACTATATGATAAAATCATACAATCATTTACATACTACTAGCTCCAAAAATAATCCATCAAAACCTTATAATTAACTAGTCTTTCCATATTCACCCTTCTTTTGTCTTTATAACTAATACTTTATACTTCTAAGTCCTTAACTAATGATCATGGAAAAATTGAAGGAATTTGATAATACTTCGTTCAAGTAAAATGTTCTTCATTGTCTTAAGCTTCTAATGACACCAAAATCTTTCAATTTGGTTTGGTAAACTGAAAGTTATACCTCAAACATTTCTGAACTATTCTTATACTGAAATAGTATTTTTTTCTTAACTTCCATTAGAAAATTGATATTCTTATAGACTAAATTAAAACTCAATTTCAACAGACAATTTGTAGCACAATGCCTCTAATTTACTCCAAATTAAAAATCATCTCATTTGTATAACTAGAGAAAAATTTATGGCTAAAACACTAAAGCATACTCAGCGAACATGTTTCAAACTACATTTTCCAGCTTATGACTTCCAACAGTTCACATACAATTTTTCTAACTTCCAAGGAAAGTTTGAGGTCCAACATATATTTCTTACTTTGCTTGATGACCTTCCTTGAAACTAAGTGGGGAATCTTATTGGACTTAGATAATTCAAGCTCTAATAAGCCCAGAATTAATTTAATCTCATTAGAATTAATTCTAGCTTATTAACTAAATGTCATTCCACTAAAGACAATTAGTTGAACTCTTGAATTATTAAATATTATGAGAACACGTATTTCAAATAATATGCCCAATTGTAAACCTTATTATAAACCTTATTATAGCCATCTGCACAACAAAGGGTAAAATTACTATTTTGCCCTTATGTTGATTTTTTCTTATAGATCTCCCGTTTTATTTTATATGGTGATTAACTCACAAGATCTCATCTTCGTGTTAAGACTTGATAGGTAGCTAGTCCATCAAACTCCTGGCGTCAGCTTAATCACCAATCTCCATAAAACATCTAGAAGTGATGATATCAATATAAACTCTTTATTTGAGTGAATGTTCCCTGATACATGTTTCAATTAATAATTCCAACATGCAGACACTAGATTAAAACTTTGTAAAAAAACTCATCATTTCCTTGAAGTAAACTCCTTTACTTACATGGAGATAAATCGCTACATTACAGTCTAAACCATAATCAAGCGACCAACTTGATTATTCAACTGTGAATTGATTAATTTAGGTTCTAATAATATAAATGTTTCCCATACATCTCTATGTATATGTCTATCACTTACAAAAGAATCTCGGTACCTTTTGAATACATATATAATGCTCATAAAAACCAAACTCTTTTGTTTTATTAATAATAAATATTTTCATTACAAAACTGTAACTAAAGAAGATTAAGTTACATGTAAATATTTACATAACTCCAACAATCTCCCACTTTCCCTAAAGAAAATTTGAACATCTTCGTAAACGGATGAGCAAGGTCTTGCTCGGTGGGAATCTTTACCGCATCCACCTCTCCACATTGTATTATCTCCCTTATGAAATGATACTTTTGCTCAATGTGTTTAGCAGTTTTGTGGTTCTGAGGTTCTTTAAATTTAGCCACTACCCCATATTATCACAATAAAGTGTAATTGCTTTTCTTGCCTCTAGAACTACCTCCAAATCATTTAGAAACTTGCGGAGCCAAACTGTTTCCTTTGCTGCTTTACAAGCAGCAACATACTCAACCTCCATAGTCGAATCAGCAATACAAGATTGCTTGACACTCCTCCAGACTACGGCTCCACTTCCTAAAACAAATATAGAACTAAAACTTGATTTCCTTGAATCAACATCTGATTGGAAATCGAAATCTGTATATCCCATCAGAATAAGATTACTTCTAGAGTAAACAAGCATTAAATTCTTCGTCTTACAAAGATACTTCAGTATGCACTTCACTGTTGTCTAATGCTCCATTCCTGGATTGGACTGAAATTTGCTTACCAGTCCCACCACGTAATAGATATCCAGTCTAGTGCAAAGCATTGCATACATTAAACTTCCATCTTCTGAAGCATATGGAATGTTACACTTGCATTCCACATCCTCTTGGGTTTTAGGTGCTTGTTCCTTTAAAAGTTTGATTCCATGTCTAGTAGATGTGAAACCTTTCTTGGAACCTTGCATGTAGACTTATTAAGCTTATTCTTAATGTATGTTAATTGAGATAAGGCTATCTGTTTATTCTTATGATCCCTAGAACATAGTTAGCCTCTCCCATATCCTTCATTGAAAATTGTTCATTCTGTTATCCCTTAACTATAGATAACATTCCCACATCATTCCCAATTAGTAGAATGTCATCAACATACAGGACTAGAAAAATAACCTTTCCATCTTGTATCCTTTTATAGACACAAGGCTCATCTAGGTTTTGTACGAACCCATAGGTTTTGATAGACTTATCAAACCTAATGTTCCAAGATCTAGATGCTTGCTTAAGTCCATAAATGGACCTTTGCAACTTGCATACCTTATGCTCATTACCTGGCTCAATGAATCCTTCTAGATGTGCCATATAAATGGTCTCCTTAAAATCCCTAGTAAGAAATATGGTCTTGATATCCATTTTCCATATTTCATAATCGAAATAAGCTGCTATGGCCAAAAGAATTCTAATGAACTTAAGCATGGCAACCGAAGAAAAAGTCTCCTCATAGTTTAAACCCTCCTTTTGAGTATATCCTTTGGCTACCTATCTAGCTTTACAAGTCTCTACCTTTTCATTTGATCCTCTTTTCCTTTTATAGATCCATTTACACCCTATGATTTTTATACTTGGTGCTAGATCTACAAGGATCCATACTTTATTAGCATCTATGGATCTATTTCTGATTATATCGTCTTGATCCATTTTTCTGAATCAACATCATTAATAGCCTGTGTATACGTAATGAGATCTTTTTCTTCTTGGTCTGAGATGGCAATCATGTCTTCTCCTAGACCTGGATACCTATCTAGCTGTCTCACAACCCTCCTACTATGTCTAGGCATAACTTGATGTTCAAGTTGCTCTTCCAATTCAACTCTTGAATCTATTTCGACATCTTATTCTGTCATATCCAAATCAACTCTTGGTTTTGATGAAATAGGTAACTCCTTTAGTACTACTTCACTTATTCCTTTATGATTTCTCATAAACTCTTCCTCTAGGAAGGTCGCATTTGTCACACAAATACCTTCTTATCTTGAAGACTATAAAAATAGTACCCTCGAGTTCTCATAGGGTACCCTACAAATAAACATACTTCTAACCTTGGTTTCATCTTTGTGGATTCAGGTCTTAGAACATAGGATGGGCTGCCCCAAGTCTTTAAATGTCGTAATCAAAGCACTCGACCAGTCTACAACTCCCTAGGTGTTTTAGGCACCGATTTAGATGGAGCAAAGTTAAGAAGATATGATGTTGTTTGTATGGAATATCCTCAGAACGATTCTGGAAGACTAGCATAAGACATCATTGATCTTACCATTTCCAATAGAGTCCTATTTTCTCCTCTCAACTACACCACTCTGTTGAGGTGTTCAAGGAGCTAAAAAATTGGAAACAATTCTATTGTCAATTCAATATTGTTGGAACTCTCCAGATAAGTACTCACCACCTCGATCCGATTGAAGTTGTTTTAATGACTTGCCTAGTTGCTTCTCAACTTTAGCTTTGAATTCTTTGAACTTTTCAAAAGATTCACTCTTTTCATGCATCAAATACAAATAGCCATGTCTTGAGTAATCATCTATAAAGGTTATGAAGTATTTATCACCTCCTCTAGCTCATATGTTCATGGGCCCACACACATCACTATGTACCAGGTCCTATGTGAATTCAAATCTATTTCCTTTAGAAGAAAATGAGGCCTTGGTCATCTTTCCTTCAATACAAGATACACATGTGGGTAATGGATTTTTATCCAAGCCCGTAAGGATCCCATCCTTTACTAACCTGTTTAGTCTTTTCTGATTGACATGACCCATTCTTAAGTGCCACAGATATTTAGAATTAATGCTAGAGTCATTAGAATGTCTTGGTTTTATCAATTCTGCAGTATTTAGTGAGTCTGTCATAGGTTCTATAAAGAACAATCCCTGTTTAATTATTGCATCACAAATAAAATCCTTATTCTTATATATTGAAACAACATTTTCAAAATATAAGGAATAACCAAATTTTATTAGACAAAAAACAAAAATCATGTTCCTTACAATCATTGGCATGTAATAAACATCCTCCAAATATAACCTATGACCACTAGGAAAGTCCAAGATAACTACTCGCACTGATTCTGCTAAAACATAGGATCCATCTGCTATCTTAAATTGAAATGGCCTTTAGGTAGTCTTTTCCTTTGCTAAAACTCCTACAAAGAATTGCAAACATGGTTAGTGACTCTTGAATGTAATATCCAAGAATCAAATAAATCTGTCATATTTCTAGTTCCTAACAAACTTAGGAAACCCATACCTTGTTTACTTTTGAGGGACTCAAAGTAGATTGGACAGTTTCTTTTATAATGACCCATCTCATCACAGTGGAAGCACTTTCCCTTGGTGTTCTCTTTGGCCTTCTTTTTCATGGGTTGGGCCTTGACCCACATTTGGGCCTTCTTTTTCACTAGATCCTTCTTCTTTTCCTTGCCCTTACCTTTGAGCTTAGAAGAAGATGCTACAATAGCTTCTGGCCCACGAGCCTTGATATTCAATATCTCCTCCGTACTTTAGAGGGTATTCATCAACTCACTCAAGGTGTAATCCTTGTTGTTGAGCTCATAGTCCAACTTAAATTGCTGAAAAGAAGAGTTTAAGCTATTGATGATCATAATCATCTGTGTGTCCGCATCCATATCTGCCCCAAGCATCTCAACCTCAGTAACTGTAGAGATTACCTTAAGCATATAATCCTGCACCGATTCACTAGGTTTTTGTCTGAGATTATGAAAGGTTTAGATAGCTTTCACTCTTGCAGACTTAATCCACACACCAAACATCTCATGTAGGTGATGGATCATTTCACTAGCAGTTTTCATACGAGCAATTTGCTTATGCAACATGTCACTGACAGAAGCTAGAATATAACACTGAGTAGTCTTGTCAGCATTCTGCCAATGTTTATGTTGTTGGACTATCTTAGGAGTTAAACCTCCACCTGGAGGTGCATGCTCATTTTTAGTTCATACCCATAAAATACGTTCATATTGAAGAACAATGTCAAGGTTATGTCTCCATTCATTAAAATTCTCTCCATTTTCTAATTTTTTATTTGTCAAAAATAAAGTGACTGGATTCATTTTGTGGTTGATTATGTCTGAAAATATAAATTATTAAAACATAAACATAGTAGTCAATAATATTGTAACTTTGTGTAAAATCATGATGTATGTATGCATGATAATAGAATTAACAAAACTTAAAAAATTAAAAACTTTATACGGCAGTTATTTTTCTTATTTATAATAGACTAACTGACGATAGGTCATCTTATCCATTAAAAGAAAAACTGGGACCCTTCCACTAAAAAAGCTACCAAGCATCTTCATGCTTAACTTTTTAAGAAGTGTCATAATTTGGTCCATACTTTTAGCAACAGAGCTACGATGGGTAGGTTACTGACAAAATAAGTTAACTGTTTAACCATTTGATTCATTCACTAAAGATACTTGCAAACCATGCCTCAGTGGAGGTCACATTTGCTACCAATAAGTGGATTTATCCTTAAGGAGATCCAACCCATGCAAGATCTAGGATTCATTCCCTCCAGTGGGGAGTAACACTTCACCACATGCAAATGGGCCATCATTTGGAGACCGTGGACTCTCATATGAGCATCATCTCCCACTCAATGTTTTTAGGCTTTAAGTTTAATAAATATCATCCTGTCTAGATGCAATTTATTATCCATCCTATATTGTTTCATTATATATCTCATACATAATGAATGCATGGCAAAGTCTAGGGTTGACAATTTTCTAAAGGACATATAATCACATAATATCACATATTATTTGCATTCATTTATCCATTCATCACATGAACTAATAAGCCACATTTGATTGTCCATCTTATAAACATAAAAATAATTACAAGCCTTTTAGGCACAAAATATTCTTCTTGGACTTGGATCTTCCACTTCGGACTTTTCGCTCATATGACCCGCCTATTCTGTAAAAAGTGTGTAATGGCTTTTCTTTTACAACAAAGTTTTATTTTCATAAAACTGAATTGTTGTCTAACAGAAAAAAAAAATCTGCAGCTGTTTTTACCAAAACTAAAACTTTTGTATATGACATAAAAAATCCAGCACTTGTAAAAAAAACGTGAAACTTTGTTACAAAAAATGTTCATACAACCAAAAATTTGTTTTAAAAAAATTCCAGCACTTTTGTAACATCCCGTTACCGGTGTGACGGGTATGTTGGTAATTTGGATCGGATTAGGATTGAGTACAGGCAAATTGCTGCATTACACATGCATTAAAGTTCGATAGACATCAGTAAATGATTTCAATTGTACAGGTATATATATATATATATGTACATACATGTATGACAAATTCCCGACTTGATTGTGAAAATCGGAGATTTGGTTATAATCGGACACATGAGGATTGGATTGTGAAAATTGGAAAATTGAGTAATAAGTGTATAAATTAGGTTTTGAATATGGAATTGGAATGAAATGGAAATTGAAATTTGAGTATAGGAAATGGTATTTCCTAATTTTGTGAATTTATGGGAATTTTTCCAAAATTTTTAGAGTAATGGATCCAGATCGGAAAATTTGCTTAGTGACTGATTTATTTGATTCCGAGTCCGAGATCGCTTGGCAAGTGATATGAAACAATTTGAATTATGATTTTGGGAATTATTAATTATGATTATTGCGAAATTGGGAGAATAAGAATTTGGATTGATAGACCCTAAGAATTGGGCATGTGGCAGGTGATCAGCCAAACATGCCTTAGCCTTTAAATCATATATATATATATATATATATATAAGCTGAAATCGTTTGTTATCGCCAAAAAGAAATGAAGCTTTGCCGTGGGTGAGCATCTTGCGATTTGGAGTTTCTTGAAGGGATTTTCAATGGATTGAACCTTGAATCAAGTAAGTTTATACTTGTTTATGCTATTTGATCGTAGATTTGAGTAAGAAATTGTTTAGAAATTTGGAAAATGTCGATAATAGGGTTTTCGTGGTTTTGATTTGGGTTTTTGATGAAAATTGAGTTAAATGATGTTTTGAGGATAGAAATAAGTTGGGTTTAAGGTTTAAAACTGATTGAGAGTGTTTAGAATGGATTTGGGATGATTTATATCAGAGGATCTGCGAAATTTCTGGGTTTCGGACGAGTTTCTGGGTTCGCACGTCGCGACGTGTGATGAACACGCCATGTGCGAGCCCCTTAGCGTGCGTCGCCGCGATTTAATATTAAATATTTAATTTGTGTGTCGCGACGAGCAGAGTATCGACCGCGCGCCGCGACGAGTGGAGCTTTGCGCAGCGACGAGCAGGCTTGGTCCGCACGTCGCGACGAGCAGCAGCGTACGTCGCGACGAACAACGGATTATACGTCGCGACGAGGGAGACTATTTTCGAAAAGTTGATTATTGAGGTTTTTGAATTGGAGAATTTTGGGATCTAATTTGGATTGGTTATGGATCAAAATGGCAGTTGAGAGAATAGGAATTGCAATTTGATGAGGAATGAAATTAAGTGATTATGAGATGATTGTTACAAGTAATGAGTTTAAGACTGATTTTAAATGAACTGGTTCCTAAATGATAAATTGGAATTTGGAGATTTAGAATCTTGGATTTAGAGTATTGAATAGATAAGATGGGAAATTCGGAAATTGAGTGGTAAACGTATAGTGATTGTGAATTTAATTGGAATTTGACTTTAGAGTGTGGGAATTAGTAAATTGATTAATGACATCTGGAATTGTTATGGATTAGAGTGAGAACGATCAAATTGAGAAATTTTGGGAATTGGATCGGGAATGTCATAACATGTATAGTATTTTAACGCATTTGTTAAATATGTATTATTGATTGAAATTGGTATATTTGGTAATGTGTGATTATTTGATTGTTATAGAGGTTTCGATGGATCGACATTCCACGGACAATATTGGGACTTCCATGCTATAGCTCGGAAGTGCAGGTGAGTAACCTAGTTGGTTTCTCAACCTTTATGTGTTTAATTTTATGTAAATATGCCATGTGGAGTTAAGGACGGATTATATGTGTTTGATTTCATTGATTCCGGACCACGGGTGTTCGGGATATTTGGACTGTGATATAGAAGTGTTGGTTGTGCATAAATTGTTCATAATTGATTTCAAATGGTGAGAATTAGGTATATGGAATTCTAATATGATGCATGTATTGTAAAGTGAACATGTGCATACATGCATAACAAGATGATCGATAAAAGGCGGTTGTGACGGTGCAACCATCAGATATGAGAGCTTTAAGCTCAACGCACAGGGCTTCGTGCCCAATGATTGTCAGAGCTATATGCTCAACGTATTAGGGCTTTTGAGCCCAATGTTTCAGAGCCTATGGCTCAACGTATATGAGCTCAGGCGCACGGTCACAACAACGAAAGAAAATGAAAGCGTCACATGCGCATTGCATATGTATATGATTGACTGAAAAATGCGAATTGACTGTAAATGACTGAAAATTGTGAATAAGGAAATTGCATGTGATATTACTGAAAATGCTACTGTGTGTTATGTGTATATGATTTGTGAATGTATGAGTTGGGTGAACCATCGATGATGGTTTCTCACTGAGTTCGCAAACTCACCCAACATTGCAATTATTTTTCAGGAAATGAAGAGTACCCCGTTAGTGAAACGGGAGTATGTCTACTGCAAAGAGTCAGAGTAAGGGTCGGGATCAGTACACGTCTGCATAAATGTCAATTTGGATTGTGTCTAATTGGTATTTTCGTAATTTGGTATTGAAATTGTATTGGGCCAAATTTGAAAATGATTATATGTATATGAACTGATTTGGTTATTGAAATAGTGTTTGGCCAAACAATGATTTCGTATGAAAATGTTTTAGTATTGCGGGCCCAAATCATTATCGTTTTGCGCACTCAACTGTTTTTGAAAGAGAAGATAAATGTTCTAACGAGTTTTAAAAAGGTAGTGATTGTTCTAGTACGCCACCCTCGCGGGTCACGGGCTCGGATATCACTATTGATGTCGGGTTCGAGTCTCGTCGGGAGTGGGGTGCTACAACTTTTGTTTTCTAAAATCTGAAATTTAGCCAAGACACCATAATCAAAACCAAAACTTTACCTCTTCCTTACTTCAATTCATGGCTTCTTCATCTTCATCATTACATGATTTTGTACATTACATAATCAAAGAAAACATAAAGATGAAACCAAGGAGGAAACATGACGATGATAAGCCACCCTCCTTGTTACAAACCAAATGAATAAAACTTACAAGGTAACTTTAGAATCTATGGACAACCAAAAAAGCAAAACATACACCACATATATTTCTATCACATAAAAATATGCAGCATACCAAAAAAAATTGCCAACCCATGCATCACACATATAGGAACCGAAATCATGCACAATAAAAATGGCTCCGATACCAATTATTGGATCGGAAAAGAAAACATGCAAGATTTGGTTAAACGGTAGATTGCAAAAACTTTTTTAGAAATCATGACACAGCGGAAGCAAGATAACCAAACCAACATGCATAGCCATACATGATATGGTAAAAGGATAATAAACATAAGAACAAGATGAAGATAATATTACCAACTCATTCGCTACAACTTTAACTCCTTACTGTGCTATCCTATCCTCGGCAATGTATCATCTCCTAGTTAATGTATCCTCTTCTTCTTGTTATTATTTCCTCTTCTCGATATTGTATCCTCGACCAATCTGATCTACTACTTATTATTCTTGGACAACTTGGTTAATAGGATCCTTTAGTGGAAAAAAAGAAGAAAACTTTGGAGGAGATTTTTGTTAGAAGAAAGAAGCCAAAAATTGAGACACTTCTCATGTAAATTTCGTCACTCTCATGCAAGATAGGAGAGAAAGTGATAAAAATGCAAGAACCATTTCTTACATGCTTACAATTTTAGTTAACCTTAAAGGAAAGAAGAGCTTTGCATCAAATGCATCACTTCTTTCTTTAATCAAACATAAATAAGTCAATAAATGAGACTCTTCTCATTTTTCTTTAAGATGGCTATATGAAAAGACTATTAACCTAAATAAGACCTATCAATTAAGGTTTTTGATGATGAAAGAAGGAGGATGGTCCATCCAATGTACCTCTTTCTTCTTTAATCCAATGAATGCTAATAGGTTACATGCTATCATTAAAAGATAACCATTAAACCATTTAATAGTAAGATCATTACTCCATTTAATGATGATAATGCATGATAAATACTATCTTTATTTATCAATTCAATACTAATTGTGCAGTTGCACATTCAGCTCAATAAAACTAAAATTCCTTGTGCTTTCTTTAAAAAATGTTGTTTTAATATATTTAATCTAATTAATTAAATTAAACTAAAGTTTAGCCCATTTCTAAATGTTCATTCGGGCTTCTAATTAACCATTAATTAGTATAAGCCCAACATTCAATCATGGGCTTTAAGACCTCGATTTATATTTCTTACTTTGCTTGATAACCTTCCTTGAAGCCAAGTAGGGGATCTTATTGGACTTAGATAATTCAAGCTCCAATAAGCCCATAATTAATTTAATCTCATTAGAATTAATTGTAGCTGCTTAGTAGCTAAATGTCATTCTAATAAAGACAATTAGCTGAACTCTTGAATTACTAAATATTATGAGAACACATATTTCAAATAATATGTCCAATTGCAAACCCTATTATAAACCTTCTTATAGCCATCTGCACAATAAAGGGTAAAATTACCATTTTGCCCTTATGTTGATTTTTCCTTCTAAATCTCCCATTTTATTCTATATAGTGTTTAACACACAAGATCTCATCTTGGTGATAAGACTTGATGGGTAACTAGTCTATCAAACTCCTAGTGCCAATTTTGTTGGGCACCGATTCCGAAACCCAACTCTTGCTTTGATATCACAACTGTTGGACTCCGCTTCTGGAGCCTAACATTCACAGTCATAAAACGTGTGCTTGTTCTTGTTACCATGTATGATTATTCCAATTAACCGTTATTATTCATCCTCAGTTCATTTTCATTCTTTGATACTGTAACTGTCGGGCGGGCCCTATTTTTCGAATCATTCTTATACTGAAGAAAATATTTTATGCTCAACTTCCATCTAGATATTGAACATCTTAGAGGCTGAATCAGAATTTGGCCTCTTCATATAATTTGTAAACCTACATCTCTAGTTTACTCCACATTGAAAATTATCTCAATTGGAACCCTAGAGATCCAGATATATTCAAAATATCGAAGCATGTCTAGTAAAATAATATCAGTTCATACTATTCCAACATATTCCTTTAATCAAAACCTTTTTCCAATCAATTCAGAATGCTACCAATTTTTATGGAGAGATAGCACAATGTGTGTTGGGATCTATTCCTTCAAGAATCATTTCATTTGGAGATCGGATAACAAAGATTGGCCGAAGGAATTCAAACAATGTTCTGTCCTCAATCATATTGAACCTATTTCGGGACAAATGGCATAACTTGCTCTAGGGATATTAGATCAAGGTGTTGGGCCCGGGCCCCAGAACCCTATTCCTGAGGTGGCCCCTCGGGCTGCGCCCGCGACGGGCTATCCAAAACATCGGACCCGATCCCAACATCCATACAAAAGTCGATTCGCACATGCAAAAATTTTACACATGAATATCATACACCCAATCATTCGAACTATGCAATAAATACCCCATAAGCCAAGGGCTTCATGCCATTACAATCCAAAAGAAGTTCAACAAGTGTTATCAACCATACATAATACAAATAAGTCTAAATCCAAAATACATGAAATATGCTCCATGATGACATGCTCGGAGGGCCAAATAAAATACTAACTTAATACAATGATCTCTAACTACTGTGGGGTTCTTCGATGCCTGGCAAGGATCAACTGATGTCCTGAGTTGCACCTGAGGAGGAAAATAATGGGTTGAGCTACGCAACTCAGTGGCTAATATAATTATAGCCATCGACAACTAGCACAAATTCAGGCATATGAATGTATATATATATATATATATGCTTACATCAATTCTAGCTCTTACATGCTAAGCCGATAATACACGCATTCAACATAGTTAATTCAACTCACAAATATGTCACAACGTATGCTTCACAATGAATAATTCGAATATGCAATGCACATTACAATGGCTCGAGGGTTCCATGGAAACAAAAGGGAGAAACCGAAGTTTAGACCCTGAACGAAATGAGTCCATTCGGAGCTCATAGGCCACAAGCGGGCAGCCGGGAGAAGGCTCTTGTCGACGTGCACGTGACGAACGCAATGGTTCCACTCTTGCCCAAACAAAAGCACATAATCATGCTCAGAATCATTTTGTCAAATGGTATGTTTTCATGCTTCTCATTTATTCAAAATGCCATGACCGAAGTCGAGGCATAACATGCTCATACTCATATTCTCATGCTTCTTTCAAGGTATATGAAACCAAAATTATCCATTTAAACATACATAGCATATAACATATATTCACACATAGGCAAGAATTTGCCTAATCACGCAACAACTATAAGTACATTACCCACCTAAAATCGCTGAGAATCCGACTCACTGCTGTCCTTCCTCTTGCGATGGAATTAGGTCGGCTTGGTTTCCTATAGCAAACCAAGTCCCAAATCAATAACAGTCAAAAGAAATATTCAATCAGCTTCGCAAAACAAAAACGCTAACACTAACAATCTACGCTCGACTTCCATCTAATTCCCCGAATCCTAAGAGGCAATTCCCAAACTTTCCTTCTTTAATAAAACTTGTAGTCCTTTATCTCCAGATCACAACGAATCCAAAATCACCTCATTTGGACACCTATAGCAAAAGATATGCCCAAAATACCAAACTTCATCTTTCTTTGAAGCAGGCACTTTCGCCATGACGAAGGCATCGTTAAGCATGACGAAGGCTTCGCTCGCCACAACGAAAGCCACGCTCGTCAAATGGCGAAGTTCACACATCACAAGGCACACACAGCAAGTGTGCGCCATGGCATAATACGCTTCTCTGACGTCGCGACGTGCGAGCCTGTAGAACGACTCCGAAACCCGACTTTCCACCATTTTCCAACTTTAATCCTTCCCATTTGCAAAAACAACACCTCTAAACAATAGATCAAGCCTCTACTACACTTCTAACCCATTCTAACCTTCTAATCCATCATAAACTCAACAACCCAAGGATTTTGAACCATTTTTCCCCAAAAGCCTAAATCACCGATTCTTACATATTCACTTCATCTTAAGGTTTAATCTAGCTACAACACAAAGGAATGAACTCATACATACCAGGGAATCGCCTCAAATCTGTCGAAAATCCA
This sequence comes from Erythroxylum novogranatense, assembly GCA_029891385.1. Classification (NCBI taxonomy): domain Eukaryota; kingdom Viridiplantae; phylum Streptophyta; class Magnoliopsida; order Malpighiales; family Erythroxylaceae; genus Erythroxylum; species Erythroxylum novogranatense. The sequence continues at coordinate 56,613,610 of CM057231.1, forward strand.
CAAGAATCGAATCTTCTCTTCTTCCTCAAGCTACGACACTCTCCCCTCTCTTTTCTCTTCTTTCTTTCTTTCTAATTCTTTCTTTTCTTAAGCCTAAAGGGAACCACAAGGACTAAAATGCCCTCCTAAATATGCCTTAGCCTAACCAACTTAAGCAATCTTCCCAATATGTCCTCATACACTGTTACCCTTAAATTCCTATTTAAACCACATTAAACTCAAATAAATCTCAATTATCCACTAACACTCTCAATTTAAATCAAACTAAGCCTTAATCACATAATTAACACAATTCATGCTTAATGACATCATAAAAAAAAATTTGGGGTCCAACATTTCTCCCCCTCTTAAAAAAAATTTTGTCCTCGAAATTTACCTGAAACATCGAAGAGATACGGATACTTCTCCTTCATAGCTTCCAAAGGCTCCCAAGTAGCCTCCTCTAACGAATGATTCCTCCATAGGACTTTGACTAGCTGAACTGTCTTGTTCCTGAGGACTTTTTCCTTAGCATCCAAAATTTTCACTGGAATTTCTTCATAACTCAAATCATCCCACAACTGAACCTCACTAGCCTGAATGATATGAGAAGGATCCGATCTATACCTCCTCAGCATGGAAACATGGAAGACATCGTGGATCTGCGACAATTCCGGAGGTAATGCCAACCTGTAGGCGAGTGGCCCAATCCTCTCAAGGATTTCATAAGGACCCACATACCTCGGACTCAATTTACCCTTCTTGCCAAACCTCAACACTCATTTCCAAGGAGATGTCTTAAGGAACACCTTTTCACCGATTTCATACTCCATCTCCGTTCGGTGAGCATCAACATAACTCTTCATCCTATCCTGTGCTGCCTTAAGTCGTTGCTTAACCAGATTGACTTTCTCAACCGTCATCTGAATCAATTCTGGTCCTACCAGTTTCCTCTCTCCTTCTTCATCCCAACAAATCGGAGTCTTACACCTCCTGTGTTGGGACCTGATCCAGGAACCGGATCCCAACCGGAAAATAGAAACGGATACGAAGAACGAGGCGAAAGGACACGGAAATTTCGTAAAATGAAAGCGGAAGCAATAACTAATTGAACCAAATGAATGGATTTCAAAGCGAAACGAAATATAAAAGTACTGAAGCAAAACGAAGCGGAATCTTAAACAAAGCAAAATGCGGAAGACATAATGCAAAGCGAAGCACAAACTAACGGGAAGACGAAGCGATCAAAAGGGAAATTACAAACCGAAACGAATCGAATCGAAAAATACAAAGCGAACGAACGGATGAATTTGAACTGAAACATATCCGACATCCAAAGACATATACGTTGAAGAAAACACAATCGCGTTGGAAACCTAAAACTAATCCAATACGAAAATCCTGTAGATTTTTTTTTCTTTTTCTTTCTTTCTTTTTCTCATTTCTTACATCTTACACACTTTAATCATCTTTCATACAAATCATAAATCTCATCCGAAACCATCTAATTCTTATTTTCATTCCTTTCCAATTTATTTTCTAACGAAATTTCGGCAGCATAACGGCTGCTTTTGACCTAACCCAAAACCTGCAAGGTTTCAAAACCACTTCTAAATTGCCCCCATCAATCACACAATCATCAAAATCGACCGGACCCTCCGTCCGGGATCTCAGCAGATAAACACACTCCTATATCTACACCACTTCAAATCATTAATCATGTCCAATTCCAATACACATTTCAATCTTAAATCCATACATAAATTCCTAAATCAATATCATTATCATACACAATGTCATACATAATTTCATATACAAATTCATCTCAATTCATAACAAACTTTTTTATCAATCATATAAGTCCCATAATTCATCATCATTTGATTTCTTACAAATCCTTAATGGTTTTTCAAGCCATTTACAAGCTTACAAATTGCTCAAGATACAGAAATATACACAAATCGAACAAGTGTCCTGACAGTCTTTCATCCATCTCTCCCGTCAATACACGGAGATGAGGATGAAAGGGGGGTGAGCTAAAATAGCTCGTGGATAATATGTTTATAAATTAAAAAATAAGCGAAAATATATTTGGAAAAAATTTACCATTTATTTCTGAAATTTCACATTAGAAATTTGGCAAATCTCGTATTTTTCACACTTTTCAAAATATTGCCAAAACAATTGCAATCGCTTTTTAGTTGAAAAACCACCCTAATTTATTTCTCAAAATTTTTCACATTTTGTTTTTAAAAATGATGCAATGCAACACACTTATACACAGAACAAAACACACAAAACACATCAAATGGTCTGGTTTGGTACAAACAGAATGTACTGCACATTCCCAAGATAGTGGTCCCGCGGTAGTGAGCGAGATGTACTACACTTTCCGCATAAATGTCCAAAGTAACCTTGAAGGAGTCTGAAATCGGAGATCCGTGCCACTAGCGGGCAGCCGGGAGAAGGCTTTAACAAATAGAGACAGTGCACTGACTCACAAGGACCTGACCAAACCCACATAACACATATCGAAAAATCAGACATTCGAATTGCCCGTAGGCACTTTTCGAAAATCTAATTTTTCAACATATTCACATATCCACATAAATTCATGTAACACATCTAATGCAATTCACATCATCGGTTTGATTACTTAACCAATCAAATTCACAATAATGTATGCAATAACTTCTTTTAATCATAAAAATCAAACTTATTCAGATTCACATTTTCAAATCATTTATATAATTCAAACTGCATTTTCATAAAACTTGTTCCGAAAAACCATTTTTCAAACATTTCCATAAACAATAATTTATCAAAAACTTTGCTTCTTAAATTTTCAAATATTCATGCTTAGATTAAAATTCAAAAAAGAAACATACTACCCACCTCGAAATGATGCTAGGAACTCGTCCCGATCATCAATTTGATCCTTGCTTCTTTCCTTCTTTCAATTAAAATTGACCTAAGCCATAATCATCCAAATTCAACATCATAATTTACATAATTCTCAAAATTAACTATAGGAAACCCAAATTCATCACTTTACCAAGCTATCTAAAGCAAGAATTTCTAAAATCTCCAAATTCCAAAATTGACATAAACCAATTCATTCAAATTCAATATCATAAATCACTTAAATACTCAAATTGGACTTAGAAAACATCAATTCCTCACATATTCAAACTATCTAAATCATCAATTTTCAAAACCCCCAATTTTCAAAATTGGCCTAAACCAATTTACACAAATTCAACATCATAAAACACAATTTCTTCAAAATTGATTTCATATATCACCAATTCATCATATTTCCTATAATTCTAAGCTATTAATTTCCAAAAATTTCAAATTCTAAAATTGGGCAAAATCCCTACTCACATAAATCCAAAATTAAATCCAACATACTTAACAATCTCTCAAATTGACTTCAAATACCACAAACCCATATCATAATCATGCTAAAACAACCAAAAGTTTAAGAAAATCTCAAAGCTCGAAATTTCCTCTTACCTCATTTCTCCTCCAATTTTCGGATTTCTTGGCTCATGAAGAAGCTCTCTTCATTCTCCATCCTTTCTCTTTAAAATAAAAACGAAAATCATCTTGGAGGCTCAAAATTTTCGAAATCTCCATCACCGAAATCACCTTTCTCCATTCTCTTCTTATTTTCTTCTCCTTCTCTCTACAAAACGACTTCCACTCTTTCCTTCTCTTCTTTTAATATCTAGATCTTTCTTTATACAGCACTTACCTCATTGATTAGGTGCCATGTCATTAAAATGAGAGTCAAATGACCATATTGCCCCTCCTTTTAAGCCTATTTCCAAGTTTGTCCTTGCACTTCATTTGAAAATCTGATACCTTGCGTCCAGAATTTGAGCAGCAAAACGAAATAATTTGGACAAAATTCTTTTTTGAAAATTGTTCCTCTCAATCATACGAATCCAACGCCACCAACCGCGCTCAATTCGGATCAGAAACGAATAAGTTATAGCCGAAATACTATCGGACTTGCAAAAAATCCGAGATTGAACATTACGCTAATTTAATTCCAGAAATTAACATTCTTAATCCCAGAATTGAAACTCAATGTCTTCACAACAATTGTAGCCTTATGTCTCTAGTTTAATTCAAAATAATAATCGCCTCATTTCGATTCCCAGATCAAAAGTTATGCTCAAAATACTCTCAGATGTTCCCAATCCAGAAACTACTCACAAATCTGAAATTAAATTCTGAAATGGAAAATCTTAGGGGCAAAATTGACATTCCATTTCTTCATATGACTTGTAGCCCCTTATCTTATCTTTATTTCGCCTTAAGAATCGCTTCAATTGGATCTCTGTAGATCCTGAATTTCTCAAAATACTGAACTATGTTCAGAAAATTTCCCGACTCAATTTGATTAAATTAATCACCATTAATTTAATCCCATAAAATTACAAATTTCCCATGAGGATGTAGGGAATTGTCTTAGGAATTCAACGCCGGAAGAATCAACTCAATCGGATGACGGACGGAAAAGATATGAGCAAAATAGTGAACAAAGGTCGGATTGGAGGGAATAACAAGCAAGAAAAATCAAAACGGCGTCGTATTGGAGAAACAAAAACGGCATCGCACCAGCGGAAACGCCCGCGTTTGGGCGAGGCGAGGCCGAGGTCGCCCTGGCGACACGTCGCCTTAGCGACGCGAGCCAGATGCTCGCCATCGCTATGGCGATGCGTCGCCGTAGCGATGGCGGCTGGACGCTCACCATCGCTATGGTGATGCGTCGCCCTAGCGACGGGGATGCATCAATTTCATTTTTTTTTCCACATGAAAAATCCGAAACTTTCAAAATTCATAACTCTTAATTCCGAGCTCCAATTTTGACAAACTTAGTCTCTATAGAAAGCTTGAGAGAAGCTCTACATCTTCCACGAAGGACAGAAAACTCAATTCGACTCCTAAGGGAGTCCATTTTCTGGTCAAAGGTTCTGTCCTCTAATATTCATGCTAAAATCATAACATAAACTTGTAAAAATCATAACTTATTATTCCTTGATCGAAAAATTCCATACTTTATATCGAAATAAAGATCAAAGCAAATCCTTCAATTTTCATGAAGAACATCAAAGCTCAATTAACCTCTAACTAGGTTAATTTCTCAGTCAAAGTCATACTTAAAGTCAAAAGTCAACCCTATCAAACATAAACTTTGACTGATCATAACTTCCACTCCTGATATCGAAAAATTGCAAACTTTATGGCTACAGAAAGCTCTTAACATAATCTACAAGTTTCATGTAGATCATTTTATCAAATTTTGCCTAAATCAAAAGTCAACTTTCAAAGGCCAAAAAGTCAACTATTTCACAATTTTTCATCTTCTCACACTTTTTATCTTTATTTCTTGATTTTCAACTCAATTTCAATCAACTCATCCACTTTAATTTTATAAACCATACCAAGCTACTCCAAACCCGAAGGTATCAAGATCAAAATCATTTCTTTTCTTATCAAGATCCTTTAAGTATTAAGTCATCTATTACACAATGCTTACACAAAACACTCCTTAAATTTCATTTTACTTATTCTAATTTTCACTCAAAGATCAGGGTCCAACATCCTGCCATATAATGCCTCATATGGAGCCATCTGAATGCTCGAATGGTACAAATTATTATAAGCGAATTCGACCAATGGCAAATGTTCATCCCAAGCTCCCTTAAAATCCATCACACAAGCCCTGAGCATCCCCTCAAGAGTCCGAATGGTCCTCTCAGATTGACCATCCGTCTGAGGATGAAAAGCCGTACTAAAATGCAGCTTAGTCCCCAAAGCTTCCTGCAAACTCCCCCAAAACCTCGAAGTAAACCGAGGGTCTCTATCAGAAACTATGGAATCTGGAATCCCATGCAACCTCACTATCTCATTAATATACTTCTTTGCTAGCACATGCAAAGAATCAGTCTTCTTGATCGCCAAGAAGCGAGCTGACTTCGTCAATCAATTCACAATAACCCATATGACATCATGCCTCCTACTGGTCTTAGGCAAACCCATCAGAAAATCCATGGTCACTTTTTGCCACTTCCATTCCGGGATGGACAATGGCCTCAACATGCCTAAAGGTGCCTGGTGTTCAGCCTTGACTTGCTGACACACTAGACACTTGCTCACAAACTCTACTACATCCCTCTTCATGCCCTTCCACCAAAAATGCCCTCTCAAATCCCTGTACATCCTGGTACTACCTGGATGCATGACATAAGACGCATTGTGTGCCTCATCCAGAATCTCATCCTTAACTACCTGCACATCCGGAATACACAGCCTGTTGCCCACTATCATCAGCCCATGATCCCTCACCTCTATCTCAGAAATCTTGCCATTTCGAATTTCCTCTCTGAGCTTATTCAAATCAGCATCTTGTGCCTGCAATTCCCTAACCTTTTCCCTTAGCATTGGTCTCACTCGAAAGTTAGCCAAAAGACAGTCCGACTCTTCCTGCTTCAAGCTTATCTTAAGCTTGGCCATCTCTTCCAAAAAGGAAGATAAACCGTCCGAACATGAGCAATCGAAGACTTTCTGTTCAACGCATCCGCCACTACATTGGCCTTGCCTGGATGATACTCAATCAGCAAATCATAATCGTTAAGCAATTCAATCCACCTTCTCTGCCTCAAATTCAGTTCCTTCTGGCTCAACAAGTACTTGAGACTCTTGTGATCGGTAAAGATCCTCGTCTGAACTCCATACAGATAATGCCTCCAAATCTTCAACGCAAAGATCACAGATGCTAACTCCAAATCATGCGTCGGATAATTCAACTCATATGGCTTCAACTGCCTCGAAGCATAAGCAATCACCCGATCTTCCTGCATCAAAACACAGCCAAGACCCTTCCTCGAAGCATCACTATACACAGTATAACCCTCATCTCCAGAAGGCAAAACCAGAATCGGAGGACTCGTCAATCTGTGTTTGAGCTCCTCAAAGCTCCTCTGACACTCATCACTCCAAACAAACTTCTGACTTTTCCTCAACAACTTCGTCATCGGAGCGGATATCATAGAGAATCCCTCCAAAACCTCCTGTAGTAACCTGCCAAACCCAAAAAACTCCTCACTTCTGCTACATTCTTCGGGGCTTCCCAATTCACCACAGCTTCTATCTTCTTTGGATCCACGTGCACTCCCTGTTCTGAAATCACATATCCAAGAAATGCAACTTCCCTCAGCCAAAATTCTCATTTATCAAATTTTGCATACAGCTCATTCCTCCTCAAAGTCTCCAAAGAAATCCTCAAATGCTCTTCATGCTCCCGATCACTCTTGGAATAAACCAATATATCATCAATAAAGACAATGATAAATTGGTCCAAGAATGGCTTAAAAACCCGATTCATCAAATCCATAAAGGCTGCAGGGGCATTCGTCAATCCGAAAGGCATAACCAGAAACTCAAAATGCCCATATCGAGTCCTGAAAGCAGTCTTCGGCACATCCGACTCCTTAATCCTCAACTGATGGTAACCCGATCTCAAGTCTATCTTAGAGAAGACTTTCGCCCCTTGTAATTGATCAAACAGATCATCAATGCGAGGAAGCGGATACCTGTTCTTCACAGTGACCTGATTCAGCTTCCTGTAGTCCACACACATCCTCAACGAGCCATCTTTCTTCTTCACAAATAGACCGAGCTCCCTAAGGTGAAGAACTCGTCTAACGCACTTTCTCCAACATCTCCTCTAATCGCTCCTTAAGCTCTTTCAATTCCGCTTGAGCCATCCGTAGGCGTAATTGAAATCGGTGCAGTACCTGAAAGAAGCTCAATGGGAAACTCAATTTCTCTAGCTGGCGATAGTCCTGGCAATTCCTCGGGAAAGACATCCGAGAATTCCTTGACCACTGGAATATCCTCCAGCTCCCCTCTATCTACCCTGGTGTCCACCACATAGGCCAAAAACGTCTCACAACCCTTCCTCATCATCTTTTCTGCATCATTCTTTGAAACAATTCATGCGGACTCGTCATTCCCCAAAGAACACCACTCTTCTGCCATCACCCAAATCAAATTCCACTGTCTTCTGCTTACAATCTAAACGGGCATTGTACTTCTCCAACGTATCCATACCCACAATCACATCCAATCCTCCCATTTTCAGTGGCATCAAATCTACCACTAGCAGTGCTCCACCAATACAAAGCTCACAGCCTCTATACACTTGACTAATCACAATGTACTGGCCGATCGGAGTACTCACCATCAGCAGAGTATCCAATGGGCTCACAATCCTATCACACACAGGTCTACTCGACGAAACAAAGGAGTGAGTAGAACCTGGATCAATCAAAACAAGAACATCATCAGCAAATAATCTAGCCATACCAGTGACAACATCTGGAGTGGCCTCTGCATCCTCCCGAGTCATTGCAAACACCCTAGCCGGTGCCTGCCCCCTGGGTCTACCTAGAAGACTCACTCTCTTGGCTGCATCAGAACTACCCACTTTTGTTACAGTCCTTTGACCCACAATCTCTATCTTCTTAGAAGCTTTCATCTGAGATCCCTCTCTCCTGGACGGCTGAGGACACTCTCCGGCCCTGTGTCATTTTTGTCCACAATTGAAACCTGCTCCCGTCAATCGGTAACACTCTCCACAATGGAAATTGCCGCAGTGCTCACACTTAGGGATGGATGACTTGTCCCCATCTGCCCTTCTACTGCCGCCCACTGCCGAGGCTTGGTGAGAAACAGAGAAGTCCTCATCGGTCTCGGCCGACCGCACCATCGCCTCCTCTCAGATTAAATAGGACGCTACTAGCACTCTGTCGCATAGGAGTACTAGTGCTACCTCCTCCCGAATCGCTTCTGCCTTTTCTTCTTGTTCATCGCACTCTTGATATTCTCTATATTTTCCACCTCAAAGCCGCCTCAACTAATCGCTGAAGTCACAAAATTCTGCACTATCACCTTCTCTCGATAGCTAAGTGCGTAGACCTGACTCAAGCCGGCGACATCTAGCAATTTCACTCAAAGATCGATCTCAAGCATATCTCGCCAACCGAGTGAATCGACGCCATACTCATCGATCACATCTCCTCTCGGGTGAGACCGAGGAACTCCTTTACTCATGAATGTAAACCTCGATGAGATACTTCTTCTTAAAACAGCCAAGAAGTTCTCGCCATGACAACCCTACGGTCTCGTCGACTCTCGCACAGCTCCCACCAATGCAGAGCATCTCCTCAAGCAAACTTGCAAAGATAAACAACTCTCTCGTCATCCTCACACCCATTTGATCCAAAGACTCTCTCGCCTTTCTCAACCAAGTCTCGCTTCTTCGGATCTGTTGTCCCATAGAAGTCGATCGCCCATACTTCCTCAACCTATCAAACCGCTCCACTTCGAGTCAATCAAGTAGAAGGTCAGGCATCGACCCATAGCTTTGAACAAACGCTCGAGTGAAGGCTCGAACAACCTCGGATCCAGTGGAGGCACTGGCTCCTGTAGAACCGGCGACTCCTGAGACTGCGACAGCATGGGCTCACTGCCTAACCTTATAGAAGCCTCAAGATCCCACAGGCTATCGACTCATCGATCCTCTCCTCTCTAGTGGAGAGTCAGTGCAACAGATCCTTGCAGAACTCCTCGTGTCCTTCTACGAGGTGGCATCGTACTCCTTCAAAGGTGAACACTAAGAATTAGCTATATGTCAATCGTACGGTCTCCATGTATGTATGATATGCAAGCAATCAAATGCAAAAAATAATCATATATTACACAATTCATCCTACTATGCATTCTAAGCCGAGGACACCCAAACCTTGGCTCTGATACCAAACATGTTAGGCCCGAGCCCCAGAACCCTGTTCCCTAGGTGGCCCCTCGGGCTGCGCCCGCGATGGGCTATTCAAAACATCGGACCCGATCCCAACATCCATACAAAAGTAGATTCGCACATGCAAAAATTTTACACACGAATATCATACACCCAATCATTCGAACTATGCAATAAATACCCCATAAGCCAAGGGCTTCATGCCATTACAATCCAAAAGAAGTTCAACAAGTGTTATCAACCATTCATAATACAAATAAGTCTAAATCCAAAATACATGAAATATGCTCCATGATGACATGCTTGGAGGGCCAGCTAAAATACTAACTTAATACAATGATCTCTAACTACTGCGGGGTTCTGGCAAGGATCAACTGATGTCCTGAGTTGCACCTGAGGAGGAAAATAATGGGTTGAGCTACGCAGCTCAGTGGCTAATATAATTATAGCCATCAGCAACTAGCACAAATTCAGGCATATGAATGTATATATATATATATGCTTACATCAATTCTAGCTCTTACATGCTAATCCAATAATACACGCATTCAACATAGTTAATTCAACTCACAAATATGTCACAACGTATACTTCACAATGAATAATTCGAATATGCAATGCACATTACAATGGCTCGAGGGTTCCATGGAAACAAAAGGGAGAAACTGAAGTTTACACCCTGAACGAAATGAGTCCATTCAGAGCTCATAGGCCACAAGCGGGCAGCCGGGAGAAGGCTCTTGTCGACGTGCACGTGACGAATGAAATGGTTCCACTCTCGCCCAAACAAAAGTACATAATCATGCTCAGAATCATTTTGTCAAATGGTATGTTTTCATGCTTCTCATTTATTCAAAATGCCATGACCGAAGTCGAGGCATAACATGCTCATACTTATATTCTCATGCTTCTTTCAAGGTATATGAAACCAAAATTACCCATTTAAACATACATAACATATAACATATATTCACACATAGGCAAGAATTTGCCTAATCACATAACAACTATAAGTACATTACCCACCTAAAATCGCTGAGAATCCGACTCACTGTTGTCCTTCCTCTTGCGATGAAATCAGGTCGGCTTGGTTTCCTATAGCAAACCAAGTCCCAAATCAATAACAGTCAAAAGAACTATTCAATCAGCTTCGCAAAACGAAAATGCTAACACTAACAATCTACGCTCGACTTCCATCTAATTCCCTGAATCCTAAGAGGCAATTATCGAACTTCCCTTCTTCAATAAAACTTGTATTCCTTTATCTCTAGATCACAATGAATCCAAAATCATCTCATTTGGACATCTATAGAAAAAGATATGCCCAAAATACCAAACTTCATCTTTGCTGGAAAAAGGGCGCTCGTCGCGACGAAAGCCACGCTCGTCGCATAAACCTATAGGTCCAAACATTAACCTATAGGTCCAAATTGAGCGCCGTCAGTGCCATTGGATTTCTAATTTTTAAACGAATTTTTCTGATGGAAAAAAATATTGGATTAAGGCCGGGAATATCATGAACATGCATTGTGCACCTGCAAACTGCTACATGTGCATTATTAAATAATTCTGATTGAGTAGTTAGTAATGTTTATATACTGTAACTGTTTTAGCGGTACAATTGGAGCGTCGGTCCACCGATGTCACTGAGACTTTCAGGTATTAGCTCGGAAGTACAGGTGAGTAACCTAGATGGTTCCTCGATTAGTAAGTGTTTATAATTCTGCACTTATAACTCTGTGGAGAATAATGGTGGGATCAGAATTACGATTGTTTACTGCCTCTGGATTCCGGACGGAAGGTCTGATGAATTGGAAGATCTGACATAGAAGTATGTCTGTTTGTGATTCTGTGAACTGACTGGCTTCTACTATGTGACACTGTGATACATAATTTGATTGTACTGCTATCGCTAATCAGACAGATCAATTGTGATGTACTGTGATCCACTGTGATATACTGTGATCTGCTGGTTATACGGTGATCAATGGCTATACTGTGATCCATTGCTTGCTACACTGTACTGCATTTCGACGCCTCTACTGGGGCAGACTATTTTATACTGACTGTTAAATTGGGCATATGCATTGCATACATCAATGCATAAACGATAATAATGATAGTTGTGACTGAGTCGCCATCATTACTCATCATTCTCAACCGAGCCTCGAGCTCGAGGGAGTTAGTGCATACCAGAGGGCTCTCCTACTCCCTGAGACACGCCTCATCAATATCGATCACCGTTAAGCGCTCGGTCACAACACCGTAATAAATCGAAAAGAGTCACATGTGTATTGCATACAAATGTGATAACTGATTTACGAAATTGCATGGGTTCTGTAAATTGTTATATGTTAATACTGAAAGGATACTTGACTGAAACTGTGAATTGCTTGCTATATGCATGAATTGGGTGAACCATCGATGATGGTTCCTCATTGAGTTCGCAAAACTCACCCAAAATTTGCATCTATTTTTCAGGTCTTGAAGAATACCCCGGTTGACACGGGAGTATGTCTACTGTAGGCAAGTTAAGGATAAAGGTCGGGATCAGTTCGTGTCTTCATTAGTGTCGCATAATTGTATACTGAACTTTCTGTAAAGGATGCTTGTATTTATAATGAGCCCATTGTGGTTTTATCGTTTTACACATTGACTGATTGTAAATTATTACTGGATGACTGTAATAACTGAAAATGACTAATTGTGAACATGGGCTCAAGTTTCTTACTGTTTATGTCGCGTTAATGAATGGGTTTTAATGTTATACTGAGTTTTAGTCGACTGATGTAGTACGCCACCCTCGCGGGGCACGGACTCGGATATCACCAACGATATCGGGTTCAGGTCACTCGGGAGTGGGGTGTTACATTTAGGTGGTATCAGAGCCCAGCAATACGAATGTATCTGGGCACAGTCTGAGACATGGGTTAAGTTGCATGCATTTGAGTCGTGTCGTTGCAGACTATAGTAATCGATCCCGATCCGAGTCGCACTAGTAGAAATCCTACGTGTGAACATGTGTTACGTGATTAAGTGTGAGAAAAGTGAGACCGTATTAGAATGTGAGCCCATGAATGTGTATGGGCAATGAGGAATAGGAAAAAGGAAACATCGATAATGCGAATTATAATGTACTGTGATTAGAATGACTATGTTGGCCTAGAGAATTGATATCAAACTGAGTCCCCTGATTAATGTGGCAATATTACGGCGACAGAAAATGAATATGTCTAGAACTTGGAGAGGTCCACTGGATATATGAGAAGTGTACTAGTTATAGTAGGACTAAGTGAGATGAAAAGTCCGGGATGGTTAGGAAATTAGAGTTCTGACTGTAGATGCGATGAAATGGGAAACATTGGAACTAAGGAAAACATAGATGGTCCGATCAGGCAGATTTTTTTTTTCACTGCATTTGTGTTTGATATCAGTAAATATCAGAGATAGATGACGATAGTGAGATTGTAATAAGATCAATATTGTACCGTAATGGTCTACCTAGAACTGAAAGAACTGAAAGAACTGAAAGAGTGCCTACTAGGGTAAGAAAAAGTAGACATGGTGAGATAAAAGTGTACAGATAAACTGAAATGAACTCGTGAAACGGGAATGATCTTGAACTCATAAGCGTGAGACTGAAATGGATATGCGAATATTGTGCTAAAAGTTTGGAAATCGGTATAATAAGATCGTAAGGGAAAAAGACAGACTGACAATTTTCTACTGATTGGGTATCGGGAAAGTCGGGATTAGTTGAAAAGATGTATATGGACACAGAAATGGTAAATGGATGGGTAAATAGATAGAGATACAGTGGAGTATCTAGGATTTTGTTGTGGTTGGGGACATATCCCCGAATGTACTATTAATGCGAATACCCTATCGTGGACTGTTTGAGGAAAATAAAGAGAGGCGTAGCAATAATGCGATGACATTGTATAAGCCAAGTGGATATGACCTTAAAAGGTTAAGCTGATACATGAATGATATGGGCATGAAACTAGGAAAAAAAATGAAACAATGATAGTGATATATGAAAAGAGTTGTCGCATTTAAGTTGATTTACCATTGGGAGTATTTATTGGACAATAAAGTTGATCATGATTAATGAAACGTATGTGAAAGATACATGGAAATCATAGAGGAGATGATCAGTGAATGATTAGAGTGGCTATAAGTGTAAAGTTCTTAATGGGTTAAGGTAAGACATAAGATGACTGAATGTACCTTTATGAGAGGAAATGAAAAAATATATATATATATTATGGCATCAGTCCTCTATTTGAGGAGTCAACATGGTACTTGACCAAGTTAAAGAAGAAAAAGACAAAAGTCAAGTAATAACTTTAAACAATTAAAAACAAATTATTGGATAGGATTTAGAAATCCTACTACAATTTGACCCATTCTGGTCCAATGACCCTAATTTCAATTCTAAAATCATATTCCCAATATGACAGTGCCATTGGGTAGCAATTTTTGCTACCGAAAAGCAATTGATTCGCCACTTGGCGATTTTTTTTCCGGTCCGAGAATTTTCTCCGGGAAAATTCTAGAAAAATTTCTATAATTCCCGTAAAATGTAAAATACATAAAAACGCAGTTCAATAAAATTTTCAAATACAATTTCCACATTATTCACAATAAATTTCCATTAGGCATGAAAATCGAGAATGTCATGTATGCATGTACAGTTATTTCATGTGCACAAATTTCACTGGTCACTAGTACCAGTATGCATGGACAATACGAATAAATCCCTATCAATCTCTTCCTATGCCAATTTACTATTTTACCCTTCCTGTCGGGGGTGGGATGTTACAGTATCTAATTAATAAATAAGCAAGGAAAACAAGCCATTCCAAATAGATTAAAATGAAATTCCAGTGGAGCCTATCCAAATCTTTGGAGTAATCAATCATTATAGAATAACTTTATATTTCTACCAAAATTATACTCTCTCATTAGCTCTTGGACTAGGAGGATGTTGTCTGAGATTGATCTTCCTGGTACGAAGGCACTTTGAGAGCAATGTATGCATTAGTTTAAATTCTCCTTAAGCCTATTGTGTAACATACCACTCTTATAGTGCATAAGACTGAACATATCCACGAATAGTTGAAACTATGCTCTACAAAAATGGTACAAAAATGGTATGTCAGAACAATTACATAAATACAGTTTGAAACATCAATATAACTTAAGCATTCCAAATACTTATTTTCTTCATAATTATAATAAGTTGTATATGTCATTAACATTCCAAATTCAAGTAGACCATACTCAATAGTTTTGAACTCATTCCCAGTACATCATACAATACAAAAATTACATACTAGAGACAATGTGTTTCATAAAATGGATTGCTAATAAAAAAGACATCTATTTAGACTTCAAAGGTATCAACTGACCAGACCTCTGAGCCAATCTTGTCCCTAAAATAATCATACTAAAATTCTTTTATATCATTTTAGAGGCTAGATCTCGCTTGAACTTGAAAATCAATGTTTCAATTTTGATGAGTTTGTGAACTCAATGAGTGAACCATCATCGATGTGCTCACTTAAGTCAGAACATAAAGACAAGTACATAACCCAATTCACCAAGTATAACATATTATCCAGCATTGAATATCACATCACATTATATCATATATCAATAATTACAATATGTATTCAATTATTTCATGTCACTATTTCAAAACAATCCAATAAATCATCTCAATCATTCACATAACACATGTCAAGGTGTTTATGCAAATGTACATATGACTCCATTCTTATTTTGTTTTGTTGTGACCGAGCGCCTATCAATATAAATTACCATCCGGTATCCGTTATAGATACTAGGCTCATTTTATTTACTATCCCATATCTATTGTGAATACTGGGCTCATTGTTATCTAAGCCTGTGACTCTCTGTGCATAATCTTGAGCTTAAAACTCTTTTTCACACATTGGCTACTTTGGTCACAACTTCTTTATCTGATCATACATTCCAATGTAATGAGATGCATCAATTCACAGATTATGCTTTTAGTATTTTTCATTCAATGTGCTCATGTCATATATCAAATTCTTTGGATCTAAGTCTGGCATTCAACATTCAATTTTTCATACATTCCATATTACATATACAATTCAACAGAAGCACACATAATTAAGTTTACACTGTTGGATCGGAAAAAGAAAGCATGCTTAGTATGGAGAAACGATATATTTCAAAACTTTTTAAGAAATCATCTTGCAGCGGAAGCAATATATCCAAATCAACATGCTAATCCATACATGATATGGTATAAGGATAATAAAACCAAGAACAAGATAAAAGGAATTACCGACTCCTTCGCCATGACTTTAAATCCTCATTGCTATATCCTCTCCTTCTTATATCCAAATCCTTTGCCTTTGAGTCTTTTCCTTTAGCAATCTATCTTCTTCCTTGTTGTAGTATCCTCAACCAATTAGATTTACCACTTGTTCTTCAAGGACAACTAGGTTAACAAAATCCTTTGGTGGGAAAGGAGAAGAAATATTTGGAGGAGATTTTCTTAGAAGAAGAAGAACCAAAATTGAAACTCTTTCAATTCTTTCACTTAAGAATTTCGGTTCTACCTTGCATGAAAGGAGAGAATGTCTAAAAACCATGCAAGAACCCCTTCTTACATCTCAATTTCGAAATATGCATAAATGGAAAGAGTGAGAGGCATCCAATGTATCACTTCTTACATTAATCACTCATCAAATAGCCAATAAATGAGACTTACTTCATTTATCTTTAAAATGGCTATTTGAAAAGACCATAACCTATAATTGAATACCCATTTCGGTTTTGGCAAGAAGAAAGAAGGAAGATGGTCCATCTAATGCACATCTTTCATCTTTAATCTAATGAATGCAAATAGGTTACATGCCAACATTAAAAGCCAACCATTAAACCATTTAATGGTAAGTTCATAACTCCATTTAATAATGATGAACCATAATAAAGACCATCTTTATTTAGTATTTTAATGTCAAATGTGTGGTTACACATCTAACCTAACACAATTTCGAAATTGTTTCTTCTCCATTTAAAAAAAATTGTTTTAATATAATTAATCTAATCAATTACATTAAACCAAAACAAGCCCATTTCTAAATGAACATATGGGCTTCCAATTAACCATTAATTAGTATAAGCCCATCATTCAATTATGGACTTCTAAAGCCTCCAAACTACTTCTTACTTAGCTTGATAACCTTTCTTAAAGCCAAGTGGGGAATGTTATTGGACTTTGATAATTCAAGTCTCAATAAGCCCGTAAATAATTCAATCTCATTGGAATTAATTCTAGCTTATTAACTAAATGTCATTCCACTAAAGAAAATTAGTTGAACTCTTGAATTATTAAATATTATGAGAATATGTCCAATTGCAAACCCTATTTAGAACCTTATTATAGCTATCCGCACAACAAAGGGTAAAATTACCGTTTTGCCCTTATGTTGCTTTTTCCTTCTAGATCTCTCATTTTACTTTATATGGTGATTAACACATAAGATCTCATCTTAGTGTTAAGACTTGATGGGTAGCTAGTCCATCAAACTCTGCGCCAGCTTAATCACCAAATCTCCTTAAAACATCTGAAGAGATGATAACACTATAAACTCTTTATTTGAGTGAATGTTCCTCGATACATGTTTCAATTAATAATTCCAACATGCAGAAATCGGATTAATACCTGTAAAAATCCATTCCGATCATATCAAGAATTATAATGAAACACATATGAGTTCACCACTTATCAAGATTGTGGTTCATAATAGCGAATGCTTAAGTTGTATGTTTTAAGATTAAAGTAACGGCCCACTTTATTCTTGAAAACATACTTGATTCCGATTCATTTAATAGTGCCATTATCGATAGTCTACTACTATCATGATATGAAACTCATCATTCCCTTTAAGTAAACTCCTTTACTTATATGGAGATAAATCGCAACACTACTGATCTAAACCATAATCAAACGACCAACTTGATTATTTAACTGTGAATCAATTAATTGATTCTAATAATATACATGTTTCCCATACATCTCTATGTATATGTATATTACTTACAAATGAATCTTGGTACCTTATGACCAGATATATAATGCTCATACAGATAAAACCAAACTCTTTTGTTTTATTAATAATAAATATTTTCATTACAAAGCAGAATCAAGAAGATAAAGTTACATGTAAATACACTTGCTTTCGAGGGCACTATATTTACATAACTCCAACAATCTCCCACTTGCCCTAAAGCAAGTTTGACATATCCTTCATTCCCATCCCTTCTAGGTGACCCTCAAAGCTCTTTTGAGTCAATGTCTTTGTGAACGGATCAACAAGGTTTTGCTCAGAGAATCTTTACCACATCCACTTCTCCACGTTGTATTATCTCCCTTATGAGATGATACTTTCGCTCAATGTGTTTGGCAGCTTTGTGGTTCCGAGGTTCTTTAGAATTAGCCACTGCCCCACTATTATCACAATAAAGTGTAATGGTTTTTTTTGCCTCTGGAACTACCTCCAAATCATTTAGGAACTTCCGGAGCCAGATTGCTTCCTTTGCTGCTTCACAAGCAGCAACATACTCAGCCTCCATATTCGAATCAGCAATACAAGATTGCTTGACACTCCTCCAAACTATGGCTCCACCTCCTAAAGTAAATATAGAACCAGAAGTTGATTTCCTTGAATCAACATCTGATTGGAAATCAGAATCCGTATATCCTGTCGGAATAAAATTACTTCCAGAGTAAACAAGCATTAAGTTCTTCGTCCTACGAAGATACTTAAGTATACACTTAACCGCAGTCCAATGTTCCATTCCTGGATTGGACTAAAATCTGCTTACCAATCCCATTGCTTAACAGATATCCGGTCTAGTGCACAGCATTGCATACATCAAACTACCAACTGCCGAAGCATATGGAATGTTACGCATGTGTTCAACCTCCTCTTGGGTTTTAGGTGCTTGTTCCTTTGAAAGTTTGATTCCATGTCTAGTAGGAGTGAAACCCCTCTTGGAATCTTGCATGGCGAACTTATTGAGCATATTCTCAATGTAGGTTAGTTGAGACAAAACTATCTTCTTGTTCTTACGATCCCTTATAAGTTTGATCCCTAGAACATAGGTAGCCTCTCTCAAATCCTTCATTGAAAACTGTTCATTCAGCCATCCCTTAATCGTAGATAACATTCCCACATCATTCCCAATGAGCAGAATGTCATCAACATACAGGATTAGGAAAGTAACCTTACCTTCTTGTATTCTTTTGTAAACACAAGGCTCATCTAGGTTTTTTATGAACCCATAGGTTTTGATAGCCTTATCAAACCTAATGTTCCAAGACCTAGATGCTTGCTTAAGTCCATAAATGGACCTTTGCAACTTGCAAACCTTATGCTCATTACCTAGCTCAATGAATCCTTCTGGTTGGGCCATATAAATGGTCTCCTCAAGATCTCCATTCAGAAATGCGGTCTTGACATCCATTTGCTATATTTCATAATCGAAATAGGCTGCTATGGCCAAAAGAATCCTGATGGACTTAAGCATGGCAACCGGAGAAAAAGTCTCCTCGTAGTCTATACCCTCCTTTTGAGTATAGCCTTTAGCTACCAATCTAGCTTTAAAGGTCTCTACCTTTCCATCTGATCCCCTTTTCCTTTTGTAGATCCATTTACACCCTATGGTTTTTAGACCTGGTGGTAGATCTACAAGGATCCAGACTTCATTAGTATATATAGAATCTATTTCCGATTCCATTACCTTGAGCCATTTTCCTGCATCAACATCATTAATAGCCTGTGTATACGTAACGGGATCTATTTTTCTTGATGCGAGATGGCAATTAAGCCTTCTCCTAAACCCGATACCTATCTGGTTGTCTCACAACCCTCCCACTACGTCTAGGCACATCTTGATGTTCAGGTTGCACTTCGATTCAACTCTTGAATCCATTTCGACATCTTGTTACATCATATCCAAAACAACTCTTGGTTTGGATGAAATTGCTAACTCCTTTAGTACTACTTCACTTCTTCCTTTGTGATTTCTCACAAACTCATCCTCTAAGAAGTTTGCATTTATCGACACAAATACCTTCCTATCATGAGGATTGTAAAATAGTACCCTCGAGTTCCGTAGGATATCCTACAAACAAACATACTTGACCTTGGTTCCATCTTTGTGGATTCAGGGCTTTAGAACATGGGCTGGACAGCCCAAGTCCTCAAGTGCCTCAATGAAGGCACTCGGCCATCCACAACTCCCTAGGTGTTTTAGGCACCGATTTGGATGGAGCAAAGTTAAGAAGATATGTTGCCGTTGTATGGCATATCCCGTAACGATTCTGGAAGCCTAGCATAGGACATCATTGATCTTAACATTTCCAATAGAGTTCTATTTCTCTCTCTTCTACACCATTCTATTGAGGTGTACGAGGAGTCGACAAATTGGAAACAATTCCATTGTCAATTAAATATTCTGGAACTCTCCGGATAAGTACTCACCACCTTGATCCGATCGAAGCTTTTTAATGGCTTGCCAAGTTGCTTCTCGACTTGACTTTGAATTTTTGAACTTTTCAAAGGTTCACTCTTTTATGCATCAAATACAAATAGCCATGTCTTGAGTAATCATCTATAAAAGTTATGAAATATTCATAACCTCCTCTAGCTTGTACATTCATGGGCCCACACACATCAAGATGTACCATGTCCAATGTGGATTCAAATCTGTTTCCTTTAGAAGGAAATGAGGCTTTTGTCATTTTCCTTCAATACAAGATTCACAGTGGGTAATGGATCACTATCCAAGCCCATAAGGATCCCATCCTTTACTAGCTTTGTCAAGTCTTTTACGATTGATATGACCCATCCGTAGATGCCACAGATACTTTGAATTAATGCTAGAGATATTGGATTGTCTTGGTTTTATCAATTCTGTGGTGTTTAGTGAGCCTTTCATAGGTTCTATAAAAAACAATCCCTGTTTAATTATCGCTTCACAAATAAAATCCTTATTCTCATTTATTGAAACAACCTTTTCAAAATATAAGGAATAGCCAGGTTTTATTAGACAAAAAACATAAATCATGTTCCTTACAATCATTGGCATGTAATAAACATCTTCCAAATATAACCTATGACCACTAGGAAAGTCCAAGATAACTACTCCCACTGATTCTGCTGAAACATAGGAACCATCTGCTATCTTAACTTGAAACTGGCCTTTAGGAAGCCTTTTCCTTTGCTGGAACCCCTGCAAAGAATTACAAACATGGTTAGTGGCTTCTGAATCTAATATCCAAGAAGTAGATAAATTTGCCACATTTCTAGTTCCTAACAAACTTAGGAAGCCCATACCTTGTTTGCTTTTGAGGGACTCTAGGTAGACTGGACAGTTTCTTTTCCAATGGCCCATCTCATCACAGTGGAAACACTTTCCTTTGATGTTCTCTTTGGCCTTCTTTTTCATGGGTTTGGCCTTGACCACTATTTGGGCCTTCTTTTTCATTGGACCCTTCTTCTTTTCCTTGCCCTTACCCTTGGGCTTAGAAGAAGAAGCTACATTAGCTTCTGGCCCATGAGCCTTAATATTCAATATTTCCTCCGTGCTCTAGAGGGTATTCATCAACTCACTCAAGGTGTGATCCTTGCTGTTGAGCTC